>BQMI01000240.1:45000-50000 GCA_026005395.1 Asobara japonica | reverse complement strand
CGTGGCAATGCAGTCGCATACAGTTAGGGCCGCGCCTCGGATGTATGGTTTCACCCAATTGCCCGGCCGGGCAGCGCACGGCACAAAAAGATGTGGATTACGGACTTGTGCTTTTTAAATCCGGCATTGCACTACGTGTTTATTTGCAACTCCAATAATTTACAAATCGTTTATTAATTTATATACTAAGAATTTAACTAAGAAATAATTATTTTTTAACTATTTAACGAAAAAATGAAAAAAATTATGTTATCATCAAGTATATTTCATACTGATGCTACAAGTCACGGCCACAAGCTCAAGAATTGTAGCATCACGTAAGTTGTCAAAGTTAAACATATTTATATATGAAAGTAATAACAAACAGATTGCATAACTCTTAGTTTTTAGTTTTGTAAAATGCAAAATCCCACCAACTTTTCTTAATAAACAAGTATATTTCGTACTGATGCTACAAGTCACGGCCACAAGCTCAAGAATTGTAGCATCACGTAAGTTGTCAAAGTTAAACATATTTATATATGAAAGTAATAACAAACAGATTGCATAACTCATAGTTTTTAGTTTTGTAAAATGCAAAATCCCACCAACTTTTCTTAATAAACAAGTATATTTCGTACTGATGCTACAAGTCACGGCCACAAGCTCAAGAATTGTAGCATCACGTAAGTTGTCAAAGTTAAACATATTTATATATGAAAGTAATAACAAACAGATTGCATAACTCATAGTTTTTAGTTTTGTAAAATGCAAAATCCCACCAACTTTTCTTAATAAACAAGTATATTTCATACTGATGCTACAAGTCACGGCCACAAGCTCAAGAATTGTAGCATCATGTAAGTTGTCAAAGTTAAACATATTTATATATGAAAGTAATAACAAACAGATTGCATAACTCATAGTTTTTAGTTTTGTAAAATGCAAAATCCCACCAACTTTTCTTAATAAACAAGTATATTTCATACTGATGCTACAAGTCACGGCCACAAGCTCAAGAATTGTAGCATCATGTAAGTTGTCAAAGTTAAACATATTTATATATGAAAGTAATAACAAACAGATTGCATAACTCATAGTTTTTAGTTTTGTAAAATGCAAAATCCCACCAACTTTTCTTAATAAACAAGTATATTTCATACTGATGCTACAAGTCACGGCCACAAGCTCAAGAATTGTAGCATCATGTAAGTTGTCAAAGTTAAACATATTTATATATGAAAGTAATAACAAACAGATTGCATAACTCATAGTTTTTAGTTTTGTAAAATGCAAAATCCCACCAACTTTTCTTAATAAACAAGTATATTTCGTACTGATGCTACAAGTCACGGCCACAAGCTCAAGAATTGTAGCATCACGTAAGTTGTCAAAGTTAAACATATTTATATATGAAAGTAATAACAAACAGATTGCATAACTCATAGTTTTTAGTTTTGTAAAATGCAAAATCCCACCAACTTTTCTTAATAAACAAGTATATTTCATACTGATGCTACAAGTCACGGCCACAAGCTCAAGAATTGTAGCATCATGTAAGTTGTCAAAGTTAAACATATTTATATATGAAAGTAATAACAAACAGATTGCATAACTCATAGTTTTTAGTTTTGTAAAATGCAAAATCCCACCAACTTTTCTTAATAAACAAGTATATTTCATACTGATGCTACAAGTCACGGCCACAAGCTCAAGAATTGTAGCATCATGTAAGTTGTCAAAGTTAAACATATTTATATATGAAAGTAATAACAAACAGATTGCATAACTCATAGTTTTTAGTTTTGTAAAATGCAAAATCCCACCAACTTTTCTTAATAAACAAGTATATTTCGTACTGATGCTACAAGTCACGGCCACAAGCTCAAGAATTGTAGCATCACGTAAGTTGTCAAAGTTAAACATATTTATATATGAAAGTAATAACAAACAGATTGCATAACTCATAGTTTTTAGTTTTGTAAAATGCAAAATCCCACCAACTTTTCTTAATAAACAAGTATATTTCATACTGATGCTACAAGTCACGGCCACAAGCTCAAGAATTGTAGCATCATGTAAGTTGTCAAAGTTAAACATATTTATATATGAAAGTAATAACAAACAGATTGCATAACTCATAGTTTTTAGTTTTGTAAAATGCAATGATATCACTACTTCACTCGGAAAAGAATTCTATTTTGTACTGATGCTACAAGTTATGGCCATCAATCCAGCAATTGTAGCATCATATAAATTGTCAAAGTTAGACTTATTTCTATACAAAAGTCATAACAAACAGATTGCCAATACCCATAGTTTTTAGTTTTATAAAATGCAAAATAGCACTGATTTTAACAATAAATAAGTATATTTCATACTGATGCTACAAATCACAGTCACGAGCTCCAGAATTGTAGCATCATGTAAGTTGTCAAAATTAGACTTATTTCTATATGAAAATAATAATAAACTGATTGCAACACTTATAATTTTTAATTTTGTAAAATGCAAAATAGCACTGATTTTCTCAATAAACAAGTATATTTCAGACTGACGCTACAAAATAACGGCCACAAGCACAAGAATTGTAGCATCATATAAATTGTCAAAGTTAGATATATTTGTATACGAATGTAACAATTCTGAGATTGAAAAACTAATACTTTTTATTATCATAATAGACAATGTTAACACTAATTTTCTCAATAAACAACTATATTTCAAACTGATGCACCAAATCACGGCCACCAGCTCAACATTTGTAGCATCATGTAAATTGTCAAAGTTAAACAAGATTATATAGGAATGTAACAGCTCTGAGATTGCAACAGTCATAGTTTTAAGTTTTAGTGTAAAATGCAATGATATCTCTATTAAACTCGAAAAAACAATTCTATTTCATACTGATGCTACAAATCATGGCCCTTAGACCAACAATTATACCATCATGCTAATTGTCAAAATTAAACATGCTTGTATATGAACGTAATAAGTAGCAAATGGCAAAACTGATATTTTCTACTATCACAAAAGGTAATGGTAACACCATTTTTCTCAATAAATAAGTAAATTTCATACAAATGCTACAAATAATCATCACTAGCCCAAGAATTGTAAGTAAGAAGAGTTCCACCAGGTTGGAAGACTGATCTTTTTTTATATTGCAAGTAACAAGAAACAGATTGGAAAAGTAATATTTTGTGAATTTGGCAAAATACAAGTGTAGTGGTGCTACGAATGATGGATCGAGGTGATGCTACAAATCATGGATCGAGATGATGCTACGAATCATGGATCGTTATATTATTCTTTTGATTCGTATTGGACCGTTGTGATGCTACAAAACATGGATCGAGGTGATGCTACAAATCATGGATCGAGATGATGCTACAAATCATGGATCGAGATGATGTTACGAATCATGGATCGTTATATTATTCTTTTGATTCGTATTGGACCGCTGTGATGCTACGAATCATGGATCGAGGTGATGCTACAAATCATGGATCGAGATGATGCTACGAATCATGGATCGTTATATTATTCTTTTGATTCGTATTGGACCGCTGTGATGCTACGAATCATGGATCGAGGTGATGCTACAAATCATGGATCGAGATGATGCTACAAATCATGGATCGTTATATGATTTTTTTGATTCGTATTGGACCGTTGTGATGCTACAAATCATGGATCGAGGTGATGCTACAAATCACGGATCGAGGTGATGCTACGAATCATGGATCGATGTGATGCTACGAATCACTGGGTCAATGTTGTGCTACGAATCATAGACCGATATATTATATTTTTGATTCGTATTGGATCCATGTGATGCTACGAATCCTGGATCGAGGTGATGCTACAAATCACGGATCGAGGTGATGCTACGAATCATGGGTCGATGTGATGCTACGAATCATGGATCGATTCATTATTTTTTTTGATTCGTATTGGATAATCTTCATCTATCTGTGATTCGTAGCATCACATCGATCCGTGACTTGTAGCATCAAATCGATGTAAAATTTGCAATTTGATTTAAAAAAATATTGGCATCACCTGCCCTACCGCCGACCCCGGGGCCGGGTTGTTCGCTTACTCTCGTGCAAGCTTATCCCTCTGCCCAAACGCCGTATTAGGCACTACGAATCAAAAACAGCCCGGGATATTACTCAATTTTTCTTTCTTACTTTCTTTCTTTCTTTCTTTCTTTCTTTCTTTCTTTCTTTCTTTCTTTCTTTCGGCAAATTTTCAATGCAGAAGAAATAAAAAAAGTCCCAGAATGCGGTTGCTTTTAAGCAACTAGAGCTAATTATTGGCATCGTCCGCCTGTCCACTGGCCCATTCGCTGGGCTTTCAGCCTGCTCTCCCGCCGCCCACTTGTCCGTTTGCCCGAAGGCCGTACTAAGGAATACGAATCAAAAACAGCCAATACTGCTAATGCAATTATTCAGCAGGTGCAGCTGTTATTTTTTTCTGTTGTTGGGCCGTTTTTGAATGCACAATTTAATCAGTATAAAGTCCAAGACTATGTTTATATTCAAGCTAATAATGGAATTGCCTGCCAATCCGTCAGCAAGCCAGCCAGCCGGCCAGTCAGTCAGTCAGCCAGCCAGCCAGCCAGCCAGCCAGCCAGCCAGCCAGCCAGCCAGCCAGCCAGCCAGCCAGCCATTCTCTCTCTTGTGCGGACTTGTTCTACTGCATGACCCCGCGATTCTAAGCAATACGAATCAAAAACAGCCGAGACAAGCTGAGTTATTGCTTCAGTTAATGCTTAAGTTCATAATATAGCATATAGCCCATATACACAATAACTTTGGGGGAATCTTTCAGTGAACGCCAGATGCAAAGGGCACATACATCTTGATTTTGTACTTTCAAATTAGTCACATAGTACCTTGAATTTGTTTATTAGATTATTAACTGTTATGTATTGTTTTTATTTTTCTTACAATTTGAGTAAGCAATACAATTTTTTTTACTTGGAAATACTTGGAAATATTTTTATCAATTGC
>BQMI01000240.1:37500-42500 GCA_026005395.1 Asobara japonica | reverse complement strand
AAATTTTTGCGTAAAAAGAAGCTCTGCCACCTCCGTGCGGAGGGGAGAACTTCAAAAACGAGGCGCTTAAAGGAGTGCAAGAATCAGTCTTCCTGCGCTCCTTTCTTGTGAAAATCTCTCAAACAATGACTTTGCATACTAATCAAGTCCGCTCACCAGTATCATAGATAGCGCTTGCCTGGTTGTTTTTGAGAAATTGAGGCATGCTCGCGAGCATGTCGACTCAATATCCCCCAGACATTGGCTTTAATGGCTGCTAAGCTGTTCAGGCAGCAGAAACCACTGGATCTCGCACCAGGTTCTGCACAAATCCTATTACTTGACTTTCACAGCGTACATACTCTGTTTGAGTGTGCACTATTGCCGTCTTTGTAATGATTGGCGCATTGGAGGTCTTCTTAGTAGTAGACGTACTACTTCAGGAGTGGATGAGGACGTTACGCATGCCTCTCCTTTGATTCCGTGCTTAGCTACTTCCAGTCTAACACCTAGCCCCGTATCACTTGAGAGTTTCACGAGTACCTGGGTGCCCAGGATTTATACTTGTTTCGCATTATTGCCTCTAGTGAGACTGCCTGTTGTGTTGTGTATCGCCTTTTTAGGTGATTTTGGAGCTTGTTTCGAGGCACCCGAAACATAGCTTTTTCAACGAGTTATTCTAGTGTACTCAGACGGCGTATTTTCGATAGCCCTCGCGCGCTTCGGCTGGGACTTCTCGCTACCTCCGTCTTGACTCTGTCTCATTGTTATTTTTGGGGGTTAACTATGTTCCTTTTTGCTTGTTCCCTTTTTGTCTTTCTTTGTGTGCCATTTTTGGTTTGTAAATTCACTTCCCTCCCTTCGTCCGTTTTGCTGTCTTTCTTTGCACAGTTTGCCGCATTCGGTCAATTAGTCCGCCGAAGACTGCTTGACGTCCTTGGTCGGATAAGTGTTTACCTTAGTATCTCCACTCTTTGTCCCTTTTATTTTCCACTTTCCTTGCCTTTCGCCGTTCTACAGCCTTTCTTTGTACAGTTTGCCGCCTTTGGCCAACTGGTCCTCAGAGTGCCGCTCGACATTCTTCGGTTAGGTCAAGTGTTCTTGTTATAAAATTTTTCACTCAGCGTTCCCTTTGTTCCCTATTCCACTTTCCTTTCCGGTGTCCGTTCTACTGCCTTTCTTTGCACAGTTTGCCGCACTTGGTCAATTAGTCCGCAGAGGGCTGCCTGACGTCCTTTGGTTAGGATAAGCGTGTTATGTATTAATTAATACTCAGCGTTCCCTTTTATTTATCACTTTCCTTCCCTTGGTCCGTTCCGCAGGCTATCCTCGAACAGTCTGCCGCATTTAGTCAATTAGTCCGCAGAAGGTTGCTTGACGACTCAGGTTCGGATAAGTGATTTCTGATTAGGTTCCACGAACCTATCTATTTAGAGCCTTCTTGGGCTTCATCTATGGCCTTTGAAAGATTATATTTATATTTTTAGATTTACAAATTTATAGTTAACCCTTTCGAAATCTTATTTATCTCTACTCCACTGGGGAGCAGAGGTGTGTTTCCGTGTAAGTGGTGGTGTTTTGGTAGAGGAGATTCATCCTCTATTTATATTATCAAATGGCGACCTGTTTGGTTAAGCAGGGCTTGTTCCAGCGGTACCCCGTGGAGGCCAGATCACCCGGGGAGGAGAGGCTAATGCAACCTTCTAGAGGCGTCGCGTCATCTCCCCTGTGAGTAACTTGTTGCATAAAAATTTGGAAAATTTGGAAAATTTGGAAAATTTTTGGCTTTCCCAAAATGTTTTTGACTCGTATTGCCTTGAAAAATGGCATAAAAAAAAGGGAATGCAGATGAGCCATGCGATTTAACACACTAGCCCGTCCACATTCCCTTGCGGTGCAGTAGAAGATATTAGAGAGGAAAAAAAAAAAAAAAAAAAAAAAAAAAAAAAAAAAAAAAAAAATTAATTTGAACTTTGACGTTTAGACTTTGAATTTTTGAATTGAATGTCCAAGTTACTCCCGCCAGTAGATAGGGACAGAGGGAATCTCGTTAATCCATTCATGCGCGTCACTAATTAGATGACGAGGCATTTGGCTATTTTTTTTTTTTTTTTTTTTTTTTTTTTTTTTTTTTTTTTTTTTTTTACAAGTTAACGGCTAAAAACCTTTTATAGGCACCTTGTCGATCCAACGCATCGCCAAGGTAGTGTGGGAATCACCACTCCCTGTGGCATACCCACTAAAAAACCATTTCTTGCTTACCCTCTGGCTACAGCCAGAGGGCGACGGCTTTATTTCCTGCTGCCGAATTCATATTCCCTAGATGTCTATCGGGACAGGTGCAGGTACCCTAAATATATTGGGTGGAGGCAGAAGCCTAACCCACCCCTACGCGCACTCTTGGGACCCTTGTTGTTATTTGGCCCCAGCGGGTCCAGTTTGTGTGGGACCCCTGTAGCACCCTCGTCGACATGCCAGTCAACAAACCCAAAGGCACCCCAAGTCTTGAACGCAAGGATTCCACCGAGGCTCCACTCCACACCCCTCTCCACGAGAGAGTGCAAGAGGTGACAGACACGGAGGCAGGCAGGAGGCCAAGGGCAGCAGCTGCTGCTATCTTGACCGTAGGAGAATCGTATTTCTCCACCTTCCTCCGGTGGCTGCCATCCAGTGGGGGAACGCCCGAGACGACTTGGGCATCTACGATGAAACCCTTACCTCGGTCCTTGATCAGCAGATCAGGTTTCCTTAGGCCTACTTCCGTCCGCAGGCGAGGCTCCTCATGAACCTCCATCCCACGCTTCCGTAGGAATGCAGCAAGGGTTCTGCACACCGCATCATGACGCTTGATCCTACCCCCGTGAGTACGGAAGCAGGACTGTATGACATGAGCGGCTGTCTCGGTACTGGAGCAGCCGGCACGGCACTTAATTTCAGTGCGAAGCCGCCGCAGACCTCGAGACGTGCGTACGAGAGTGGGAAGGCAATTAATCCGTGTATGATGGTACTGGACGTAATCACGCCCAGGTACACCGGATACTGCAGCACCAATCCACCTAGTTGACGCTGCTGACCTCCCACACTCCCGCAACTCCTTGCCGTCCACAGACCCATACAACCTGTCGGCCCAATGTTTAGCGCGCGAGGCGCGATCAGAGAGCACTTCCCCCTCCAGGGTAAGAGCTCTCTCGGTCCAACGGATCTTATTTTGGACCCACTCCGACTCATGTGCGATCCGAACGGATCGGAATGAAGAGTACTTCATGGACATGAGTCGGCTCCGCATTAGGCCCGGAATAGTGGTCAGGAACGATGGAACTCCAAGACCCCCATCCCGACAAGCTGTATGGAAGTAGGCCACCGGTACATCCTTGGGAAACCTGAGCCATTTCCTCACAGCAGCTCGTACCTGAAGGTCAAGCTCTCGCAGGACCTTCAGAGTGCATCCCGCAAGCACCAGACGATGGTAATATCTGGTTACCAGGAAGCAGCGCAAGATGGTCAAGCGCTGCTGCGGCTTCAGAGGGGCCCGCGTAATACGTCGAAGCTCCACCTCCATCGACGGGGACACCCGCCTCAATCCACTGGGGCTAAGGTTCACACCGAGGTATCTCCACTCTTCGGTGGGCCCGAGCTGTTGGATGGGCACCTTATCCCTCAATGAGAACTGTGGCACCGTCAGAACCTTGACCTTTTTGTCCCGTCCAGATGGCAGGATGGAGGTGGCGACACACTTTGACGCATTGAACGCGAGTCCCTGTCTGACCGCTGTACTTTCGGCTGCTGCTAACGCTGCGGACATACCAGTCGTCGAAGACGATAAGAGGCAGATATCATCTGCGTATGCCACAGCGTTAATGAGATGGCCATGACCCATCGAATATCCGACCGTACCCGGAACGGAGCGCAGTATCCGGTCGGTGACCAACGAGAAGATAATAGAGCTCATCGGGTCACCCTGGCGCACACCCCTTCTCACAGAGATACTCCCCGATCTCCTGCCCGGCACTTCCAAGCTGGTAGTGGAAAGCCGATAGGTGGTTTCAACGTACCTAACAATGACCTCAGGCACACCAGCCTCGGTGAGGGCCGATGTAATCGCCTGATGGCTGACCGAGTCGAATGCCTTAGCCACGTCCAAGGACACGATGTGGAGCTCGCGTCGTTGACTCCGGGCGTGACTTATAGCTGATGCTAGAACAGCAATGTTCTCCGCACAACCATCATCAAGGCATCGCTGGCGCTCATCGACCATGTCGGCTGCCATCATACGCTGCGCCAAGATCTTATGCATCTGGCGAACGACTACCGAGGTGATGCTAATGGGCCTGAAGTCGGGAGGCTTCGAGGCCCCTTCCTTCTTAGGCACGAACACCGTCCTACTGGCGAGAGTCTGACCGGGGAATGATCCCATATAGAGGACCATGTTGTAGAGAAGGGCACGCACATTGACCGGACACTGCCCCCAAACATCGGGGGTTATGCCGTCAACACCGGGGGACGAATTACGTGGCACATTCACAGTCGCAACTTCTTTAACAGAAATTGGAACTGCCAGGGCGCCCCGTTGCCGATCTACTGGCAAATTCGGGAGTTGCTCGACTGGAATGGAGGGATGCTCCAGAATTGGACACCAATACTCTTGCATCTCCTCCAGGCTCGGTATCACCGCCTCTACTTCTCCATCGAGCACCAATTTAGCAGCTCTGGACATATTTGTCACGAATAGAGACTGCATCTTGGCATACTCCCGCCGCCTGATCTTCTGGCGGCTCGTCCCCTTTTCGTTGTCACTGCGATGGGGCCTGCGCGGACGGCGGTTTCTTCTAGCTGCAGGTAACCGCAAAGCCAGAATCCACTCTGCAACCTTTTGGGTCACGTCCGCTCCCTCCAAGAGCTGTTCGGCAAGCGAAGCTAAAGAGCGGCCCGTCTCAAGGCCACTCTTCGACACCTCCAGTACGAGGCACCTAATAGCCTCCGCATAGCTGTCCCTATGACAAGGCGGGACAGCGCCGACATCC
>BQMI01000240.1:27500-30000 GCA_026005395.1 Asobara japonica | reverse complement strand
TTCATACTGATGCTACAAGTCACGGCCACAAGCTCAAGAATTGTAGCATCACGTAAGTTGTCAAAGTTAAACATATTTATATATGAAAGTAATAACAAACAGATTGCATAACTCTTAGTTTTTAGTTTTGTAAAATGCAAAATCCCACCAACTTTTCTTAATAAACAAGTATATTTCGTACTGATGCTACAAGTCACGGCCACAAGCTCAAGAATTGTAGCATCACGTAAGTTGTCAAAGTTAAACATATTTATATATGAAAGTAATAACAAACAGATTGCATAACTCATAGTTTTTAGTTTTGTAAAATGCAAAATCCCACCAACTTTTCTTAATAAACAAGTATATTTCGTACTGATGCTACAAGTCACGGCCACAAGCTCAAGAATTGTAGCATCACGTAAGTTGTCAAAGTTAAACATATTTATATATGAAAGTAATAACAAACAGATTGCATAACTCATAGTTTTTAGTTTTGTAAAATGCAAAATCCCACCAACTTTTCTTAATAAACAAGTATATTTCATACTGATGCTACAAGTCACGGCCACAAGCTCAAGAATTGTAGCATCATGTAAGTTGTCAAAGTTAAACATATTTATATATGAAAGTAATAACAAACAGATTGCATAACTCATAGTTTTTAGTTTTGTAAAATGCAAAATCCCACCAACTTTTCTTAATAAACAAGTATATTTCATACTGATGCTACAAGTCACGGCCACAAGCTCAAGAATTGTAGCATCATGTAAGTTGTCAAAGTTAAACATATTTATATATGAAAGTAATAACAAACAGATTGCATAACTCATAGTTTTTAGTTTTGTAAAATGCAAAATCCCACCAACTTTTCTTAATAAACAAGTATATTTCATACTGATGCTACAAGTCACGGCCACAAGCTCAAGAATTGTAGCATCATGTAAGTTGTCAAAGTTAAACATATTTATATATGAAAGTAATAACAAACAGATTGCATAACTCATAGTTTTTAGTTTTGTAAAATGCAAAATCCCACCAACTTTTCTTAATAAACAAGTATATTTCGTACTGATGCTACAAGTCACGGCCACAAGCTCAAGAATTGTAGCATCACGTAAGTTGTCAAAGTTAAACATATTTATATATGAAAGTAATAACAAACAGATTGCATAACTCATAGTTTTTAGTTTTGTAAAATGCAAAATCCCACCAACTTTTCTTAATAAACAAGTATATTTCATACTGATGCTACAAGTCACGGCCACAAGCTCAAGAATTGTAGCATCATGTAAGTTGTCAAAGTTAAACATATTTATATATGAAAGTAATAACAAACAGATTGCATAACTCATAGTTTTTAGTTTTGTAAAATGCAAAATCCCACCAACTTTTCTTAATAAACAAGTATATTTCATACTGATGCTACAAGTCACGGCCACAAGCTCAAGAATTGTAGCATCATGTAAGTTGTCAAAGTTAAACATATTTATATATGAAAGTAATAACAAACAGATTGCATAACTCATAGTTTTTAGTTTTGTAAAATGCAAAATCCCACCAACTTTTCTTAATAAACAAGTATATTTCGTACTGATGCTACAAGTCACGGCCACAAGCTCAAGAATTGTAGCATCACGTAAGTTGTCAAAGTTAAACATATTTATATATGAAAGTAATAACAAACAGATTGCATAACTCATAGTTTTTAGTTTTGTAAAATGCAAAATCCCACCAACTTTTCTTAATAAACAAGTATATTTCATACTGATGCTACAAGTCACGGCCACAAGCTCAAGAATTGTAGCATCATGTAAGTTGTCAAAGTTAAACATATTTATATATGAAAGTAATAACAAACAGATTGCATAACTCATAGTTTTTAGTTTTGTAAAATGCAATGATATCACTACTTCACTCGGAAAAGAATTCTATTTTGTACTGATGCTACAAGTTATGGCCATCAATCCAGCAATTGTAGCATCATATAAATTGTCAAAGTTAGACTTATTTCTATACAAAAGTCATAACAAACAGATTGCCAATACCCATAGTTTTTAGTTTTATAAAATGCAAAATAGCACTGATTTTAACAATAAATAAGTATATTTCATACTGATGCTACAAATCACAGTCACGAGCTCCAGAATTGTAGCATCATGTAAGTTGTCAAAATTAGACTTATTTCTATATGAAAATAATAATAAACTGATTGCAACACTTATAATTTTTAATTTTGTAAAATGCAAAATAGCACTGATTTTCTCAATAAACAAGTATATTTCAGACTGACGCTACAAAATAACGGCCACAAGCACAAGAATTGTAGCATCATATAAATTGTCAAAGTTAGATATATTTGTATACGAATGTAACAATTCTGAGATTGAAAAACTAATACTTTTTATTATCATAATAGACAATGTTAACACTAATTTTCTCAATAAACAACTATATTTCAAACTGATGCACCAAATCACGGCCACCAGCTCAACATTTGTAGCATCATGTAAATTGTCAA
>BQMI01000240.1:12500-22500 GCA_026005395.1 Asobara japonica | reverse complement strand
GAGGGAGTAGATAGGGACAGAGGGAATCCACGTCAACTTTTGCCTCGCACAGGCAAGTCCTGTGCTATTTTGGCTACCTTTTACATAGGTCTTTGCGACCCTTCAAAAGGCCAAGGTTCGCCGTTCTCCATCGAACTTTGCTCCCCTCGGAAGTCGCTCGGCCTCACTAACCGAGTTTCCTACTTCCTAGCCTTTTGAAGTCTTTGTCTCGACGCCAGAAGAGCAAGTCCTTTTCTTCGTGAAGAAAATGGTTCCTCAACTTCATGTCTCGACATGCACCGCCAACTGCCATCCCGAGTCCCATGCCTCGTCTCGAGTGCTGACTTTTCTCCAAGTACCCCGAGGGGAGCCTGAAGCGTCAGGGGCACCACTCGAACCCGGGAGGAATGCCGTGTGAGCTCATCATTGCAGCTGCCCCGCGACCCTCAGATCAACGATTATATTAGTGTTGACCCTACTTGGGTTTGGGTGCCTATTATCGAGTGCCACGTAATGAGAAAGAGATTTAACAACTCCTGGTATTCCGCAGAGCTGTCTCTCAATTGAGCGCATCTCTGCGACCTGCAGCAGTCGCGCATCTCCGCGGCCTCCAACTTGTTTTGCGGAAAAGTGAAGCCTTTCTGGTCCACAAGTTTCCATGGAAAAATTCCATGGGCGGGGTAGAAGACCCAAGTTGATTTTGACTCAAACATCGGGGAGTGCATCAGGCGACGTTTGCATATTGTTAGCATTTCTCACCTTCTGCCCCCCCGAATCGCGCGTTCGAAGTAGGTGGACCTTATCGTACCGCCTATCTTCTTACAAAGAAAGATGAACGGGTTTTGGTGGTCTGTCGTGGCGTTCAATAGTGCATCGGTACCTGGTACTTTCTCCATCTGTTCGTCCAACATGACCCCCGTCCGTCAGCATTCTCTGTTTACTGGAATTTTGCTCTGATATTGTTACAGAGTGCCTTCCAGGATTTTGTTATTATGACGTCCATTTGTATTACGAGATCTGCTGGAATCTCACCTTCGAGGTAGCACTTTTGTCATCTGCTGATGTCTTTTCGTGTACTCTCTGGTGTGTATTTCCAAACACTTGTATATTCAAATTTTTTGCGTAAAAAGAAGCTCTGCCACCTCCGTGCGGAGGGGAGAACTTCAAAAACGAGGCGCTTAAAGGAGTGCAAGAATCAGTCTTCCTGCTCTCCTTTCTTGTGAAAATCTCTCAAACAATGACTTTGCATACTAATCAAGTCCGCTCACCAGTATCATAGATAGCGCTTGCCTGGTTGTTTTTGAGAAATTGAGGCATCCTCGCGAGTATGTCGACTCAATATCCCCCCAGACATTTGCTTTAATGGCTGCTAAGCTGTTCAGGCAGCAGAAACCACTGGATCTCGCACCAGGTTCTGCACAAATCCTATTACTTGACTTTCACAGCGTACATACTCTGTTCGAGTGTGCACTATTGCCGTCTTTGTAATGATTGGCGCATTGGAGGTCTTCTTAGTAGTAGACGTACTACTTCAGGAGTGGATGAGGACGTTACGCGTGCCTCTCCTTTGATTCCGTGCTTAGCTACTTCCAGTCTAACACCTAGCCCCGTATCACTTGAGAGTTTCACGAGTACCTGGGTGCCCAGGATTGATACATGTTTCATGGAACTTCGCTAGGAATCCAATACCATTCGTCTCCTATCCGCCCTCTCGCGCTCCTTCTTCATCAGTGCTCTCTTAGCGAACCTTGCAAAGTGCGGAAAAAGCTTTTCAGAGACTAGGTCTGTTTTCCTCGGCGGCCATGGCATGTTAGCTTCCCTCACTTCATTTTGAAGTTGTGCTCTCTCTTCAAGATACTTATGACATTCCAGCATGATGTGGTCTGGTGTTTCAATTCTTCCGCACTGACAATTCTCACTATCTGATAGTTTGAAATGTGCCAATTTGGAGTTGAAGTCCCCATGACCGGACAGGAATTGTGCCGTGTAGTGTGATACTTTTATCCACGTAGCCTTCATCCTGTCTTTTACTTCGCTGAAGAAGTCATATGTGTATCTTCCTTTGTTTGAGGAACTCCATCGGTTCTGCCAAATGGTCATGAAGTGGTTATTTATCATATCCGTGATTTTGTTGGTAGAGTTATTATCAATTTCATCATCGGAGTCTTCAATCTCATTCGCGTCCCGGTTGGGGTCCTCTTGCCTCCCATTTCTATTATCTTCTCTAATCGGATTGGTCTCCAAGTCCGGGTCGTATATTATTTCGCCCAGGGTGAACCGGATTCCTTTCCTGATCAGGTAATAGTATTTCCTCTTTTGTAGTTCAAGGTCAATAGGAAGCCTGCCCGCAATGACTCCTAGTGCGTCCGTAGACGTCGTTTTATAGGCTCTCGTCATTGTTAGGAGGATTTGCCTTTGTACCTTTCCCATCTCCTTATTGGTTTTCGCATTTAATAGGTCCACCCATCCGGCCGCGGCATACGTTACGGTCGGGAGGAATAAGCCTTTATAGAGTATATTCAATGTTCGATTCCCCAGCCCCCATTTTGCTTGGGTTATCTTGCGAATGCCATGGAATTGGTTAGAGGTTTTCTCACATATGTTTTTGACATGCTGGGGGATTTTCATTCCGTGTTCCATGGTGACCCCCAGGTATCTGATCGAAGTTACTGCTCTGATCCGTACCCCATCGACCATGATTCTCGGTGGTCTCCCTTTCATGTCAAGTTTACCTCTGAGCAATATCTGGTTTGTTTTTGGTCCGGATAGCTTAAGTTTTTGGTCGCGACACCATTCAGTGATTGCGTCCACTACCTCTTGTCCTTTATTTTCAAGTGCCCTTCTCGACCCTCCATGTACCAGGACCAGTATGTCGTCCGCATAGGACGTGGGCTCGCAATCCATTGCTTCGAGTCTACCTAGTAGCTCATCAAGGATGAGATCCCAACAGACCGGTCCCAGTATTGAGCCTTGTGGACATCCCTTAGTCACGTCTTTTTTGACGATTTCTGAGATGAGTCCGTATTTTGGAGCTATTTCCACTTGCCTCTCATTGAAGTAGTCTTTCATCAGCAAAAACATGTTCCTCGAACATTGCCGCCGATTAAGATTGGCTAGGATAGAGGGCCACCAGACGTTGTCAAACGCACCAGATATGTCAAAGGATAGAGCCAGAGAGTGACGGCTCTCTTTATTCTGTCTATTTTCATCTCTGGCCCTAAGGAGCTCTCTAACCCTTACTATGGCATCCTCTGTTGATTTGTGAGGTTTGAAGCCATATTGTATGGGTGACGCAAACTCAGGATGATCGAAGATTGGTTCCAGTCTTTTTGACACAATTTTCTCCAGCCATTTCCCCAGCGTAGGCAGTAGACATATTGGCCTGTATGACTTTGGATCTTCGTCCTCCTTTTCCGGCCCTTTTTTGAGGACTAGGACTTGACCGATTTTCCAGCTCCTTGGAAAGACCCCAAATTTTAGACAGCTGTTGAACATCGTCTTGTACACCTTTTTCATAGATGCATACGAGCTCTTGAGAATTTCAACATTGATCATGTCCCTTCCTGGTGATTTCCCATTCTTGAGGTTCTTGAGGGCGTCCAATATCTCAGACTCCGAGAATGAAGGATCGTCCTCCTCACAGAACGGTGTGTCAGCCATGGTTCTGGTCCATTTGTGACCTAGAGTTTCGTTCTCTGTCTCGTCATCTGGAATTAGGATGTTAAGCATAGTTCTTGTGGTATTTTCGAGGTTTAGTGTTCCTTTACCGTTTATATTCGATTTAACAGTACTTAGAACACTATCCAGCTGTAGTCTATTTGTTGCATGTCGGTAGTTCCATCCCCAGGCATTTGAGTTGCCCTCCTCAGAAACGAAGTTTTTATAACTTGTCCTTTTGGATTTGTTCAACTCGAGCTTATATTTTGCTTTTTTATTATGAAGTGCAATTTTTAGCTCTTGCGCCTTTATGGAGTGGGCATCTCTTTTGCGTTCTTTTTGCAGCTCTCTTTCAAGTCTGGTTGTGCCAGTCTTGAGTCTCTCTAAGTCGGGGTTCCACCAGGGCGTCCTCTTCCGGGATTTGCAGCTTTTTGGAATTGTTTCCTTACACGCCTCTACTATAGCCAATTCTATTTTTGCTGCTAGCTCGTCGACTTCGTTCGGGGTCGTGGGTTGGAATTGTTCCAGCTGCTTGCTTTGGCTTTTTAGAGACTCATTGAATTTCGTCCACTCCGCTTTCTTTATATTGTATCTGGACGTTATTTCCTTGAGTTTATACCAACCCGGGGTGGCCGCCCTGTTGAAGTTAATCTCTATTATGATCGCTCTGTGATCACTCGAGATCATTCCCGGCTTCACGCACCATTTGTCGATTTTTTCGAACAGCTTTGGCGTCGCCAATGTTAGGTCTATATTCGATTCCTTTCCTGCCCTTGCCCATGTGGCAGGATGGCCCCTTTCATTCACTACTACCAATTGCTGCTCTCCAATCAACATTTCGAGTTCTTTTCCTTGCTCATCGCTTGGTCCACACCCCCAAAGTGTGGACTTTGCGTTCGCATCCGCAGCTATTAGGATCTGCTCCCCTTTCAATTCGACCAGGAGTCTCCTTAGTTCTTTTAGAAAAGGTTGCATTGTTTCCTTTTTCCTGCTTTTGGCACATTGAAAGTAAGCACTTATGATATACAGTGATCCAAATGGGCCTGTGATTTGAGCGCAAGCGAGGTGGGGACTACAGAGCTGTGTTATTTTCAAGATGCTGTAGTCTCTATTTACTAGAGCCACAGCTGCCCAGGGGTTTCCTCCTTTGTTGGAGTCTTCCCCGTGGACGATTCTCGCTCCGGTTCCCAGGCCTCTTATCTTGCCTCCCACACAGTATGGTTCCTGCATTAGTATTAAATCATGTTTGCCTCTGTCAATTTGAACTCTGAGCTCACTTGTTGCCACCTTTGATCTCTCCAAGTTTATTTGAAGCAGTCTTAGGTGACTAGGACTCTCTGGCTCTCTGTGTCTCTTCAAGTACCCTTGCGTTTGAGGCCTGGTATTTTCAAAGGGCACTGTCCGCAGGGTACTATCGAGATTCTCTCTTCTGGTTTCTGAGCATCTCTCCAGTCTTACCTGTAGCTTTTTGAGGTTGCCATGTATGACAGTTGGCCCTATGATTTCACCATTTTGGGTTTCTATGTCACTGGTTGCCTCGCATTGCGTGCGGCGTATCTGGATTGATCTCGCGAAACCATTTCTCTCAGGCTCTTCGCTTCTCTCCAGCGCGTTCTCATGTGACCGTCTGTTATTTTCAATTGTCTGGTCTTTTGAGTTGCTGCTGGGGTTCTCACGTTGTCGGGGGTCTCTGTTGAGACGTTTCCCTATTTCGTAGACATTGAATCTACTGGAGCGCAACATTTTTGTTTTTATTTTACCCATATTGTGTTATCGATTTTGTTCATCCCTGGATCTCTCCCAGCCTCCACGGACCCTCACATATTGGAACCTGACGGTGCCCGCCCGGGCCCAAGCCCAGGTCGGGGGACGCCAGGTTAGGAGTTTTGTCCAGGGATATAGTCCGCTACTGATATCGGCAGAGTCTCCCCTGCTTTTTCAGTCCGCTTCCTCTCTCTCCAACGCATGTTCTCAGGCCACACGTTGGGGTGGCCGGTTCCCTGATTTAGAGATATCCTCAGGTGCCCTTCTTAGCCGAAGCCGAGGTCGAAGCTGTGTGTTGGGTTCCCTCAACAGCCAGACTCCTCTTTTCCGGCGACATCGGGTTGCTGTGCACGGCACTACACACAGGAGGGTTTGGCCAGTTCCTCTTCTGGTCACTGTCCTTAAAGTCTATATGTTGGGTCTAGTGGACCCACTGATGCAGCCTTAGCTGCAGGGTTGGGTGGAGGGGCGACCCCGGCCGTAGCAGTTAGCCACCTCCATCCTCCCTTTGGAAAGATATAGTCATCGACACCCTGGGAAGTCCAGCGCCTCCCAATTAGTTTTTGACTCGTATTGCCTTGAAAAAAGGCCTAAAAAAAAGGAACGCAGATGAGTCGCGTGACTTAACACGCTAACCCATCCACATTCCTGTCATCCACGGGAGCGATCTCTCTCTGTCATTTGGATGAAGTTTCTAGAGAGCTAAGGGAAAACAGAGCCAATGTCTCCATTTTTCCCTTCTTGTGAGGATTTCCCTAACGATGACTTTGTCTACTAATCAAGCCACTCCACCAGTATCATATAAGGTACTTGCTTAGTTGTTTTTAAGAAGCTGAGGAATACTAGATAGCATCCTGCACGATCTTCACCTAGGCGTTCTCTTTAATGGCTGCTGGACTGTAGAGGCAGCAGATCCCAGAGGGTCTGGTCCTGCACAGATCCTATTACTTGACTTTCCCAGCGCCCATACTTTTAGGTATGGACTATTGCCGTCTCCGTTATCATTGATGTATTCAGGGTCTTCATAGTAGCAAGACGTATTACTTGGGGAGGCTGAGGAGGTTTAACTCGAGAGCCTAAGAGAGTTGTCCTCCTTCACTTTACGTTCCGTCTCCCAGTTTCCGTGCTAGGCTACTTCCAGGCTATCACTTCTCCATCAATTGATTGGGAATCCTCACGAATACCTGGGTGCCCAGGATTTATATGTGTTTTTATTCTTGCCTCAGAGGAAGCTGCTTGTAGTGTTGTGTGTCATCCATGTAGGTGACTTTTCAATTGGTTCCGCGGCACCCGAACCCAATTAGTTCAACGAGTTATTCTAGTGTACTGTGACTTGGCATGTTAAAGGGGCCGCTCACTCGACGGCGGGGCCCCTTCACTACCTTCGCCCTGACTCTCTCTCGTTGTTATTATTTTGTTGTCTTTGAGGTTGTTCATTATCCAATTTCGGTTTCCTTTATTTCTCTCTTTTGCCGACCATTTGGCTTATTTGTTGTCCTTTCCTCTATACGTATTACAGTCTTTCTTTGCACAGTTCGCCTTGGTGCAGGTCGATTAGTCCGCCGAGGACTGCTTCACGTCATGAGGTGGCAAGGTGTACGATTGTTTATTTATTTTATATAGCCTTTTATCTTGAGCCTTTTTGGGGCTCTTTTCTTGTATAGAGAGTATTATAGTGCTATAATGATTTCCTCTTTGTTTGACAGTTTCCTTTATCTGTCCCCTCGGGGATCAGAGGTGTGTTTCCGTGTATGTGGTGGTGTTAGGCCGACTTTATTATCACTGTATTAAGAGAGGACTGGAGTCGGTAATCCCGTCCTCTCTTCTTGCAAGGATTTCCCGAACGATGACTTTGTCTACTAGTCAAGTCAGTTACCAGTGTCATAGAGGCTACTTGCTTGGTTATTTTAAGGAGCTGAGGAATGACAGGTAGCATCCTGCACGATCTCCACCCAAGTGTTCGCTTTAATGGCTGCTAAGCTGTTGAGGCAGCAGATCCCAGGATGTATGGGGGACTGGGTCTGCACAGATCCTATTACTTGATGTTCCCAGCGTCCATACTGTTAATTGAGTATGCACTATTGCCGTCTTCGTAGCCGCCGACTTACTCAGGGTCTTCCTAGTGGCAAGACGTATTGCTTGGGGGAGGCTGAGGAGGTTCAACAAGAGCGATTGGGAGACAGTTATCCTCCTGCACTTAACTTTCCTCCTCCCAGTTTCCGTGCTACGCCACTTCCAGACTGCCGCTTTTCGGTCATTTGGTTGGGACTCTTTACGCATACCTGGGTGCCCAGGGTTTGTACATGTTTTTATATTATTGCCTCAGTGTTGAGACTTTCTGTTGTGTTGTGTATCACCCTTGGAATGTGATTTGTGAACTTGTTCCGAGGCACCCGAAGCATAGTTCTTTCAACGAGTTATTCTAGTGTGCTAGACGGGGTGTATTTGGGGGGCCTCACGCCTATCAGCGGGGCCTTCTCCCACCACTTCCGTCCTGACTCTTTCTCGCTGTTATTTGCGGATCACTCTGTTTCTTTTCGGGTTCCCTTTACTCTCTTTTCACCAATTATTTCCTTCCTTTTGCAGCCGCTCTCTCCCGCTCTGGCCGTATTGCTTTCTTTCTTTTGCGCATTTTGCCCTTATATGGGTCAGTTAGTCAGTCAAAAGGTTGCTCTACGTCATCGCGTGGGAGAGGCACCTACAAATCCCCCGTCTCGCGCCTCTTTGGGCTCTATTTATTGTGTCAAGAGTATTTGATTGATCCTTCTTTGTATTACTCATTATTTATCAAAATAGTATTATTTTTGCTCTGCTCCTGTTGAGGGAGAGAGGTGTGTTTTCGTGTATGTGGTGGTGTTTTTCTTGAGGTGGTAAACCACATAGTGAGTTGGTTATCTCATCTGAGATGCCGACTCGCGGTAATGCTGTCTGCTATAACTGGCGGCAATCGCTAGTCCGATCTCGCGTTCTTGCTTAGTTAAGACAAGACGCCTAAGGAAGCACAAAATTTGGGGTTTATTATGGGTCTTGTACTTCCTTTAACCGTTACACGGTACCCAAATGCACGCCTCCCGCCCGAGGGTAGAGAGAGTGCACCCAAGTTACTTACGGCACAGAAAATTGTGAAATTTATATGGTATATAAGCTCTATCTGACAATATTGTTTGCGTGGCGAAATATCATTGCCAAACCTTGGTGAGATAACAGCCCATCACCCTACTCGGGTGAATTCCTCTCTCCATCAGGAGCAACGACTGTTAAGTCGTAGATCCACAGGTTACCATGCATATTGCGATGTGTGAGCCTATATGATAAATTTCGATTTATTATAGCATGTGTACGTATTTTTTGCCTTCGCAAAGTTTTTCAACATGCACATGCGGGTTGTGGACTTATCGCCCGAATATAATCTATAGCATCCTCCTGGGTATATAATCAATTTTCCCGTTTTGGAGTTGGTCCGATGCTAGGTGTGTTCGTTAGCGACGATTTGGACGTATCCGTTCGTTCGGGCCCAACCACCACGGCAAGGTGAACACATGGGAGGGAGTAGATAGGGACAGAGGGAATCCACGTCAACTTTTGCCTCGCACAGGCAAGTCCTGTGCTATTTTGGCTACCTTTTACATAGGTCTTTGCGACCCTTCAAAAGGCCAAGGTTCGCCGTTCTCCATCGAACTTTGCTCCCCTCGGAAGTCGCTCGGCCTCACTAACCGAGTTTCCTACTTCCTAGCCTTTTGAAGTCTTTGTCTCGACGCCAGAAGAGCAAGTCCTTTTCTTCGTGAAGAAAATGGTTCCTCAACTTCATGTCTCGACATGCACCGCCAACTGCCATCCCGAGTCCCATGCCTCGTCTCGAGTGCTGACTTTTCTCCAAGTACCCCGAGGGGAGCCTGAAGCGTCAGGGGCACCACTCGAACCCGGGAGGAATGCCGTGTGAGCTCATCATTGCAGCTGCCCCGCGACCCTCAGATCAACGATTATATTAGTGTTGACCCTACTTGGGTTTGGGTGCCTATTATCGAGTGCCACGTAATGAGAAAGAGATTTAACAACTCCTGGTATTCCGCAGAGCTGTCTCTCAATTGAGCGCATCTCTGCGACCTGCAGCAGTCGCGCATCTCCGCGGCCTCCAACTTGTTTTGCGGAAAAGTGAAGCCTTTCTGGTCCACAAGTTTCCATGGAAAAATTCCATGGGCGGGGTAGAAGACCCAAGTTGATTTTGACTCAAACATCGGGGAGTGCATCAGGCGACGTTTGCATATTGTTAGCATTTCTCACCTTCTGCCCCCCCGAATCGCGCGTTCGAAGTAGGTGGACCTTATCGTACCGCCTATCTTCTTACAAAGAAAGATGAACGGGTTTTGGTGGTCTGTCGTGGCGTTCAATAGTGCATCGGTACCTGGTACTTTCTCCATCTGTTCGTCCAACATGACCCCCGTCCGTCAGCATTCTCTGTTTACTGGAATTTTGCTCTGATATTGTTACAGAGTGCCTTCCAGGATTTTGTTATTATGACGTCCATTTGTATTACGAGATCTGCTGGAATCTCACCTTCGAGGTAGCACTTTTGTCATCTGCTGATGTCTTTTCGTGTACT
>BQMI01000240.1:0-5000 GCA_026005395.1 Asobara japonica | reverse complement strand
CCTGATTCCCCGTTACCCGTTACAACCATGGTAGGGCGCAGAACCTACCATCGACAGTTGATAAGGCAGACATTTGAAAGATTCGTCGCCGGTACGAGACCATGCGATCAGCACAAAGTTATTCAGAGTCACCAAAGTTAACGATGGATGAGTAAACCCACCACCGATTGGTTTTGATCTAATAAAAGCGTTCCTTCCATCTCTGGTCGGAACTCTGGTTTGCATGTATTAGCTCTAGAATTACCACAGTTATCCAAGTAAATGTGAGTACGATCTAAGGAACCATAAAAAAAAAAAAAAAAAAAAAAAAAAAAAAAAAAAAAAAAGGGACTTTTCGACATGCGTCTTACATCGCACTTATCGTGCCATGTTCAGCGCATGGTTGCACGTCGTTCCTTGCTAAATGTCAACCGACGTTTGGCGGACTCAAACGTTTCGCTTTTTTGCTATATTTCGCTATTCTTCATGTTCGGTTTTTTGACATTTTGAGTTTATTTTTTCTCGTCTCCTTGTGGGTGACGAGATTTGATATAAGCACCTTCATGACTGGCGGCGTGTTCACATCAGTGCGATGAGTACCTGCCCCGCTCATGAAGGGCGCCTATATGGACCTACATTTTTATGTGGAATCCGAACCACTTTTGTGATATTAATCACTTTCTACTCCTCTTCAATCTCTTCGACCATATCAATTTCTTGCTTCAATTCGAGTATAAGTTTTGCATACTTTTGAAAAGCTTCGAAGTTTTCTCTTTCCACGAGTGCCGACTCCTCAATTGTGTCTGAGCTCAATTCTTCAATGAGTTTCGTTCTCTCATTTTCGTATTTTTCACATACTTTAAGTACGTGCATTCCCGTTTCTGCATCACCGCAAGAGCATAGATTAGTATCTACACATTTGAAGTAATGCAGTTTGTCTTTGAACTGGCCGTGTCCAGTCAGGAATTGAGTTGTCCAGCGATTCGGTAGGATCCAAGTTTGCTCCAGCCGCCTTTCAATGTTTGGAAAGTACTTGAATGTGGTTCTGCCCTTTTCGGAGCTTTCCCACATTCTCTGCCATTCCTTGTGTATTGCGCTATCTATTTCTCTGTATGCATTTTGTTTTTCTTCTCTATTTTCAGCTTCGTTATTTTGTTTGCCCTATATTGATATGTGCCTATGTCGAAGTTGTTCCCTTTTCTCAAGTCGTACTTTGCAGCTTTTCTCTGACACTCTAGAGCAATAGGTGCATTGCCTGTGATCGTACAGAGTGCCAGGTCCGATGTTGTCCTGTATGCTCCTGTGACTTTGAGGAGTGCCCATCTTTGTGCAGAGTTCAGCTTTTTCCTGTCTGCTTGGATCATTCTATCCTGCCAGCCTGCTGCTGCGTAGGTTGCAATCGGCACGAATAGTCCCCTGTATATGGTCCTCATGGCTCTGTACCCAATACCCCAGTCCCTCCTTGCGACTTTACCTAAATCTTCAAATAGTTTCCTGGTGCGATTGGCAATGTTCTCTACGTGTGTTTTCACATGTAGCCCTGTACCAAAGGTGACACCTAGGTATTTGTAGGTCTCTCTTCTTTTGATTCTAGTGTCCCTTATTTTTATGGTTGGGGGGTTTCTTATATGAAAGTTCCCTTTAGCCATAATCATCTCGCACTTGTGGGCAGCAAGTGTGAGTTTGTTTTTATCACACCATTCGACTATTTGATTTATTATCATTTGACCTTTATTGCTGAGTTCGTTTCTGCTGTTTCCTTTGATCAGTATGACTTGATCGTCTGCATAGGCTATGGTATCATAGCCTTGTGCTGTGGTCATTTTTAGGTTTGAGTCGAATATTAGGTTCCAGAGTGTGGGTCCAAGAATTGAGCCTTGCGGACAACCTTTCGTGAGCTTCTTTTCGACTATGTTGTCATAGTCTCTCATAATGGCTTTTCGGTTTTCTAGGTAGTTTTGTATCAGTAGGTAGAGTTTCTTTGGGCAGTTTTTGTTTCTGAGTTCCCGAAAAATGCTTGGCCACCATACATTGTCGAAGGCACCCTTGATATCGAGAAATATGGCTACCACATACTGTTCTTCAGCGTCCTCAACTATCGTTCTCAGCCTCCGTATGGCATCTTCCGTGGACCTGCCACTTCTGAAGCCGTACTGATGCTCTGATAGTTGAGGAGCTATTATTTCATTTAGTTTCTTCAGAACGAGTGCTTCTAGAATTTTGCCGAGTATGGGGAGAAGAGTTATGGGCCGGTACGATGCTGGGTTCGTCCTCATCTTTATCTGGCCCTTTCTTGATCGTCACTACTCGGCCTATTTTCCAGGGGTCTGGAAAGACTGAGTGGATCAGACATGCATTGAAAAGTTTGAGTAAGCTTTTTCCTAGTATAGGCATTGCTTCTCTCACTATTTCAATCGTGATATTATCTGGCCCAGGCGCTTTGCCTTTTTTCATTTTGATATGCACTCTCCCAGCTCTAACTCCGTGAACAACCTCATTCCTCCATTGGGGATTGAGTTGTTATGTTCACGAGTTTGTTTTTGCTCTTCTGATTCCTCCTCTCGGCAGTCATCCGGAAACAGCACGTTCATCATATTTTTCGCTGTAGATTCCCAGTCTGTAGTGAATTTTCCATCAATTTTTACATTGCTGAATACCTCTCGTTGTTTCATTTTTCCGGTTTGGAGTTTGTACGCTATCCCCCAGGGATCTTCATTACTTTGGACAGTAATGAACTTTTTCCATTCCATGTTTCTCGTATCAACTATACACTTGACGTATTCATGCCTTGCTTTCCGGTACTCTTCTTGTTTTCGAGCTCGAAATTCAGGGTTTTTGGTCATCTGATAACCTCTTCTCTTTTTGTTCACTTCCTTTTTCAGTACGTTAAGTGCAGGGTTCCACAGGGTGCTTTCCTGACTTTTATTGATTTTTTCGGTATAGCTATATCGCAGGCTAATCGTAATGCATTATTCAAGTATTTCGCTTGTTCGATCGTTTTGGTTTGGTTGTTCAGTCCGTCATCTCCATGTGGTTTATTCTTCCAGATTTGTTCTAACTTTCTTACGAATAGGCCCCAGTCGGCTTTGCTTGTCATGTAGCCCTTCCAGTTTTCGCCTTCCGGGTTAATGACTGTAGGATTTTCGAATCCGATTTCAAAAGTGATGGCTCTATGGTCACTTGATGTCCAACCGTCATGCACTCTCCAGTTTCGGAGGTGTTTGTGCATTCGTTGGGACAGTATAGTAACATCCACATTTCCTTCGCCATTTTCATGACAGACGGTTGGGATGTCCTTTTTGTTGCCGACTATGAGGCACCATTGTGCAAGGAAGTCTTCCAGTTTTCGTCCTTTCTTATCCGTCTTCTCTGCTCCCCAGAGTGGGGAGTGAGAATTGGAATCTATTGCTATTATCGTGTCCTTGCCAGTTATTGTGTTCATTATTTTGTCGAGATGTTCGAGGAATGGGTCTATTTCTTGGCTGTATTGGAAATAGCCACTGATTATATATGTACTCTGATTTTAAGTTTTATTTCTGCTATGGCAAAATGTTGGGAACATAAGTGTCCCCAACTTTGTGACTGTGATATCTGGGTTTAGAATGACAATTGCTGTCATTGGAGCTGTGTTTTACCACGATGGAAAACGTTCTTTGTTCCCAAGCCAAAAACCTGGAACCATCCCAATCTTAGCATATGGTTATTGCAGGAGAAGCACGTCGTAACCCTTTGCGACAGCAGTCTGCCGCAGCTCAGAGGTTACTCTTTGCGCCCTTCTGCAGTTATGTTGCAATACTTTTAAGCCTGCTACACCGTTTACTTTTATGGGTTTATTGGCCATAATCTATCGTACTAATTAGTCTTTCTAGAGCGAGCTTGTACATAGGGCAGTTCTTGTCCTTTGTACTATGGTTGTGGGGCTTTTTGGTTTTGCAGCAGTTTACACATTTGTGTTCCTGATTCTGCGTTTTCTTTGGACAGCTTTCATGTAGATGTCCATGTTCTGCGCAGAGGGAGCAACAGGACTCTCTCTCGCAGTGTTTAGCGACATGACCAAAACCCTGGCATTTGTAGCATCGAGTGACAAGGATAAAGTCCTTAACTCTACAGGCGCTCCACTTGAGGTAGATGCGCTTTTTATTAATAAGAATATTTCTCAATCTTGCCGATACTTCGACTACCCAGTTTGTACCTTTGTCTCTTTTACCTGTTTTGAATTTCAGTTTAAACTCGCTCTCGAAATCTGGTTGATCCTTAGCAAGTTCCTTGTTTTGGCCGTACACACAGGTGTATATTTCTTGCTCTGATAGCTCATCTGGGACATCATACAAGATGATCTTTGGCAGTTTCTTTCTTGGTCTATCGACCACGAAAGTTTTCGCCAATTTTTCATTCTTCATGATCTTTGTGGCCTCTTGGCTAGTCGGAGTTTCTAGAACCAGACCCCATCTGGTCATTCTCAGCTTATCAATTCGGACCTGCTCTTTGTCGGGATCAAAGCTGCTCAGCAGTGACTTCTTAACCTGTCTCATGTCTTCAAATTTGCTCGTTTCTTTGGGCTTTATGAAGATGGTTTGGACCACTTCTTTCCTTATGCCTGCGGCTTTATTTGGTATGCCAGGAGCCGTTAGTCTCCTGGCTACACTTGCATATGACATGGTTCTGTTTTCTTTTCCTTCGCTTTTTTCTAGGGACTCTATTCTTCCTTCTAGTTTTGCGCAGCGAGTTGTCAGAGTTGCTATCATTTCCATAAGGGCGTCTAGGCTGCGGTCGGCCTGTCTGCCGCGGTCAGAGGAGAGATCCATAGCGATTTTGATGATCCCCTTATGGGCATATGCCGCTTTGGGGATGCTTTGTGTCTCGAGATCTTCTTCTTTGTTCCCGTCAATGCTTTCCTCTGAATCACTATCGCTTGTGTCAGGGAAATGTATTGCCGCTCTTTTTGGGATGATTTTATCATCGCTTTTCTCTCTTGCCCTCTTTAGCGACTGCTCCTCGAAGTCCATGCGCTCGCTCGAGGT
>BQMI01000239.1:0-92919 GCA_026005395.1 Asobara japonica | reverse complement strand
TGTTGCAATCGTGTTCAGCGCATCGAATTACGATATACAGTGAATTGGAGTGTTTACGGGAAGGCTGTACGGTAGTTTTTTGGCAGAAAATCATTTTTTTTCGAAAATCGAGCAATTCGATGATAACTCGAGAACGGACGAATGTTCGCGTTCGCCGTATGTTGCATCGTGTTCAGCGCATCGAATTACGCCTATACAGTGAATTGGAGTGTTTTACGGGAAGCGTACGGTAGGTTTTTTGGCAGGAGAAAATTCATTTTTTTTCGAAATCGAGCAATTCGATGATAACTCGAGAACGGCTCGAATGTTCGCGTTCGCCGTATGTTGCAATCGTGTTTCAGCGCATTCGAATTACCCCTACACAGTGAATTGGAGTGTTTACGTGAAGTGTACGGTAGTTTTTGGCAGAAAATCATTTTTTTTCGAAATCGAGCAATTCGATGATAACTCGGGAACGGTTCGAATGTTCGCGTTCGACGTATGTTGCATCGTGTTCAGCGCATCGAATTACCCCTATACAGTGAATTTGGAGTGTTTAAGGGAAGTGTACGGTAGTTTTTTTGGCAGAAATAATTTTTTTCGAAATCGTAGCAATTCGATGATAACTCGAGAACGGTCGAATGTTCGCGTCGCCGTATGTTGCATCGTTCTCAGCGCATCGAATTACCCCTATGCAGTGAATTTGGAGTGTTTTACGGGAAGTGTACGGTAGTGTTTTTGACAGAAAACCGTTTATGCGATATTCGTGCGTTTCAAGGGCAGAAAAGCACGTTTTTCACAGTCCTCACTCTTTCGATGATAACTTGAGAACGGTAGAATGTTCGCGTTCGCCGTATGTTGCATCGTGCTCAGCGCATCGAATTACCCCTCTGCAGTGAATTTGGAGCGTTTACGGGAAGTGTACGGTAGTGTTTTTGACGGAAAACCCGTTTATGCCATATTCGTGCGTTTTAAGAGCAGAAACGCACGTTTTCGCAGTCCTCACTCTTTTGATGATAACTTGAGAACGGTCGAATGTTCGCGTTTGCCGTATGTTGCATCGTGTTCAGCGCATCGAATTACCCCTATACATTGAATTTCGAGTGTTTACGGGAAGTGTAAGGTAGTTTTTTGCAGAAAAATCATTTTTTTCGAAAATAGAGCATTTCGATGATAACTCGAGAACGGTCGAATGTTCGCGTTCGCCGTATGTTGCATCGTGTTCAGCACATCGAATTACCCCTATACAGTGAATTTAGAGCGTTGAAGGGAAGTGTACGGTAGTTTTTTGGCAGAAAATCATTTTTTTTTCGAAAATCGAGCAATTCAATGATAACTCGAGAACGGTCGAATGTTCGCGTTCGCCGTATGTTGCATCGTGCTCAGCGCATCGAATTACCCCTATGCAGTGAATTTGGAGTGTTTACGGGAAGTGTACGGTAGTGTTTTTGACGTAAAAACCGTTAATGCGATATTCGTGCGTTTCAAGGGCAGAAACGCACGTTTTTCGCAGTCCTCACTCTTTTGATGATAACTTGAGAACGGTCGAATGTTCGCGTTTGCCGTATATTGCATCGTGTTCAGCGCATCGAATTACCCCTATACAGTGAACTTGGAGTGTTTACGGGAAGTGTACGGTAGTTTTTTGGCAGAAAATAATTTTTTTTCGAAAATCGAGCAATTCGATGATAACTCGAGAACGGTCGAATGTTCGCGTTCGCCGTATGTTGCATCGTGTCCAGCGCATCGAATTACCCCTATACAGTGAATTTGGATAGTTTAAGGGAAGTGTACGGTAGTTTTTTGGCAGAAAATCATTTTTTTTCGAAAATCGAGCAATTCGATGATAACTCGAGAACGGTCGAATGTTCGCGTTCGCCTATGTTGCATCGTGTTTCAGCGCATCGAATGACCCCTATGCAGTGAATTTGGAGTGTTTACGGGAAGTGTACCGTAGTGTTTTTGACGGAAAAACCGTTTATTGCGATATTCGTGCGTTTCAAGGGCAGAAAAGCACGTTTTCCACAGTCCTCACTCTTTCGATGATAACTTGAGAACGGTCGAATGTTCGCGTTTGCCGTATGTTGCATCGTGTTCAGCGCATCGAATTACCCCTATGCAGTGAATTTGGAGTGTTTACGGGAAGTGTACGCTAGTGTTTTGGCAGAAAATCATTTTTTTTCAAAAATCGAGCAATTCGATGATAACTCGAGAACGGTCGAATGTTCGCGTTCGCCGTATCTTGCATCGTGTTCAGCGCATCGAATTACCCCTATACAGTGAATTTGGAGTGTTTACGGGAAGTGTACGGTAGTTTTTTGGCAGAAAATCATTTTTTTTTCGAAAATCGAGCAATTCGATGATAACTCGGGAACGGTCGAATGTTCGCGTTCGACGTATGTTGCATCGTGTTCAGCGCATCGAATTACCCCTATACAGTGAATTTGGAGTGGTTAAGGGAAGTGTACGGTAGTTTTTTGGCAGAAAATCATTTTTTTTCGAAAATCGAGCAATTCGATGATAACTCGAGAACGGTCGAATGTTCGCGTTCGCCGTATGTTTGCACCGTGTTCAGCGCATCGAATTACCCCTACACAGTGAATTTGGAGCGTTTACGGGAAGTGTACGCTAGTGTTTTGGCAGAAAATCAGTTTTTTTTCGAAAATCGAGCAATTCGAGGATAACTTGAGAACGGTCGAATGTTCGCGTTCGCCGTATGTTGCATCGTGCTCAGCGCATCGAATTACCCCTACGCAGTGAATTTGGAGTGTTTACGGGAAGTGTACGGTAGTGTTTTTGACGGAAAAACCGTTTATGCGATATTCGTGCGTTTCAAGGGCAGAAAAGCACGTTTTTCACAGTCCTCACTCTTTCGATGATAACTTGAGAACGGTCGAATGTTCGCGTTTGCCGTATGTTGCATCGTGTTCAGCGCATCGAATTACCCCTATACAGTGAATTTGGAGTGTTTACGGGAAGTGTACGGTAGTGTTTTTGACGGAAAAACCGTTTATGCGATATTCGTGCGTTTCAAGGACAGAAAAGCACGTTTTTCACAGTCCTCACTCTTTTGATGATACTTGAGAACGGTCGAATGTTCGCGTTCGCCGTATGTTGCATCGTGTTCAGCGCATCGAATTACCCCTACACAGTGAATTTGGAGCGTTTACGGGAAGTGTACGCTAGTGTTTTGGCAGAAAATCATTTTTTTTCGAAAATCGAGCAATTCGATGATAACTCGGGAACGGTCGAATGTTCGCGTTCGCCGTATGTTGCATCGTGCTCAGCGCATCGAATTACCCCTATGCAGTGAATTTGGAGTGTTTACGGGAAGTGTACGGTAGTGTTTTTGACGTAAAAACCGTTTATGCGATATTCGTGCGTTTCAAGGGCAGAAACGCACGTTTTTCGCAGTCCTCACTCTTTTGATGATAACTTGAGAACGGTCGAATGTTCGCGTTTGCCGTATATTGCATCGTGTTCAGCGCATCGAATTACCCCTATACAGTGAACTTGGAGTGTTTACGGGAAGTGGACGGTAGTGTTTTTGACGGAAAAACCGTTTATGCGATATTCGTGCGTTTCAAGGGCAGAAAAGCACGTTTTTCACAGTCCTCACTCTTTCGATGATAACTTGAGAACGGTCGAATGTTCGCGTTTGCCGTATGTTGCATCGTGTTCAGCGCATCGAATTACCCCTATACAGTGAATTTGGAGTGTTTAAGGGAAGTGTACGGTAGTTTTTTGGCAGAAAATAATTTTTTTTCGAAAATCGAGCAATTCGATGATAACTCGAGAACGGTCGAATGTTCGCGTTCGCCGTATGTTGCACCGTGTTCAGCGCATCGAATTACCCCTACACAGTGAATTTGGAGCGTTTACGGGAAGTGTACGCTAGTGTTTTGGCAGAAAATCAGTTTTTTTCGAAAATCGAGCAATTCGAGGATAACTTGAGAACGGTCGAATGTTCGCGTTCGCCGTATGTTGCATCGTGCTCAGCGCATCGAATTACCCCTATGCAGTGAATTTGGAGTGTTTACGGGAAGTGTCCGGTAGTGTTTTTGACGGAAAAACCGTTTATGCGATATTCGTGCGTTTCAAGGGCAGAAAAGCACGTTTTTCACAGTCCTCACTCTTTCGATGATAACTTGAGAACGGTAGAATGTTCGCGTTCGCCGTATGTTGCATCGTGCTCAGCGCATCGAATTACCCCTATGCAGTGAATTTGGAGCGTTTACGGGAAGTGTACGGTAGTGTTTTTGACGGAAAACCCGTTTATGCCATATTCGTGCGTTTTAAAGAGCAGAAACGCACGTTTTTCGCAGTCCTCACTCTTTTGATGATAACTTGAGAACGGTCGAATGTTCGCGTTTGCCGTATGTTGCATCGTGTTCAGCGCATCGAATTACCCCTATACATTGAATTTCGAGTGTTTACGGGAAGTGTAAGGTAGTTTTTTGGCAGAAAATCATTTTTTTTTCGAAAATAGAGCATTTCGATGATAACTCGAGAACGGTCGAATGTTCGCGTTCGCCGTATGTTGCATCGTGTTCAGCACATCGAATTACCCCTATACAGTGAATTTAGAGCGTTGAAGGGAAGTGTACGGTAGTTTTTTGGCAGAAAATCATTTTTTTTCGAAAATCGAGCAATTCAATGATAACTCGAGAACGGTCGAATGTTCGCGTTCGCCGTATGTTGCATCGTGCTCAGCGCATCGAATTACCCCTATGCAGTGAATTTGGAGTGTTTACGGGAAGTGTACGGTAGTGTTTTTGACGTAAAAACCGTTAATGCGATATTCGTGCGTTTCAAGGGCAGAAACGCACGTTTTTCGCAGTCCTCACTCTTTTGATGATAACTTGAGAACGGTCGAATGTTCGCGTTTGCCGTATATTGCATCGTGTTCAGCGCATCGAATTACCCCTATACAGTGAACTTGGAGTGTTTACGGGAAGTGTACGGTAGTTTTTTGGCAGAAAATAATTTTTTTTCGAAAATCGAGCAATTCGATGATAACTCGAGAACGGTCGAATGTTCGCGTTCGCCGTATGTTGCATCGTGTCCAGCGCATCGAATTACCCCTATACAGTGAATTTGGATAGTTTAAGGGAAGTGTACGGTAGTTTTTTGGCAGAAAATCATTTTTTTTCGAAAAATCGAGCAATTCGATGATAACTCGAGAACGGTCGAATGTTCGCGTTCGCCTATGTTGCATCGTGTTCAGCGCATCGAATGACCCCTATGCAGTGAATTTGGAGTGTTTACGGGAAGTGTACCGTAGTGTTTTTGACGGAAAAACCGTTTATGCGATATTCGTGCGTTTCAAGGGCAGAAAAGCACGTTTTCCACAGTCCTCACTCTTTCGATGATAACTTGAGAACGGTCGAATGTTCGCGTTTGCCGTATGTTGCATCGTGTTCAGCGCATCGAATTACCCCTATGCAGTGAATTTGGAGTGTTTACGGGAAGTGTACGCTAGTGTTTTGGCAGAAAATCATTTTTTTTCAAAAATCGAGCAATTCGATGATAACTCGAGAACGGTCGAATGTTCGCGTTCGCCGTATCTTGCATCGTGTTCAGCGCATCGAATTACCCCTATACAGTGAATTTGGAGTGTTTACGGGAAGTGTACGGTAGTTTTTTGGCAGAAAATCATTTTTTTTTCGAAAATCGAGCAATTCGATGATAACTCGGGAACGGTCGAATGTTCGCGTTCGACGTATGTTGCATCGTGTTCAGCGCATCGAATTACCCCTATACAGTGAATTTGGAGTGGTTAAGGGAAGTGTACGGTAGTTTTTTGGCAGAAAATCATTTTTTTTCGAAAATCGAGCAATTCGATGATAACTCGAGAACGGTCGAATGTTCGCGTTCGCCGTATGTTGCACCGTGTTCAGCGCATCGAATTACCCCTACACAGTGAATTTGGAGCGTTTACGGGAAGTGTACGCTAGTGTTTTGGCAGAAAATCAGTTTTTTTCGAAAATCGAGCAATTCGAGGATAACTTGAGAACGGTCGAATGTTCGCGTTCGCCGTATGTTGCATCGTGCTCAGCGCATCGAATTACCCCTACGCAGTGAATTTGGAGTGTTTACGGGAAGTGTACGGTAGTGTTTTTGACGGAAAACCCGTTTATGCCATATTCGTGCGTTTTAAGAGCAGAAACGCACGTTTTTCGCAGTCCTCACTCTTTTGATGATAACTTGAGAACGGTCGAATGTTCGCGTTTGCCGTATGTTGCATCGTGTTCAGCGCATCGAATCACCCCTATACAGTGAATTTGGAGTGTTTACGGGAAGTGTACGGTAGTTTTTTGTCAGAAAATCATTTTTTTTTCGAAAATCGAGCAATTCGATGATAACTCGAGAACGGACGAATGTTCGCGTTCGCCGTATGTTGCATCGTGTTCAGCGCATCGAATTACCCCTATACAGTGAATTTGGATAGTTTAAGGGAAGTGTACGGTAGTTTTTGGCAGAAAATCATTTTTTTTCGAAAATCGAGCAATTCGATGATAACTCGAGAACGGTCGAATGTTCGCGTTCGCCTATGTTGCATCGTGTTCAGCGCATCGAATGACCCCTATGCAGTGAATTTGGAGTGTTTACGGGAAGTGTACCGTAGTGTTTTTGACGTAAAAACCGTTTATATGCGATATTCGTGCGTTTCAAGGGCAGAAACGCACGTTTTTCGCAGTCCTCACTCTTTTGATGATAACTTGAGAACGGTCGAATGTTCGCGTTTGCCGTATATTGCATCGTGTTCAGCGCATCGAATTACCCCTATACAGTGAACTTGGAGTGTTTACGGGAAGTGTACGGTAGTTTTTTGGCAGAAAATCATTTTTTTTCGAAAATCGAGCAATTCGATGATAACTCGAGAACGGACGAATGTTCGCGTTCGCCGTATGTTGCATCGTGTTCAGCGCATCGAATTACGCCTATACAGTGAATTTGGAGTGTTTACGGGAAGTGTACGGTAGTTTTTTGGCAGAAAATCATTTTTTTCGAAAATCGAGCAATTCGATGATAACTCGAGAACGGTCGAATGTTCGCGTTCGCCGTATGTTGCATCGTGTTCAGCGCATCGAATTACCCCTACACAGTGAATTTGGAGCGTTTACGGGAAGTGTACGCTAGTGTTTTGGCAGAAAATCATTTTTTTTCGAAAATCGAGCAATTCGATGATAACTCGGGAACGGTCGAATGTTCGCGTTCGCCGTATGTTGCATCGTGCTCAGCGCATCGAATTATCCCTATGCAGTGAATTTGGAGTGTTTACGGGAAGTGTACGGTAGTGTTTTTGACGTAAAAACCGTTTATGCGATATTCGTGCGTTTCAAGGGCAGAAAAGCACGTTTTTCACAGTCCTCACTCTTTCGATGATAACTTGAGAACGGTCGAATGTTCGCGTTTGCCGTATATTGCATCGTGTTCAGCGCATCGAATTACCCCTATACAGTGAACTTGGAGTGTTTACGGGAAGTGGACGGTAGTGTTTTTGACGGAAAAACCGTTTATGCGATATTCGTGCGTTTCAAGGGCAGAAAAGCACGTTTTTCACAGTCCTCACTCTTTCGATGATAACTTGAGAACGGTCGAATGTTCGCGTTTGCCGTATGTTGCATCGTGTTCAGCGCATCGAATTACCCCTATACAGTGAATTTGGAGTGTTTACGTGAAGTGTACGGTAGTGTTTTTGACGGAAAACCCGTTTATGCCATATTCGTGCGTTTTAAGAGCAGAAACGCACGTTTTTCGCAGTCCTCACTCTTTTGATGATAACTTGAGAACGGTCGAATGTTCGCGTTTGCCGTATGTTGCATCGTGTTCAGCGCATCGAATCACCCCTATACAGTGCATTTGGAGTGTTTACGGGAAGTGTACAGTAGTTTTTTGTCAGAAAATCATTTTTTTTTCGAAAATCGAGCAATTCGATGATAACTCGAGAACGGACGAATGTTCGCGTTCGCCGTATGTTGCATCGTGTTCAGCGCATCGAATTACCCCTATACAGTGAATTTGGATAGTTTAAGGGAAGTGTACGGTAGTTTTTTGGCAGAAAATCATTTTTTTTCGAAAATCGAGCAATTCGATGATAACTCGAGAACGGTCGAATGTTCGCGTTCGCCTATGTTGCATCGTGTTCAGCGCATCGAATGACCCCTATGCAGTGAATTTGGAGTGTTCACGGGAAGTGTACCGTAGTGTTTTTGACGGAAAAACCGTTTATGCGATATTCGTGCGTTTCAAGGGCAGAAAAGCACGTTTTTCACAGTCCTCACTCTTTTGATGATAATTTGAGAACGGCCGAATGTTTGCGTTTGCCCTATGGTGCATCGTGTTCAGCGCATCGAATTACCCCTATACAGTGAATTTGGAGTGTTTACGGGAAGTGTACGCTAGTGTTTTGGCAGAAAATCATTTTTTTTCGAAAATCAAGCAATTCGATGATAACTCGAGAACGGTCGAAAGTTCACGTTCGCCGTATGTTGCATCGTGTTCAGCGCATCGAATTACCCCTATACCGTGAATTTGGAGTGTTTACGGGAAGTGTACGGTAGTTTTTTGGCAGAAAATCATTTTTTTTCGAAAATCGAGCAATTCGATGATAACTCGGGAACGGTCGAATGTTCGCGTTCGCCGTATGTTGCATCGTGCTCAGCGCATCGAATTACCCCTATGCAGTGAATTTGGAGTGTTTACGGGAAGTGTACGGTAGTGTTTTGGCAGAAAATCAGTTTTTTTCGAAAATCGAGCAATTCGAGGATAACTTGAGAACGGTCGAATGTTCGCGTTCGCCGTATGTTGCATCGTGCTCAGCGCATCGAATTACCCCTATACAGTGAATTTGGAGTGTTTACGTGAAGTGTACGGTAGTGTTTTTGACGGAAAACCCGTTTATGCCATATTCGTGCGTTTTAAGAGCAGAAACGCACGTTTTTCGCAGTCCTCACTCTTTTGATGATAACTTGAGAACGGTCGAATGTTCGCGTTTGCCGTATGTTGCATCGTGTTCAGCGCATCGAATTACCCCTATACAGTGAATTTGGAGTGTTTACGGGAAGTGTACGGTAGTTTTTTGGCAGAAAATCATTTTTTTTCGAAAATCGAGCAATTCGATGATAACTCGAGAACGGACGAATGCTCGCGTTCGCCGTATGTTGCATCGTGTTCAGCGCATCGAATTACGCCTATACAGTGAATTTGGAGTGTTTACGGGAAGCTTACGGTAGTTTTTTCGCAGAAAATCATTTTTTTTCGAAAATCGAGCAATTCGATGATAACTCGAGAACGGACGAATGTTCGCGTTCGCCGTATGTTGAATCGTGTTCAGCGCATCGAATTACGCCTATACAGTGAATTTGGAGTGTTTACGGGAAGCGTACGGTAGTTTTTTGGCAGAAAATCATTTTTTTTCGGAAAATCGAGCAATTCGATGATAACTCGAGAACGGTCGAATGTTCGCGTTCGCCGTATGTTGCATCGTGTTCAGCGCATCGAATTACCCCTACACAGTGAATTTGGAGTGTTTACGGGAAGTGTACGGTAGTTTTTTGGCAGAAAATCATTTTTTTTCGAAAATCGAGCAATTCGATGATAACTCGGGAACGGTCGAATGTTCGCGTTCGACGTATGTTGCATCGTGTTCAGCGCATCGAATTACCCCTATACAGTGAATTTGGAGTGTTTAAGGGAAGTGTACGGTAGTTTTTTGGCAGAAATTAATTTTTTTTCGAAAATCGAGCAATTCGATGATAACTCGAGAACGGTCGAATGTTCGCGTTCGCCGTATGTTGCACCGTGTTCAGCGCATCGAATTACCCCTACACAGTGAATTTGGAGCGTTTACGGGAAGTGTACGCTAGTGTTTTGGCAGAAAATCAGTTTTTTTCGAAAATCGAGCAATTCGAGGATAACTTGAGAACGGTCGAATGTTCGCGTTCGCCGTATGTTGCATCGTGCTCAGCGCATCGAATTACCCCTATGCAGTGAATTTGGAGTGTTTACGGGAAGTGTACGGTAGTGTTTTTGACGGAAAAACCGTTTATTGCGATATTCGTGCGTTTCAAGGGCAGAAAAGCACGTTTTTCACAGTCCTCACTCTTTCGATGATAACTTGAGAATGGTAGAATGTTCGCGTTCGCCGTATGTTCCATCGTGCTCAGCGCATCGAATTACCCCTATGCAGTGAATTTGGAGCGTTTACGGGAAGTGTACGGTAGTGTTTTTGACGGAAAACCCGTTTATGCCATATTCGTGCGTTTTAAGAGCAGAAACGCACGTTTTTCGCAGTCCTCACTCTTTTGATGATAACTTGAGAACGGTCGAATGTTCGCGTTTGCCGTATGTTGCATCGTGTTCAGCGCATCGAATTACCCCTATACATTGAATTTCGAGTGTTTACGGGAAGTGTAAGGTAGTTTTTTGGCAGAAAATCATTTTTTTTCGAAAATAGAGCATTCCGATGATAACTCGAGAACGGTCGAATGTTCGCGTTCGCCGTATGTTGCATCGTGTTCAGCACATCGAATTACCCCTATACAGTGAATTTAGAGCGTTGAAGGGAAGTGTACGGTAGTTTTTTGGCAGAAAATCATTTTTTTTCGAAAATCGAGCAATTCAATGATAACTCGAGAACGGTCGAATGTTCGCGTTCGCCGTATGTTGCATCGTGCTCAGCGCATCGAATTACCCCTATGCAGTGAATTTGGAGTGTTTACGGGAAGTGTACGGTAGTGTTTTTGACGTAAAAACCGTTAATGCGATATTCGTGCGTTTCAAGGGCAGAAACGCACGTTTTTCGCAGTCCTCACTCTTTTGATGATAACTTGAGAACGGTCGAATGTTCGCGTTTGCCGTATATTGCATCGTGTTCAGCGCATCGAATTACCCCTATACAGTGAACTTGGAGTGTTTACGGGAAGTGTACGGTAGTTTTTTGGCAGAAAATCATTTTTTTTCGAAAATCGAGCAATTCGATGATAACTCGAGAACGGTCGAATGTTCGCGTTCGCCGTATGTTGCATCGTGTCCAGCGCATCGAATTACCCCTATACAGTGAATTTGGATAGTTTAAGGGAAGTGTACGGTAGTTTTTTGGCAGAAAATCATTTTTTTTCGAAAATCGAGCAATTCGATGATAACTCGAGAACGGTCGAATGTTCGCGTTCGCCTATGGTGCATCGTGTTCAGCGCATCGAATGACCCCTATGCAGTGAATTTGGAGTGTTTACGGGAAGTGTACCGTAGTGTTTTTGACGGAAAAACCGTTTATGCGATATTCGTGCGTTTCAAGGGCAGAAAAGCACGTTTTCCACAGTCCTCACTCTTTCGATGATAACTTGAGAACGGTCGAATGTTCGCGTTTGCCGTATGTTGCATCGTGTTCAGCGCATCGAATTACCCCTATGCAGTGAATTTGGAGTGTTTACGGGAAGTGTACGCTAGTGTTTTGGCAGAAAATCATTTTTTTTCAAAAATCGAGCAATTCGATGATAACTCGAGAACGGTCGAATGTTCGCGTTCGCCGTATGTTGCATCGTGTTCAGCGCATCGAATTACCCCTATACAGTGAATTTGGAGTGTTTACGGGAAGTGTACGGTAGTTTTTTGGCAGAAAATCATTTTTTTTTCGAAAATCGAGCAATTCGATGATAACTCGGGAACGGTCGAATGTTCGCGTTCGACGTATGTTGCATCGTGTTCAGCGCATCGAATTACCCCTATACAGTGAATTTGGAGTGGTTAAGGGAAGTGTACGGTAGTTTTTTGGCAGAAAATCATTTTTTTTCGAAAATCGAGCAATTCGATGATAACTCGAGAACGGTCGAATGTTCGCGTTCGCCGTATGTTGCACCGTGTTCAGCGCATCGAATTACCCCTACACAGTGAATTTGGAGCGTTTACGGGAAGTGTACGCTAGTGTTTTGGCAGAAAATCAGTTTTTTTCGAAAATCGAGCAATTCGAGGATAACTTGAGAACGGTCGAATGTTCGCGTTCGCCGTATGTTGCATCGTGCTCAGCGCATCGAATTACCCCTACGCAGTGAATTTGGAGTGTTTACGGGAAGTGTACGGTAGTGTTTTTGACGGAAAAACCGTTTATGCGATATTCGTGCGTTTCAAGGGCAGAAAAGCACGTTTTTCACAGTCCTCACTCTTTCGATGATAACTTGAGAACGGTCGAATGTTCGCGTTTGCCGTATGTTGCATCGTGTTCAGCGCATCGAATTACCCCTATACAGTGAATTTGGAGTGTTTACGGGAAGTGTACGGTAGTGTTTTTGACGGAAAAACCGTTTATTGCGATATTCGTGCGTTTCAAGGACAGAAAAGCACGTTTTTCACAGTCCTCACTCTTTTGATGATAATTTGAGAACGGTCGAATGTTTGCGTTTGCCCTATGGTGCATCGTGTTCAGCGCATCGAATTACCCCTATACAGTGAATTTGGAGTGTTTACGGGAAGTGTACGCTAGTGTTTTGGCAGGAAATCAGTTTTTTTCGAAAAATCGAGCAATTCGAGGATAACTTGAGAACGGTCGAAAGTTCGCGTTCGCCGTATGTTGCATCGTGTTCAGCGCATCGAATTACCCCTGTACAGTAAATTTGGAGCGTTTACGGGAAGTGTACGCTAGTGTTTTGGCAGGAAATCAGTTTTTTTCGAAAATCGAGCAATTCGAGGATAACTTGAGAACGGTCGAAAGTTCGCGTTCGCCGTATGTTGCATCGTGTTCAGCGAGTCGAATTACCCCTATGCAGTGAATTTGGAGTGTTTACGGGAAGTGTACGGTAGTGTTTTTGACGGAAAAACCGTTTATGCGATATCCGTGCGTTTCAAGGGCAGAAAAGCACGTTTTTCACAGTCCTCACTCTTTCGATGATAACTTGAGAACGCTCGAATGTTCGCGTTTGCCGTATGTTGCATCGTGCTCACCGCATCGAATTACGCCTATGCAGTGAATTTGGAGTGTTTACGGGAAGTGTACGCTAGTGTTTTGGCAGAAAATCAGTTTTTTTCGAAAATCGAGCAATTCGAGGATAACTTGAGAACGGTCGAATGTTCGCGTTCGCCGTATGTTGCATCGTGCTCACCGCATCGAATTACCCCTATACAGTGAATTTGGAGTGTTTACGGGAAGTGTACGCTAGTGTTTTGGCAGAAAATCAGTTTTTTTCGAAAATCGAGCAATTCGAGGATAACTTGAGAACGGTCGAATGTTCGCGTTCGCCGTATGTTGCATCGTGCTCACCGCATCGAATTACGCCTACGCAGTGAATTTGGTGTGTTTACGGGAAGTGTACGGTAGTTTTTTGGCAGAAAATCATTTTTTTTCGAAAATCGAGCAATTCGATGATACGAGAACGGTCGAATGTTCGCGTTCGCCGTATGTTGCATCGTTGTCAGCACCTCGAATTACCCCTATACAGTGAATTTGGAGTGTTTACGGAAAGTGTACGGTAGTTTTTTGGCAGAAAATCATTTTTTTTCGAAAATCGAGCAATTCGATGATACGAGAACGGTCGAATGTTCGCGTTCGCCGTATGTTGCATCGTTGTCAGCACCTCGAATTACCCCTATACAGTGAATTTGGAGTGTTTACGGAAAGTGTACGGTAGTTTTTTGGCAGAAAATCATTTTTTTTCGAAAATCGAGCAATTCGATGATAACTCGAGAACGGTCGAATGTTCGCGTTCGCCGTATGTTGCATCGTGTTCAGCGCATCGAATTACCCCTACACAGTGAATTTGGAGCGTTTACGGGAAGTGTACGCTAGTGTTTTGGCAGAAAATCAGTTTTTTTCGAAAATCGAGCAATTCGAGGATAACTTGAGAACGGTCAAATGTTCGCGTTCGCCGTATGTTGCATCGTGCTCAGCGCATCGAATTACCCCTATGCAGTGAATTCGGAGTGTTTACGGGAAGTGTACGGTAGTGTTTTTGACGGAAAAAACCGTTTATGCGATATTCGTGCGTTTCAAGGGCAGAAAAGCACGTTTTTCACAGTCCTCACTCTTTCGATGATAACTTGAGAACGGTCGAATGTTCGCGTTGGCCGTATGTTGCATCGTGTTCAGCGCATCGAATTACCCCTATACAGTGAATTTGGAGTGTTTACGGGAAGTGTACGGTAGTGTTTTTGACGGAAAAACCGTTTATGCGATATTCGTGCGTTTCAAGGACAGAAAAGCACGTTTTTCACAGTCCTCACTCTTTTGATGATAATTTGAGAACGGTCGAATGTTTGCGTTTGCCCTATGGTGCATCGTGTTCAGCGCATCGAATTACCCCTATACAGTGAATTTGGAGTGTTTACGGGAAGTGTACGCTAGTGTTTTGGCAGAAAATCAGTTTTTTTTCGAAAATCGAGCAATTCGATGATAACTCGAGAACGGTCGAATGTTCGCGTTCGCCGTATGTTGCATCGTTGTCAGCACCTCGAATTACCCCTATACAGTGAATTTGGAGTATTTAAGGGAAGTGTACGGTAGTTTTTTGGCAGAAAATCATTTTGTTCGAAAATCGAGCAATTCGATGATAACTCGAGAACGGTCGAATGTTCGCGTTCGCCGTATGTTGCATCGTGTTCAGCGCATCGAATTACCCCTATACAGTAAATTTGGAGCGTTTACGGGAAGTGTACGCTAGTGTTTTGGCAGGAAATCCGTTTTTTTCGAAAATCGAGCAATTCGAGGATAACTTGAGAACGGTCGAAAGTTCGCGTTCGCCGTATGTTGCATCGTGTTCAGCGAGTCGAATTACCCCTATGCAGTGAATTTGGAGTGTTTACGGGAAGTGTACGGTAGTGTTTTTGACGGAAAAACCGTTTATGCGATATTCGTGCGTTTCAAGGGCAGAAAAGCACGTTTTTCACAGTCCTCACTCTTTCGATGATAACTTGAGAACGGTCGAATGTTCGCGTTTGCCGTATGTTGCATCGTGTTCAGCGCATCGAATTACCCCTATACAGTGAATTTGGAGTGTTTACGGGAAGTGTACGCTAGTGTTTTGGCAGAAAATCAGTTTTTTTCGAAAATCGAGCAATTCGAGGATAACTTGAGAACGGTCGAATGTTCGCGTTCGCCGTATGTTGCATCGTGCTCACCGCATCGAATTACCCCTATGCAGTGAATTTGGAGTGTTTACGGGAAGTGTACGGTAGGTTTTTGGCAGAAAATCTTTTTTTTTCGAAAATCGAGCAATTCGATGATACGAGAACGGTCGAATGTTCGCGTTCGCCGTATGTTGCATCGTTGTCAGCACCTCGAATTACCCCTATACAGTGAATTTGGAGTATTTAAGGGAAGTGTACGGTAGTTTTTTGGCAGAAAATCATTTTTGTTCGAAAATCGAGCAATTCGATGATAACTCGAGAACGGTCGAATGTTCGCGTTCGCTGTATGTTGCATCCTGTTCAGCGCATCGAATTACCCCTATGCAGTGAATTTGGACGGTTTAAGGGAAGTGTACGGTAGTTTTTTGGCAGAAAATCAGTTTTTTTCGAAATCGAGCAATTCGATGATAACTCGAGAACGGTCGAATGTTCGCGTTCGCCGTATGTTGGATCGTGTTCAGCGCATCGAATTACCCCTATATAGTAAATTTGGAGCGTTTACGTGAAGTGTACGCTAGTGTTTTGGCAGGAAATCAGTTTTTTTCGAAAATCGAGCAATTCGAGGATAACTTGAGAACGGTCGAAAGTTCGCGTTCGCCGTATGTTGCATCGTGTTCAGCGAGTCGAATTACCCCTATGCAGTGAATTTGGAGTGTTTACGGGAAGTGTACGGTAGTGTTTTTGACGGAAAAACCGTTTATGCGATATCCGTGCGTTTCAAGGGCAGAAAAGCACGTTTTTCACAGTCCTCACTCTTTCGATGATAACTTGAGAACGGTCGAATGTTCGCGTTCGCCGTATGTTGCATCGTTGTCAGCACCTCGAATTACCCCTATACAGTGAATTTGGAGTGTTTACGGAAAGTGTACGGTAGTTTTTTGGCAGAAAATCATTTTTTTTCGAAAATCGAGCAATTCGATGATAACTCGAGAACGGTCGGATGTTCGCGTTCGGCGTATGTTGCATCGTGTTCAGCGTATCGAATTACCCCTACACAGTGAATTTGGAGCGTTTACGGGAAGTGTACGCTAGTGTTTTGGCAGAAAATCAATTTTTTTCGAAAATCGAGCAATTCGAGGATAACTTGAGAACGGTCGAAAGTTCGCGTTCGCCGTATGTTGCATCGTGTTCAGCGAGTCGAATTACCCCTATGCAGTGAATTTGGAGTGTTTACGGGAAGTGTACGGTAGTGTTTTTGACGGAAAAACCGTTTATGCGATATTCGTGCGTTTCAAGGGCAGAAAAGCACGTTTTTCACAGTCCTCACTCTTTTGATGATAATTTGAGAACGGTCGAATGTTCGCGTTCGCCGTATGTTGCATCGTGCTCAGCGCATCGAATTACCCCTATGCAGTGAATTTGGAGTGTTTACGGGAAGTGTACGGTAGTTTTTTGGCAGAAAATCATTTTTTTTTCGAAAATCGAGCAATTCGATGATACGAGAACGGTCGAATGTTCGCGTTCGCCGTATGTTGCATCGTTGTGAGCACCTCGAATTACCCCTATACAGTGAATTTGGAGTGTTTACGGAAAGTGTACGGTAGTTTTTTGGCAGAAAATCATTTTTTTTCGAAAATCGAGCAATTCGATGATAACTCGAGAACGGTCGAATGTTCGCGTTCGCCGTATATTGCATCGTGTGCAGCGCATCGAATTACCCCTATACAGTGAATTTGGAGTGTTTACGGGAAGTGTACGCTAGTGTTTTGGCAGAAAATCAGTTTTTTTCGAAAATCGAGCAATTCGATGATAACTCGAGAACGGACGAATGTTCGCGTTCGCCGTATGTTGCATCGTGTTCAGCGCATCAAATTACCCCTATACAGTGAATTTGGAGTATTTACGGGAAGTGTACGGTAGTGTTTTTGACGGAAAACCCGTTTATGCCATATTCGTGCGTGTCAAGAGCAGAAACGCACGTTTTTCGCAGTCCTCACTCTTTTGATGATAATTTGGGAACGCTCGAATGTTTGCGTTTGCCCTATGGTGCATCGTGTTCAGCGCATCGAATTACCCCTATACAGTGAATTTGGAGTGTTTACGGGATGTGTACGGTAGTGTTTTTGACGGAAAACCCGTTTATGCCATATCCGTGCGCTTTAAGAGCAGAAACGCACGTTTTTCTCACTCTTTTGCTGATAATTTGAGAACGGTCGAATGTTTGCGTTTGCCCTATGGTGCATCGTGTTCAGCGCATCGAATTACCCCTATGCAGTGAATTTGGAGTGTTTACGGGAAGTGTACGGTAGTGTTTTTGACGGAAAAAACGTTTATGCGATATTCGTGCGTTTCAAGGGCAGAAAAGCACGTTTTTCACAGTCCTCACTCTTTTGATGATAATTTGGGAACGGTCGAATGTTTGCGTTTGCCCTATGGTGCATCGTGTTCAGCGCATCGAATTACCCCTATACAGTGAATTTGGAGTGTTTACGGGAAGTGTACGCTAGTGTTTTGGCAGAAAATCAGTTTTTTTCGAAAGTCGAGCAATTCGAGGATAACTTGAGAACGGTCGAATGTTCGCGTTCGCCGTATGTTGCATCGTGTTCAGCGAGTCGAATTACCCCTACGCAGTGAATTTGGAGAGTTTACGGGAAGTGTACGGTAGTGTTTTTGACGGCAAAACCGTTTATGCGATATTCGTGCGTTTCAAGAGCAGAAAAGCACGTTTTTCACAGTCCTCACTCTTTCGATGATAACTTGAGAACGGTCGAATGTTCGCGTTTGCCGTATGTTGCATCGTGTTCAGCGCATCGAATTACCCCTATACAGTGAATTTGGAGTGTTTACGGGAAGTGTACGGTAGTGTTTTTGACGGAAAAACCGTTTATGCGATATTCGTGCGTTTCAAGAGCAGAAAAGCACGTTTTTCACAGTCCTCACTCTTTCGATGATAACTTGAGAACGGTCGAATGTTCGCGTTTGCCGTATGTTGCATCGTGTTCAGCGCATCGAATTACCCCTATACAGTGAATTTGGAGTGTTTACGGGAAGTGTACGCGAGTGTTTTGGCAGAAAATCAGTTTTTTTCGAAAATCGAGGAATTCGGTGATAACTCGAGAACGGACGAATGTTCGCGTTCGCCGTATGCTGCATCGTGTTCAGCGCATCGAATTACCCCTATGCAGTGAATTTGGAGTGTTTACGGGAAGTGTACGGTAGTGTTTTTGACGGAAAAACCGTTTATGCGATATTCGTGCGTTTCAAGAGCAGAAAAGCACGTTTTTCACAGTCCTCACTCTTTCGATGATAATTTGAGAACGGTCGAATGTTCGCGTTCGCCGTATGTTGCATCGTGCTCAGCGCATCGAATTACCCCTATGCAGTGAATTTGGAGTGTTTACGGGAAGTGTACGGTAGTTTTTTGGCAGAAAATCATGTTTTTTCGAAAATCGAGCAATTCGATGATACGAGAACGGTCGAATGTTCGCGTTCGCCGTATGTTGCATCGTTGTCAGCACCTCGAATTACCCCTATACAGTGAATTTGGAGTGTTTACGGAAAGTGTACGGTAGTTTTTTGGCAGAAAATCATTTTTTTTTCGAAAATCGAGCAATTCGATGATAACTCGAGAACGGTCGAATGTTCGCGTTCGCCGTATGTTGCATCGTGTTCAGCGCATCGAATTACCCCTACACAGTGAATTTGGAGCGTTTACGGGAAGTGTACGCTAGTGTTTTGGCAGAAAATCAGTTTTTTTCGAAAATCGAGCAATTCGAGGATAACTTGAGAACGGTCGAATGTTCGCGTTCGCCGTATGTTGCATCGTGCTCAGCGCATCGAATTACCCTTATGCAGTGAATTTGGAGTGTTTACGGGAAGTGTACGGTAGTGTTTTTGACGGAAAAAACCGTTTATGCGATATTCGTGCGTTTCAAGGGCAGAAAAGCACGTTTTTCACAGTCCTCTCACTCTTTTGATGATAATTTGAGAACGGCCCAATGTTTGCGTTTGCCCTATGGTGCATCGTGTTCAGCGCATCGAATTACCCCTATACAGTGAATTTGTAGTGTTTACGGGAAGTGTACGCGAGTGTTTTGGCAGAAAATCAGTTTTTTCGAAAATCGAGCAATTCGATGATAACTCGAGAACGGACGAATGTTCGCGTTCGCCGTATGCTGCATCGTGTTCGGCGCATCGAATTACCCCAATGCAGTGAATTTGGAGTGTTTACGGGAAGTGTACGGTAGTGTTTTTGACGGAAAAACCGTTTATGCGATATTCGTGCGTTTCAAGGGCAGAAAAGCACGTTTTTCACAGTCCTCACTCTTTTGATGATAATTTGAGAACGGTCGAATGTTCGCGTTCGCCGTATGTTGCATCGTGCTCAGCGCATCGAATTACCCCTATACAGTGAATTTGGAGTGTTTACGGGAAGTGTACGCTAGTGTTTTGGCAGAAAATCAGTTTTTTTCGAAAATCGAGCAATTCGATGATAACTCGAGAACGGACGAATGTTCGCGTTCGCCGTATGTTGCATCGTGTTCAGCGCATCGAATTACCCCTATACAGTGAATTTGGAGTGTTTACGTGAAGTGTACGGTAGTGTTTTTGACGGAAAACCCGTTTATGCCATATTCGTGCGTTTTAAGAGCAGAAACGCACGTTTTTCGCAGTCCTCACTCTTTTGATGATAACTTGAGAACGGTCGAATGTTCGCGTTTGCCGTATGTTGCATCGTGTTCAGCGCATCGAATTACCCCTATACAGTGAATTTGGAGTGTTTACGTGAAGTGTACGGTAGTGTTTTTGACGGAAAACCCGTTTATGCCATATTCGTGCGTTTTAAGAGCAGAAACGCACGTTTTTCGCAGTCCTCACTCTTTTGATGATAACTTGAGAACGGTCGAATGTTCGCGTTTGCCGTATGTTGCATCGTGTTCAGCGCATCGAATTACCCCTATACAGTGAATTTGGAGTGTTTACGGGAAGTGTACGGTAGTGTTTTTGACGGAAAACCCGTTTATGCCATATTCGTGCGCTTTAAGAGCAGAAACGCACGTTTTTCTCACTCTTTTGATGATAATTTGAGAACGGTCGAATGTTCGCGTTCGCCGTATGTTGCATCGTGCTCAGCGCATCGAATTACCCCTATGCAGTGAATTTGGAGTGTTTACGGGAAGTGTACGGTAGTGTTTTTGACGGAAAAAACCGTTTATGCGATATTCGTGCGTTTCAAGGGCAGAAAAGCACGTTTTTCACAGTCCTCACTCTTTTGATGATAATTTGAGAACGGTCGAATGTTCGCGTTCGCCGTATGTTGCATCGTGCTCAGCGCATCGAATTACCCCTATACAGTGAATTTGGAGTGTTTACGGGAAGTGTACGCTAGTGTTTTGGCAGAAAATCAGTTTTTTTCGAAAATCGAGCAATTCGATGATAACTCGAGAACGGACGAATGTTCGCGTTCGCCGTATGTTGCATCGTGTTCAGCGCATCGAATTACCCCTATACAGTGAATTTGGAGTGTTTACGTGAAGTGTACGGTAGTGTTTTTGACGGAAAACCCGTTTATGCCATATTCGTGCGTTTTAAGAGCAGAAACGCACGTTTTTCGCAGTCCTCACTCTTTTGATGATAACTTGAGAACGGTCGAATGTTCGCGTTTGCCGTATGTTGCATCGTGTTCAGCGCATCGAATTACCCCTATACAGTGAATTTGGAGTGTTTACGGGAAGTGTACGGTAGTGTTTTTGACGGAAAACCCGTTTATGCCATATTCGTGCGCTTTAAGAGCAGAAACGCACGTTTTTCTCACTCTTTTGATGATAATTTGAGAACGGTCGAATGTTCGCGTTCGCCGTATGTTGCATCGTGCTCAGCGCATCGAATTACCCCTATGCAGTGAATTTGGAGTGTTTACGGGAAGTGTACGGTAGTGTTTTTGACGGAAAAACCGTTTATGCGATATTCGTGCGTTTCAAGGGCAGAAAAGCACGTTTTTCACAGTCCTCACTCTTTTGATGATAATTTGAGAACGGTCGAATGTTCGCGTTCGCCGTATGTTGCATCGTGCTCAGCGCATCGAATTACCCCTATGCAGTGAATTTGGAGTGTTTACGGGAAGTGTACGGTAGTTTTTTGGCAGAAAATCATTTTTTTTCGAAAATCGAGCAATTCGATGATAACTCGAGAACGGTCGAATGTTCGCGTTCGCCGTATGTTGCATCGTGTTCAGCGCATCGAATTACCCCTATACAGTGAATTTGGAGTGTTTACGGGAAGTGTACGGTAGTGTTTTTGACGGAAAAAACCGTTTATGCGATATTCGTGCGTTTCAAGGGCAGAAAAGCACGTTTTTCACAGTCCTCACTCTTTTGATGATAATTTGAGAACAGTCGAATGTTTGCGTTTGCCCTATGGTGCATCGTGTTCAGCGTATCGAATTACCCCTATACAGTGAATTTGGAGTGTTTACGGGAAGTGTACGCTAGTGTTTTGGCAGAAAATCAGTTTTTTTCGAAAATCGAGCAATTCGATGATAACTCGAGAACGGACGAATGTTCGCGTTCGCCGTATGTTGCATCGTGTTCAGCGCATCGAATTACCCCTATACAGTGAATTTGGAGTGTTTACGTGAAGTGTACGGTAGTGTTTTTGACGGAAAACCCGTTTATGCCATATTCGTGCATTTTAAGAGCAGAAACGCACGTTTTTCGCAGTCCTCACTCTTTTGATGATAACTTGAGAACGGTCGAATGTTCGCGTTTGCCGTATGTTGCATCGTGTTCAGCGCATCGAATTACCCCTATACAGTGAATTTGGAGTGTTTACGGGAAGTGTACGGTAGTGTTTTTGACGGAAAACCCGTTTATGCCATATTCGTGCGCTTTAAGAGCAGAAACGCACGTTTTTCTCACTCTTTTGGTGATAATTTGAGAACGGTCGAATGTTCGCGTTCGCCGTATGTTGCATCGTGCTCAGCGCATCGAATTACCCCTATGCAGTGAATTTGGAGTGTTTACGGGAAGTGTACGGTAGTTTTTTGGCAGAAAATCATTTTTTTTCGAAAATCGAGCAATTCGATGATACGAGAACGGTCGAATGTTCGCGTTCGCCGTATGTTGCATCGTTGTCAGCACCTCGAATTACCCCTATACAGTGAATTTGGAGTGTTTACGGAAAGTGTACGGTAGTTTTTTTTCGAAAATCGAGCAATTCGATGATAACTCGAGAACGGTCGAATGTTCGCGTTCGCCGTATATTGCATCGTGTGCAGCGCATCGAATTACCCCTATACAGTGAATTTGGAGTGTTTACGGGAAGTGTACGCTAGTGTTTTGGCAGAAAATCAGTTTTTTTCGAAAATCGAGCAATTCGATGATAACTCGAGAACGGACGAATGTTCGCGTTCGCCGTATGTTGCATCGTGTTCAGCGCATCAAATTACCCCTATACAGTGAATTTGGAGTATTTACGGGAAGTGTACGGTAGTGTTTTTGACGGAAAACCCGTTTATGCCATATTCGTGCGTGTTAAGAGCAGAAACGCACGTTTTTCGCAGTCCTCACTCTTTTGATGATAATTTGGGAACGGTCGAATGTTTGCGTTTGCCCTATGGTGCATCGTGTTCAGCGCATCGAATTACCCCTATACAGTGAATTTGGAGTGTTTACGGGAAGTGTACGGTAGTGTTTTTGACGGAAAACCCGTTTATGCCATATCCGTGCGCTTTAAGAGCAGAAACGCACGTTTTTCTCACTCTTTTGCTGATAATTTGAGAACGGTCGAATGTTTGCGTTTGCCCTATGGTGCATCGTGTTCAGCGCATCGAATTACCCCTATGCAGTGAATTTGGAGTGTTTACGGGAAGTGTACGGTAGTGTTTTTGACGGAAAAAACGTTTATGCGATATTCGTGCGTTTCAAGGGCAGAAAAGCACGTTTTTCACAGTCCTCACTCTTTTGATGATAATTTGGGAACGGTCGAATGTTTGCGTTTGCCCTATGGTGCATCGTGTTCAGCGCATCGAATTACCCCTATACAGTGAATTTGGAGTGTTTACGGGAAGTGTACGCTAGTGTTTTGGCAGAAAATCAGTTTTTTTCGAAAGTCGAGCAATTCGAGGATAACTTGAGAACGGTCGAATGTTCGCGTTCGCCGTATGTTGCATCGTGTTCAGCGAGTCGAATTACCCCTATGCAGTGAATTTGGAGAGTTTACGGGAAGTGTACGGTAGTGTTTTTGACGGCAAAACCGTTTATGCGATATTCGTGCGTTTCAAGAGCAGAAAAGCACGTTTTTCACAGTCCTCACTCTTTCGATGATAACTTGAGAACGGTCGAATGTTCGCGTTTGCCGTATGTTGCATCGTGTTCAGCGCATCGAATTACCCCTATACAGTGAATTTGGAGTGTTTACGGGAAGTGTACGGTAGTGTTTTTGACGGAAAAACCGTTTATGCGATATTCGTGCGTTTCAAGAGCAGAAAAGCACGTTTTTCACAGTCCTCACTCTTTCGATGATAACTTGAGAACGGTCGAATGTTCGCGTTTGCCGTATGTTGCATCGTGTTCAGCGCATCGAATTACCCCTATACAGTGAATTTGGAGTGTTTACGGGAAGTGTACGCGAGTGTTTTGGCAGAAAATCAGTTTTTTTCGAAAATCGAGGAATTCGGTGATAACTCGAGAACGGACGAATGTTCGCGTTCGCCGTATGCTGCATCGTGTTCAGCGCATCGAATTACCCCTATGCAGTGAATTTGGAGTGTTTACGGGAAGTGTACGGTAGTGTTTTTGACGGAAAAACTGTTTATGCGATATTCGTGCGTTTCAAGGGCAGAAAAGCACGTTTTTCACAGTCCTCACTCTTTTGATGATAATTTGAGAACGGTCGAATGTTCGCGTTCGCCGTATGTTGCATCGTGCTCAGCGCATCGAATTACCCCTATGCAGTGAATTTGGAGTGTTTACGGGAAGTGTACGGTAGTTTTTTGGCAGAAAATCATGTTTTTTCGAAAATCGAGCAATTCGATGATACGAGAACGGTCGAATGTTCGCGTTCGCCGTATGTTGCATCGTTGCCAGCACCTCGAATTACCCCTATACAGTGAATTTGGAGTGTTTACGGAAAGTGTACGGTAGTTTTTTGGCAGAAAATCATTTTTTTTCGAAAATCGAGCAATTCGATGATAACTCGAGAACGGTCGAATGTTCGCGTTCGCCGTATGTTGCATCGTGTTCAGCGCATCGAATTACCCCTACACAGTGAATTTGGAGCGTTTACGGGAAGTGTACGCTAGTGTTTTGGCAGAAAATCAGTTTTTTTCGAAAATCGAGCAATTCGAGGATAACTTGAGAACGGTCGAATGTTCGCGTTCGCCGTATGTTGCATCGTGCTCAGCGCATCGAATTACCCCTATGCAGTGAATTTGGAGTGTTTACGGGAAGTGTACGGTAGTGTTTTTGACGGAAAAAACCGTTTATGCGATATTCGTGCGTTTCAAGGGCAGAAAAGCACGTTTTTCACAGTCCTCTCACTCTTTTGATGATAATTTGAGAACGGCCCAATGTTTGCGTTTGCCCTATGGTGCATCGTGTTCAGCGCATCGAATTACCCCTATACAGTGAATTTGTAGTGTTTACGGGAAGTGTACGCGAGTGTTTTGGCAGAAAATCAGTTTTTTCGAAAATCGAGCAATTCGATGATAACTCGAGAACGGACGAATGTTCGCGTTCGCCGTATGCTGCATCGTGTTCGGCGCATCGAATTACCCCAATGCAGTGAATTTGGAGTGTTTACGGGAAGTGTACGGTAGTGTTTTTGACGGAAAAACCGTTTATGCGATATTCGTGCGTTTCAAGGGCAGAAAAGCACGTTTTTCACAGTCCTCACTCTTTTGATGATAATTTGAGAACGGTCGAATGTTCGCGTTCGCCGTATGTTGCATCGTGCTCAGCGCATCGAATTACCCCTATACAGTGAATTTGGAGTGTTTACGGGAAGTGTACGCTAGTGTTTTGGCAGAAAATCAGTTTTTTTCGAAAATCGAGCAATTCGATGATAACTCGAGAACGGACGAATGTTCGCGTTCGCCGTATGTTGCATCGTGTTCAGCGCATCGAATTACCCCTATACAGTGAATTTGGAGTGTTTACGTGAAGTGTACGGTAGTGTTTTTGACGGAAAACCCGTTTATGCCATATTCGTGCGTTTTAAGAGCAGAAACGCACGTTTTTCGCAGTCCTCACTCTTTTGATGATAACTTGAGAACGGTCGAATGTTCGCGTTTGCCGTATGTTGCATCGTGTTCAGCGCATCGAATTACCCCTATACAGTGAATTTGGAGTGTTTACGGGAAGTGTACGGTAATGTTTTTGACGGAAAACCCGTTTATGCCATATTCGTGCGCTTTAAGAGCAGAAACGCACGTTTTTCTCACTCTTTTGATGATAATTTGAGAACGGTCGAATGTTCGCGTTCGCCGTATGTTGCATCGTGCTCAGCGCATCGAATTACCCCTATGCAGTGAATTTGGAGTGTTTACGGGAAGTGTACGGTAGTTTTTTGGCAGAAAATCATTTTTTTTCGAAAATCGAGCAATTCGATGATACGAGAACGGTCGAATGTTCGCGTTCGCCGTATGTTGCATCGTGCTCAGCGCATCGAATTACCCCTATACAGTGAATTTGGAGTGTTTACGGGAAGTGTACGCTAGTGTTTTGGCAGAAAATCAGTTTTTTTCGAAAATCGAGCAATTCGATGATAACTCGAGAACGGACGAATGTTCGCGTTCGCCGTATGTTGCATCGTGTTCAGCGCATCGAATTACCCCTATACAGTGAATTTGGAGTGTTTACGTGAAGTGTACGGTAGTGTTTTTGACGGAAAACCCGTTTATGCCATATTCGTGCGTTTTAAGAGCAGAAACGCACGTTTTTCGCAGTCCTCACTCTTTTGATGATAACTTGAGAACGGTCGAATGTTCGCGTTTGCCGTATGTTGCATCGTGTTCAGCGCATCGAATTACCCCTATACAGTGAATTTGGAGTGTTTACGGGAAGTGTACGGTAATGTTTTTGACGGAAAACCCGTTTATGCCATATTCGTGCGCTTTAAGAGCAGAAACGCACGTTTTTCTCACTCTTTTGATGATAATTTGAGAACGGTCGAATGTTCGCGTTCGCCGTATGTTGCATCGTGCTCAGCGCATCGAATTACCCCTATGCAGTGAATTTGGAGTGTTTACGGGAAGTGTACGGTAGTTTTTTGGCAGAAAATCATTTTTTTTCGAAAATCGAGCAATTCGATGATACGAGAACGGTCGAATGTTCGCGTTCGCCGTATGTTGCATCGTTGTCAGCACCTCGAATTACCCCTATACAGTGAATTTGGAGTATTTAAGGGAAGTGTACGGTAGTTTTTTGGCAGAAAATCATTTTTGTTCGAAAATCGAGCAATTCGATGATAACTCGAGAACGGTCGAATGTTCGCGTTCGCCGTATGTTGCATCGTGTTCAGCGCATCGAATTACCCCTATACAGTAAATTTGGAGCGTTTACGGGAAGTGTACGCTAGTGTTTTGGCAGGAAATCAGTTTTTTTTCGAAAATCGAGCAATTCGAGGATAACTTGAGAACGGTCGAAAGTTCGCGTTCGCCGTATGTTGCATCGTGTTCAGCGAGTCGAATTACCCCTATGCAGTGAATTTGGAGTGTTTACGGGAAGTGTACGGTAGTGTTTTTGACGGAAAAACCGTTTTATGCGATATTCGTGCGTTTCAAGGGCAGAAAAGCACGTTTTTCACAGTCCTCACTCTTTCGATGATAACTTGAGAACGGTCTAATGTTCGCGTTTGCCGTATGTTGCATCGTGTTCAGCGCATCGAATTACCCCTATACAGTGAATTTGGAGTGTTTACGGGAAGTGTACGCTAGTGTTTTGGCAGAAAATCGGTTTTTTTTCGAAAATCGAGCAATTCGAGGATAACTTGAGAACGGTCGAATGTTCGCGTTCGCCGTATGTTGCATCGTGCTCACCGCATCGAATTACCCCTATGCCGTGAATTTGAAGTGTTTACGGGAAGTGTACAGTAGTTTTTTGGCAGAAAATCTTTTTTTTTCGAAAATCGAGCAATTCGATGATACGAGAACGGTCGAATGTTCGCGTTCGCCGTATGTTGCATCGTTGTCAGCACCTCGAATTACCCCTATACAGTGAATTTGGAGTATTTAAGGGAAGTGTACGGTAGTTTTTTGGCAGAAAATCATTTTGTTCGAAAATCGAGCAATTCGATGATAACTCGAGAACGGTCGAATGTTCGCGTTCGCCGTATGTTGCATCCTGTTCAGCGCATCGAATTACCCCTATGCAGTGAATTTGGACTGTTTAAGGGAAGTGTACGGTAGTTTTTTGGCAGAAAATCAGTTTTTTTCGAAAATCGAGCAATTCGATGATAACTCGAGAACGGTCGAATGTTCGCGTTCGCCGTATGTTGCATCGTGTTCAGCGCATCGAATTACCCCTATACAGTAAATTTGGAGCGTTTACGTGAAGTGTACGCTAGTGTTTTGGCAGGAAATCAGTTTTTTTCGAAAATCGAGCAATTCGAGGATAACTTGAGAACGGTCGAATGTTCGCGTTCGCCGTATGTTGCATCGTGCTCACCGCATCGAATTACCCCTATGCAGTGAATTTGGTGTGTTTACGGGAAGTGTACGGTAGTTTTTTGGCAGAAAATCATTTTTTTTCGAAAATCGAGCAATTCGATGATACGAGAACGGTCGAATGTTCGCGTTCGCCGTATGTTGCATCGTTGTCAGCACCTCGAATTACCCCTATACAGTGAATTTGGAGTGTTTACGGAAAGTGTACGGTAGTGTTTTGGCAGAAAATCATTTTTTTTCGAAAATCGAGCAATTCGATGATAACTCGAGAACGGTCGAATGTTCGCGTTCGCCGTATGTTGCATCGTATTCAGCGCATCGAATTACCCTTACACAGTGAATTTGGAGCGTTTACGGGAAGTGTACGCTAGTGTTTTGGCAGAAAATCAGTTTTTTTCGAAAATCGCGCAATTCGAGGATAACTTGAGAACGGTCGAATGTTCGCGTTCGCCGTATGTTGCATCGTGCTCAGCGCATCGAATTACCCCTACACAGTGAATTTGGAGCGTTTACGGGAAGTGTACGCTAGTGTTTTGGCAGAAAATCAGTTTTTTTCGAAAATCGCGCAATTCGAGGATAACTTGAGAACGGTCGAATGTTCGCGTTCGCCGTATGTTGCATCGTGCTCAGCGCATCGAATTACCCCTATGCAGTGAATTTGGAGTGTTTACGGGAAGTGTACGGTAGTTTTTTGGCAGACAATATTTTTTTTTCGAAAATCGAGCAATTCGATGATAACTCGAGAACGGTCGAATGTTCGCGTTCGCCGTATATTGCATCGTGTGCAGCGCATCGAATTACCCCTATACAGTGAATTTGGAGTGTTTACGGGAAGTGTACGCTAGTGTTTTGGCAGAAAATCAGTTTTTTTCGAAAATCGAGCAATTCGATGATAACTCGAGAACGGTCGAATGTTTGCGTTTTGCCCTATGGTGCATCGTGTTCAGCGCATCGAATTACCCCTATGCAGTGAATTTGGAGTGTTTACGGGAAGTGTACGGTAGTGTTTTTGACGGAAAAAACGTTTATGCGATATTCGTGCGTTTCAAGGGCAGAAAAGCACGTTTTTCACAGTCCTCACTCTTTTGATGATAATTTGGGAACGGTCGAATGTTCGCGTTTGCCGTATGTTGCATCGTGTTCAGCGCATCGAATTACCCCTATACAGTGAATTTGGAGTGTTTACGGGAAGTGTACGGTAGTGTTTTTGACGGAAAAACCGTTTATGCGATATTCGTGCGTTTCAAGAGCAGAAAAGCACGTTTTTCACAGTCCTCACTCTTTCGATGATAACTTGAGAACGGTCGAATGTTCGCGTTTGCCGTATGTTGCATCGTGTTCAGCGCATCGAATTACCCCTACACAGTGAATTTGGAGCGTTTACGGGAAGTGTACGCGAGTGTTTTGGCAGAAAATCAGTTTTTTCGAAAATCGAGCAATTCGATGATAACTCGAGAACGGACGAATGTTCGCGTTCGCCGTATGCTGCATCGTGTTCGGCGCATCGAATTACCCCAATGCAGTGAATTTGGAGTGTTTACGGGAAGTGTACGGTAGTGTTTTTGACGGAAAAACCGTTTATGCGATATTCGTGCGTTTCAAGGGCAGAAAAGCACGTTTTTCACAGTCCTCACTCTTTTGATGATAATTTGAGAACGGTCGAATGTTCGCGTTCGCCGTATGTTGCATCGTGCTCAGCGCATCGAATTACCCCTATACAGTGAATTTGGAGTGTTTACGGGAAGTGTACGCTAGTGTTTTGGCAGAAAATCAGTTTTTTTCGAAAATCGAGCAATTCGATGATAACTCGAGAACGGACGAATGTTCGCGTTCGCCGTATGTTGCATCGTGTTCAGCGCATCGAATTACCCCTATACAGTGAATTTGGAGTGTTTACGTGAAGTGTACGGTAGTGTTTTTGACGGAAAACCCGTTTATGCCATATTCGTGCGTTTTAAGAGCAGAAACGCACGTTTTTCGCAGTCCTCACTCTTTTGATGATAACTTGAGAACGGTCGAATGTTCGCGTTTGCCGTATGTTGCATCGTGTTCAGCGCATCGAATTACCCCTATACAGTGAATTTGGAGTGTTTACGGGAAGTGTACGGTAATGTTTTTGACGGAAAACCCGTTTATGCCATATTCGTGCGCTTTAAGAGCAGAAACGCACGTTTTTCTCACTCTTTTGACGATAATTTGAGAACGGTCGAATGTTCGCGTTCGCCGTATGTTGCATCGTGCTCAGCGCATCGAATTACCCCTATGCAGTGAATTTGGAGTGTTTACGGGAAGTGTACGGTAGTTTTTTGGCAGAAAATCATTTTTTTTCGAAAATCGAGCAATTCGATGATACGAGAACGGTCGAATGTTCGCGTTCGCCGTATGTTGCATCGTTGTCAGCACCTCGAATTACCCCTATACAGTGAATTTGGAGTATTTAAGGGAAGTGTACGGTAGTTTTTTGGCAGAAAATCATTTTTGTTCGAAAATCGAGCAATTCGATGATAACTCGAGAACGGTCGAATGTTCGCGTTCGCCGTATGTTGCATCGTGTTCAGCGCATCGAATTACTCCTATACAGTAAATTTGGAGCGTTTACGGGAAGTGTACGCTAGTGTTTTGGCAGGAAATCAGTTTTTTTCGAAAATCGAGCAATTCGAGGATAACTTGAGAACGGTCGAAAGTTCGCGTTCGCCGTATGTTGCATCGTGTTCAGCGAGTCGAATTACCCCTATGCAGTGAATTTGGAGTGTTTACGGGAAGTGTACGGTAGTGTTTTTGACGGAAAAACCGTTTATGCGATATTCGTGCGTTTCAAGGGCAGAAAAGCACGTTTTTCACAGTCCTCACTCTTTCGATGATAACTTGAGAACGGTCTAATGTTCGCGTTTGCCGTATGTTGCATCGTGTTCAGCGCATCGAATTACCCCTATACAGTGAATTTGGAGTGTTTACGGGAAGTGTACGCTAGTGTTTTGGCAGAAAATCGGTTTTTTTTCGAAAATCGAGCAATTCGAGGATAACTTGAGAACGGTCGAATGTTCGCGTTCGCCGTATGTTGCATCGTGCTCACCGCATCGAATTACCCCTATGCCGTGAATTTGGAGTGTTTACGGGAAGTGTACGGTAGTTTTTTGGCAGAAAATCTTTTTTTTTTCGAAATCGAGCAATTCGATGATACGAGAACGGTCCGAATGTTCGCGTTCGCCGTATGTTGCATCGTTGTCAGCACCTCGAATTACCCCTATACAGTGAATTTGGAGTATTTAAGGGAAGTGTACGGTAGTTTTTTGGCAGAAATCATTTTTGTTAGAAAATCGAGCAATTCGATGATAACTCGAGAACGGTCGAATGTTCGCGTTCGCCGTATGTTGCATCCTGTTCAGCGCATCGAATTACCCCTATGCAGTGAATTTGGACTGTTTAAGGGAAGTGTACGGTAGTTTTTTGGCAGAAAATCAGTTTTTTTCGAAAATCGAGCAATTCGATGATAACTCGAGAACGGTCGAATGTTCGCGTTCGCCGTATGTTGCATCGTGTTCAGCGCATCGAATTACCCCTATACAGTAAATTTGGAGCGTTTACGTGAAGTGTACGCTAGTGTTTTGGCAGGAAATCAGTTTTTTTCGAAAATCGAGCAATTCGAGGATAACTTGAGAACCGGTCGAATGTTCGCGTTCGCCGTATGTTGCATCGTGCTCACCGCATCGAATTACCCCTATGCAGTGAATTTGGTGTGTTTACGGGAAGTGTACGGTAGTTTTTTGGCAGAAAATCATTTTTTTTCGAAAATCGAGCAATTCGATGATAACTCGAGAACGGTCGAATGTTCGCGTTCGCCGTATGTTGCATCGTATTCAGCGCATCGAATTACCCTTACACAGTGAATTTGGAGCGTTTACGGGAAGTGTACGCTAGTGTTTTGGCAGAAAATCAGTTTTTTTTCGAAAATCGCGCAATTCGAGGATAACTTGAGAACGGTCGAATGTTCGCGTTCGCCGTATGTTGCATCGTGCTCAGCGCATCGAATTACCCCTACACAGTGAATTTGGAGCGTTTACGGGAAGTGTACGCTAGTGTTTTGGCAGAAAATCAGTTTTTTTCGAAAATCGCGCAATTCGAGGATAACTTGAGAACGGTCGAATGTTCGCGTTCGCCGTATGTTGCATCGTGCTCAGCGCATCGAATTACCCTATGCAGTGAATTTGGAGTGTTTACGGGAAGTGTACGGTAGTTTTTTGGCAGACAATAATTTTTTTTCGAAAATCGAGCAATTCGATGATAACTCGAGAACGGTCGAATGTTCGCGTTCGCCGTATATTGCATCGTGTGCAGCGCATCGAATTACCCCTATACAGTGAATTTGGAGTGTTTACGGGAAGTGTACGCTAGTGTTTTGGCAGAAAATCAGTTTTTTTTCGAAAATCGAGGCAATTCGATGATAACTCGAGAACGGTCGAATGTTTGCGTTTGCCCTATGGTGCATCGTGTTCAGCGCATCGAATTACCCCTATGCAGTGAATTTGGAGTGTTTACGGGAAGTGTACGGTAGTGTTTTTGACGGAAAAAACGTTTATGCGATATTCGTGCGTTTCAAGGGCAGAAAAGCACGTTTTTCACAGTCCTCACTCTTTTGATGATAATTTGGGAACGGTCGAATGTTCGCGTTTGCCGTATGTTGCATCGTGTTCAGCGCATCGAATTACCCCTATACAGTGAATTTGGAGTGTTTACGGGAAGTGTACGGTAGTGTTTTTGACGGAAAAACCGTTTATGCGATATTCGTGCGTTTCAAGAGCAGAAAAGCACGTTTTTCACAGTCCTCACTCTTTCGATGATAACTTGAGAACGGTCGAATGTTCGCGTTTGCCGTATGTTGCATCGTGTTCAGCGCATCGAATTACCCCTACACAGTGAATTTGGAGCGTTTACGGGAAGTGTACGCGAGTGTTTTGGCAGAAAATCAGTTTTTTCGAAAATCGAGCAATTCGATGATAACTCGAGAACGGACGAATGTTCGCGTTCGCCGTATGCTGCATCGTGTTCGGCGCATCGAATTACCCCAATGCAGTGAATTTGGAGTGTTTACGGGAAGTGTACGGTAGTGTTTTTGACGGAAAAACCGTTTATGCGATATTCGTGCGTTTCAAGGGCAGAAAAGCACGTTTTTCACAGTCCTCACTCTTTTGATGATAATTTGAGAACGGTCGAATGTTCGCGTTCGCCGTATGTTGCATCGTGCTCAGCGCATCGAATTACCCCTATACAGTGAATTTGGAGTGTTTACGGGAAGTGTACGCTAGTGTTTTGGCAGAAAATCAGTTTTTTTCGAAAATCGAGCAATTCGATGATAACTCGAGAACGGACGAATGTTCGCGTTCGCCGTATGTTGCATCGTGTTCAGCGCATCGAATTACCCCTAACAGTGATTTGGAGTGTTTACGTGAAGTGTACGGTAGTGTTTTTGACGGAAAACCCGTTTACGAATATTCGTGCGTTTTAAGAGCAGAAACGCACGTTTTTCGCAGTCCTCACTCTTTTGATGATAACTTGAGAACGGTCGCAATGTTCGCGTTTGCCGTATGTTGCATCGTGTTCAGCGCATCGAATTACCCTATACAGTGAATTTGGAGTGTTTACGGGAAGTGTACGGTAATGTTTTTGACGGAAAAATCGTTTTTTGCCATATGCGTGCGCTTTAGAGCAGAAACGCACTTTTTCTCACTCTTTTGACGATAATTGAGAACGGTCGAATGTTCGCGTTCGCCGTATGTTGCATCGTGCTCAGCGCATCGAATTACCCTATGCAGTGATTTGGAGTGTTTACGGAAGTGTACGGTAGTTTTTTGGCAGAAAATCATTTTTTTTTTCGAAAATCGAGCAATTCGATGATACGAGAACGGTCGAATGTTCGCGTTCGCCGTATGTTGCACTCGTTGTCAGCACCTCGAATTACCCCTATACAGTGAATTTGGAGTATTTAAGGGAAGTGTACGGTAGTTTTTTGGCAGAAAATCATTTTTGTTCGAAAATCGAGCAATTCGATGATAACTCGAGAACGGTCGAATGTTCGCGTTCCCGTATGTTGCATCGTGTTCGCGCATCGATTACCCCTATACAGTAAATTTGGAGCGTTTACGGAAGTGTACGCTAGTGTTTTGGCAGGAAATCAGTTTTTTTTTCGAAAATCGAGCAATTCGAGGATAACTTGAGAACGGTCGAAAGTTCGCGTTCGCCGTATGTTGCATCGTGTTCACGAGTCGAATTACCCCTATGCAGTGAATTTGGAGTGTTTACGGAAGTGTACGGTAGTGTTTTTGACGGAAAAACCGTTTATGCGATATTCGTTGCGTTTCAAGAGAAAGCACGTTTTTCACAGTCCTCACTCTTTCGATGATAACTTGAGAACGGTCTAATGTTCGCGTTTGCCGTATGTTGCATCGTGTTCAGCGCATCGAATTACCCCTATACAGTGAATTTGGAGTGTTTACGGAAGTACGCTAGTGTTTTGGCAGAAAATCGGTTTTTTTTCGAAAATCGAGCAATTCGAGATAACTTGAGAACGGTCGAATGTTCGCGTTCGCCGTATGTTGCATCGTGCTCACCGCATCGAATTACCCCTATGCCGTGAATTTGGAGTGTTTACGGGAAGTGTACGGTAGTTTTTTGGCAGAAAATCTTTTTTTTTTCGAAAATCGAGCAATTCGATGATACGAGAACGGTCGAATGTTCGCGTTCGCCGTATGTTGCATCGTGTCAGCACCTCGAATTACCCTATACAGTGAATTTGGAGTATTTAAGGGAAGTGTACGGTAGTTTTTTGGCAGAAAATCATTTTTTGTTAGAAAATCGAGCAATTCGATGATAACTCGAGAACGGTCGAATGTTCGCGTTCGCCGTATGTTGCATCCTGTTCAGCGCATCGAATTACCCCTATGCAGTGAATTTGGACTGTTTAAGGGAAGTGTACGGTAGTTTTTTGGCAGAAAATCAGTTTTTTTCGAAAATCGAGCAATTCGATGATAACTCGAGAACGGTCGAATGTTCGCGTTCGCCGTATGTTGCATCGTGTTCAGCGCATCGAATTACCCCTATACAGTAATTTGGAGCGTTTACGTGAAGTGTACGCTAGTGTTTTTGGCAGGAAATCATTTTTTTCGAAAATCGAGCATTCGAGGATAACTTGAGAACGGTCGAATGTTCGCGTTTCGCCGTATGTTGCATCGTGCTCACCGCATCGAATTACCCCTATGCAGTGAATTTGGTGTGTTTTACGGGAAGTGTACGGTAGTTTTTTGGCAGAAATCATTTTTTTTCGAAATCGAGCAATTCGATGATAACTCGAGAACGGTCGAATGTTCGCGTTCGCCGTATTTGCATCGTATTCAGCGCATCGAATTACCCTATACAGCAGTGAATTTGGAGTGTTTACGGGAAGTGTACGCTAGTGTTTTGGCAGAAAATCAGTTTTTTTCGAAAATCGCGCAATTCGAGATAACTTGAGAACGGTCGAATGTTCGCGTTCGCCGTATGTTGCATCGTGCTCAGCGCATCGAATTACCCTACACAGTGAATTTGGAGCGTTTACGGGAAGTGTACGCTAGTGTTTTGGCAGAAAATCAGTTTTTTTCGAAAATCGCAATTCGAGGATAACTTGAGAACGGTCGAATGTTCGCGTTCGCCGTATGTTGCATCGTGCTCAGCGCATCGAATTACCCCTATGCAGTGAATTTGGAGTGTTTACGGGAAGTGTACGTAGTTTTTGGCAGAATATTTTTTTTCGAAAATCGACAATTCGATGATACTCGAGAACGGTCGAATGTTCGCGTTCGCCGTATATTGCATCGTGTCAGCGCATCGAATTACCCTATCAGTGAATTTGGAGTGTTTACGGGAAGTGTACGCTAGTGTTTTGGCAGAAAATCATTTTTTTTCGAAAATCGAGCATTCGATGATAACTCGAGAACGGTCGAATGTTTGCGTTTGCCCTATGGTGCATCGTGTTCAGCGCATCGAATTACCCCTATACAGTGAATTTGGAGTGTTTACGGGAAGTGTACGGTAGTTTTTGGCAGAAAATCATTTTTTTTTCGAAAATCGAGCAATTCGATGATAACTCGAGAACGGTCGAATGTTCGCGTTCGCCGTATGTTGCATCGTGTTCAGCGCATCGAATTACCCCTATACAGTAATTTGGAGCGTTTACGGAAGTGTACGCTAGTGTTTTTGGCAGAAATCAGTTTTTTTTCGAAAATCGAGCAATTCGAGATAACTTGAGAACGGTCGAATGTTCGCGTTCGCCGTATGTTGCATCGTGTTCACCGCATCGAATTACCCCTATGCAGTGAATTTGGTGTGTTTACGGGAAGTGTACGGTAGTTTTTTGGCAGAAAATCATTTTTTTTCGAAATCGAGCAATTCGATGATACGAGAACGGTCGAATGTTCGCGTTCGCCGTATGTTGCATCGTGTCAGCGCCGAATTACCCCTATACAGTGAATTTGGAGTGTTTACGGAAGTGTACGGTAGTGTTTTGGCAGAAAATCATTTTTTTTTCGAAAATCGAGCAATTCGATGATAACTCGAGAACGGTCGAATGTTCGCGTTCGCCGTATGTTGCATCGTGTTCAGCGCATCGAATTACCCTATACACAGTGAATTTGGAGCGTTTACGGGAAGTGTACGCTATGTTTTGGCAGAAAATCTTTTTTCGAAAATCGCGCAATTCGAGGATAACTTGAGAACGGTCGAATGTTCCGTTCGCCGCCGTATGTTGCATCGTGTCAGCGCATCGAATTACCCCTACAGTGAATTTGGAGTGTTTACGGGAAGTGTACGCTAGTGTTTGGCAGAAAATCAGTTTTTTTTCGAATCGCGCAATTCGAGGATAACTTGAGAACGGTCGAATGTTCGCGTTCGCCGTATGTTGCATCGTGTTCAGCGCATCGAATTACCCCTATGCAGTGAATTTGGAGTGTTTACGGGAAGTGTACGGTAGTTTTTGGCAGACAATAATTTTTTTTTCGAAAATCGAGCAATTCGATGATAACTCGAGAACGGCGAATGTTCGCGTTCGCCGTATATTGCATCGTGTGCAGCGCATCGAATTACCCCTATACAGTGAATTTGGAGTGTTTCGGGAAGTGTACGCTAGTGTTTTGGCAGAAAATCAGTTTTTTTTCGAAAATCGAGCAATTCGATGATAACTTCGAGAACGGTCGAATGTTTGCGTTCGCCCTATGGTGCATCGTGTTCAGCGCATCGAATTACCCCTATGCAGTGAATTTGGAGTGTTTACGGGAAGTGTACGGTAGTGTTTTTGACGGAAAAAACGTTTATTTGCGATATTCGTGCGTTTCAAGGGCAGAAAAGCATTTTTTCACAGTCCTCACTCTTTTGATGATAATTTGGGAACGGTCGAATGTTCGCGTTTGCCGTATGTTGCATCGTGTTCAGCGCATCGAATTACCCCTATACAGTGAATTTGGAGTGTTTACGGGAAGTGTACGTAGTGTTTTTGACGAAAAACCGTTTATTTTGCGATATTCGTCGTTTCAAGAGCAGAAAAGCACGTTTTACAGTCCTCACTCTTTCGATGATAACTTGAGAACGGTCGAATGTTCGCGTTTGCCGTATGTTGCATCGTGTTCAGCGCATCGAATTACCCCTATACAGTGAATTTGGAGTGTTTACGGGAAGTGTACGGTAGTTTTTTGGCAGAAAATCATGTTTTTTTCGAAAATCGAGCAATTCGATGATACTAGAACGGTCGAATGTTCGCGTTCGCCGTATGTTGCATCGTGTCAGCACGCATCGAATTACCCCTATACAGTGAATTTGGAGTGTTTACGGAAGTGTACGGTAGTTTTTTGGCAGAAAATCATTTTTTTTCGAAAATCGAGCAATTCGATGATAACTCGAGAACGGTCGAATGTTCGCGTTCGCCGTATGTTGCATCGTGTTCAGCGCATCGAATTACCCCTACACAGTGAATTTGGAGCGTTTACGGAAGTGTACGCTAGTGTTTTGGCAGAAAATCAGTTTTTTTTCGAAAATCGAGCAATTCGAGATAACTCGAGAACGGTCGAATGTTCGCGTTCGCCGTATGTTGCATCGTGCTCAGCGCATCGAATTACCCCTATGCAGTGAATTTGGAGTGTTTTACGGAAGTGTACGGTAGTGTTTTTGCGGAAAAACCGTTTTTTTTGCGATATTCGTTTCAAGGGCAGAGAGCACGTTCACAGTCCTCTCACTCTTTTGATGATAATTTGAGAACGGCCCGGTTTGCGTTTGCCCTATGGTGCATCGTGTTCAGCGCATCGAATTACCCCTATATAGTGAATTTGGAGTGTTACGGAAGTGTACGCGAGTGTTTTGGCAGAAATCAGTTTTTTTCGAAAATCGAGCAATTCGATGATAACTCGAGAACGGTCGAATGTTCGCGTTCGCCGTATGTCTGCATCGTGTTCGGCATCGAATTACCCCAATGCAGTGAATTTGGAGTGTTTACGGGAAGTGTACGGTAGTGTTTTTGAAGGAAAAACCGTTTATATGCGATATTCGTGCGTTTCAAGGGCAGAATAGCACGTTTTTCACAGTCCTCACTCTTTTGATGATAATTTGAGAACGGTCGAATGTTCGCGTTCGCCGTATGTTGCATCGTGTTCAGCGCATCGAATTACCCCTATACAGTGAATTTGGAGTGTTTACGGGAAGTGTACGCTAGTGTTTTGGCAGAAAATCAGTTTTTTTTTCGAAAATCGAGCAATTCGATGATAACTCGAGAACGGACAAAGTTCGCGTTCGCCGTATGTTGCATCGTGTTCAGCGCATCGAATTACCCCTATACAGTGAATTTGGAGTGTTTACGGAAGTGTACGGTAGTGTTTTTGACGGAAAAGTTTATGCCATTTTGCGTTTTAAGAGCGAAACGCACGTTTTCGAGTCCTCACTCTTTTGATGATAATTGAGAACGGTCGAATGTTCGCGTTCGCCGTATGTTGCATCGTGTTCAGCGCATCGAATTACCCCTATAGTGAATTTGGAGTGTTTACGGGAAGTGTACGGTAGTTTTTTGGCAGAAAATTTTTATTTTTTTCGAAAATCGACAATCGATGATAATTTGAGAACGGTCGAATGTTCGCGTTCGCCGTATGTTGCATCGTGCTCAGCGCATCGAATTACCCCTATGCAGTGAATTTGGAGTGTTTACGGGAAGTGTACGGTAGTTTTTTGGCAGAAAATCATTTTTTTTCGAAAATCGAGCAATTCGATGATAACTCGAGAACGGTCGAATGTTCGCGTTCGCCGTATGTTGCATCGTGTCAGCATCGAATTACCCCTATACAGTGAATTTGGAGTTTTAAGGGAAGTGTACGGTAGTTTTTTGGCAGAAAATCATTTTTTTCGAAAATCGAGCAATTCGATGATAACTCGAGAACGGTCGAATGTTCGCGTTCGCCGTATGTTGCATCGTGTTCAGCGCATCGAATTACCCCTATACAGTGAATTTGGAGTGTTTACGGGAAGTGTACGCTAGTGTTTTGGCAGGAAATCAGTTTTTTTTCGAAAATCGACAATTCGAGATAACTTGAGAACGGTCGAATGTTCGCGTTCGCCGTATGTTGCATCGTGTTCAGCGCATCGAATTACCCCTATGCAGTGAATTTGGAGTGTTTACGGGAAGTGTACGCTAGTGTTTTTGACGGAAAAACCGTTTTTTTTCGTGCGTTTCAAGAGAAAAGACGCAGTCCTCACTCTTTCGATGATAACTTGAGAACGGTCGAATGTTCGCGTTTGCCGTATGTTGCATCGTGTTCAGCGCATCGAATTACCCCTATACAGTGAATTTGGAGTGTTTACGGGAAGTGTACGGTAGTGTTTTGGCAGAAAATCGGTTTTTTTTTCGAAAATCGAGCAATTCGATGATAACTTGAGAACGGTCGAATGTTCGCGTTCGCCGTATGTTGCATCGTGTCACGCATCGAATTACCCCTATGCAGTGAATTTGGAGTGTTTACGGGAAGTGTACGGTAGTTTTTTGGCAGAAATCTTTTTTTTTCGAAAATCGAGCAATTCGATGATAACGAGAACGGTCGAATATTCGCGTTCGCCGTATGTTGCATCGTTGTCAGCACCTCGAATTACCCCTATACAGTGAATTTGGAGTATTTAAGGGAAGTGTACGGTAGTTTTTTGGCAGAAAATCATTTTTGTTCGAAAATCGAGCAATTCGATGATAACTCGAGAACGGTCGAATGTTCGCGTTCGCCGTATGTTGCATCCTGTTCAGCGCATCGAATTACCCCTATGCAGTGAATTTGGACTGTTTAAGGAAGTGTACGGTAGTTTTTTGGCAGAAAATCAGTTTTTTTCGAAAATCGAGCAATTCGATGATAACTCGAGAACGGTCGAATGTTCGCGTTCGCCGTATGTTGCATCGTGTTCAGCGCATCGAATTACCCCTATAGTAATTTGGAGCGTTTACGAAGTGTACGCTAGTGTTTTTGGCAGAAATCATTTTTTTTCGAAAATCGAGCAATTCGAGATACTTGAGAACGGTCGAATGTTCGCGTTCGCCGTATGTTGCATCGTGTCACCGCATCGAATTACCCCTATGCAGTGAATTTGGAGTGTTTACGGGAAGTGTACGGTAGTTTTTTGGCAGAAAATCATTTTTTTTCGAAAATCGAGCAATTCGATGATACTCGAGAACGGTCGAATGTTCGCGTTCGCCGTATGTTGCATCGTTGTCAGCATCGAATTACCCCTATACAGTGAATTTGGAGTGTTTACGGAAGTGTACGGTAGTGTTTTGGCAGAAAATCATTTTTTTTCGAAAATCGAGCAATTCGATGATAACTCGAGAACGGTCGAATGTTCGCGTTCGCCGTATGTTGCATCGTGTTCAGCGCATCGAATTACCCTACACAGTGAATTTGGAGCGTTTACGGGAAGTGTACGCTAGTGTTTTGGCAGAAAATCAGTTTTTTTTCGAAAATCGCGCAATTCGAGGATAACTTGAGAACGGTCGAATGTTCGCGTTCGCCGTATGTTGCATCGTGCTCAGCGCATCGAATTACCCCTACACAGTGAATTTGGAGCGTTTACGGGAAGTGTACGCTAGTGTTTTGGCAGAAAATCAGTTTTTTTCGAAAATCGAGCAATTCGATGATAACTTGAGAACGGTCGAATGTTCGCGTTCGCCGTATGTTGCATCGTGCTCAGCGCATCGAATTACCCCTATGCAGTGAATTTGGAGTGTTTACGGGAAGTGTACGGTAGTTTTTTGGCAGAAATAATTTTTTTTCGAAAATCGAGCAATTCGATGATAACTCGAGAACGGTCGAATGTTCGCGTTCGCCGTATATTGCATCGTGTTCAGCGCATCGAATTACCCCTATACAGTGAATTTGGAGTGTTTACGGGAAGTGTACGCTAGTGTTTTTGGCAGAAAATCATTTTTTTCGAAAATCGAGCAATTCGATGATAACTCGAGAACGGTCGAATGTTTGCGTTTGCCCTATGGTGCATCGTGTTCAGCGCATCGAATTACCCCTATACAGTGAATTTGGAGTGTTTACGGGAAGTGTACGGTAGTGTTTTTGACGGAAAACGTTTATGCGATTCGTGCGTTTAAGAGCAGAAACGCACGTTTTTTCTCACTCTTTTGATGATAATTTGAGAACGGTCGAATGTTTGCGTTTGCCCTATGGTGCATCGTGTTCAGCGCATCGAATTACCCCTATGCAGTGAATTTGGAGTGTTTACGGGAAGTGTGCGGTAGTGTTTTTGACGAAAAAACGTTTTTTTTTCGTGCGTTTCAAGGGCGAGCAGTTCACAGTCAATCTATTGATATAATTGGGAACGGTCGAATGTTTGCGTTTGCCGTATGTTGCATCGTGTTCAGCGCATCGAATTACCCCTATACAGTGAATTTGGAGTGTTTACGGGAAGTGTACGGTAGTGTTTTGGCAGAAAATCAGTTTTTTTTCGAAAGTCGAGCAATTCGATGATAACTTGAGAACGGTCGAATGTTCGCGTTCGCCGTATGTTGCATCGTGTTCAGCGATCGAATTACCCCTATACAGTGAATTTGGAGTGTTTACGGGAAGTGTACGGTAGTGTTTTTGACGGCAAAACCGTTTATGCGATATTCGTGCGTTTCAAGAGCAGAAAAGCACGTTTTTACAGTCCTCACTCTTCGATGATAACTTGAGAACGGTCGAATGTTCGTTTGCCGTATGTTGCATCGTGTTCAGCGCATCGAATTACCCCTATACAGTGAATTTGGAGTGTTTACGGGAAGTGTACGCTAGTGTTTTTGACGGAAAAACCGTTTAGGCGATATTCGTGCGTTTCAAGGGCAAAAGCACGTTTTTCACAGTCCTCACTCTTTTGATGATAATTTGAGAACGGCGAATGTTCGCGTTTGCCGTATGGCATCGTGTTCAGCGCATCGAATTACCCCTATACAGTGAATTTGGAGTGTTTACGGGAAGTGTACGCTAGTGTTTTGGCAGAAAATCAGTTTTTTTCGAAAATCGAGCAATTCGATGATAACTCGAGAACGGTCGAATGTTCGCGTTCGCCGTATGTTGCATCGTGTTCAGCGCATCGAATTACCCCTATGCAGTGAATTTGGAATGTTTACGGGAAGTGTACGCTAGTTTTTTGGCAGAAAACATTTTTTTCGAAAATCGAGCAATTCGATGATAACTCGAGAACGGTCGAATGTTCGCGTTCGCCGTATGTTGCATCGTGTTCAGCGCATCGAATTACCCCTATACAGTGAATTTGGAGTGTTTAAGGGAAGTGTACGGTAGTTTTTTGCAGAAAATCATTTTTTTTAGAAAATCGAGCAATTCGATGATAACTCGAGAACGGTCGAATGTTCGCGTTCGCCGTATGTTGCATCGTGCTCAGCGCATCGAATTACCCCTATGCAGTGAATTTGGAGTGTTTACGGGAAGTGTACGGTAGTGTTTTTGACGGAAAAACCGTTTATGATATTCGTGCGTTTTCAAGGCAGAAAAGCACGTTTTTCACAGTCCTCACTCTTTCGATGATAACTCGAGAACGGTCGAATGTTCGCGTTCGCCGTATGTTGCATCGTGTTCAGCGCATCGAATTACCCCTATACAGTGAATTTGGAGTGTTTACGGGAAGTGTACGGTAGTGTTTTTGACGGAAAAACCGTTTATGCGATATTCGTGCGTTTTAAGAGCAGAACGCACGTTTTTCGCAATTCTCACTCTTTGATGATAACTTGAGAACGGTCGAATGTTCGCGTTCGCCGTATGTTGCATCGTGTTCAGCGCATCGAATTACCCCTATACAGTGAATTTGGAGTGTTTACGGGAAGTGTACGGTAGTTTTTTGGCAGAAAATCATTTTTTTTCGAAAATCGAGCAATTCGATGATAACTCGAGAACGGTCGAATGTTCGCGTTCGCCGTATGTTGCATCGTGTTCAGCGCATCGAATTACCCCTACACAGTGAATTTGGAGCGTTTACGGGAAGTGTACGCTAGTGTTTTTGGCAGAAAATCATTTTTTTTCGAGAATCGAGCAATTCGAGGATAACTTGAGAACGGTCGAATGTTCGCGTTCGCCGTATGTTGCATCGTGTCAGCGCATCGAATTACCCCTATGCAGTGAATTTGGAGTGTTTACGGGAAGTGTACGGTAGTGTTTTTGACGAAAAACTATGCGATTTTTTTTTCGAAAAGCACGCACATTCGATGATAATTTGAGAACGGTCGAATGTTCGCGTTTGCCGTATGTGCATCGTGTTCAGCGCATCGAATTACCCCTATACAGTGAATTTGGAGTGTTTACGGGAAGTGTACGCTAGTGTTTTGGCAGAAAATCATTTTTTTTCGAAAATCGGCGCAATTCGATGATAATTTGAGAACGGTCGAATGTTCGCGTTCGCCGTATGTTGCATCGTGTTCAGCGCATCGAATTACCCCTATGAGTGAATTTGGAGTGTTTACGGGAAGTGTACGCTAGTTTTTTGGCAGAAAATCATTTTTTTTCGAAAATCGAGCAATTCGATGATAACTCGAGAACGGTCGAATGTTCGCGTTCGCCGTATGTTGCATCGTGTTCAGCGCATCGAATTACCCCTATGCAGTGAATTTGGAGTGTTTACGGGAAGTGTACGGTAGTGTTTTTGACGAAAACCCGTTTATCATTTTTTTCGAGCAGAAACGCACGTTTTTCGCAGTCCTCACTCTTTTGATGATAATTTGAGAACGGTCGAATGTTCGCGTTCGCCGTATGTTGCATCGTGTTCAGCGCATCGAATTACCCCTACAGTGAATTTGGAGTTTACGGGAAGTGTACGCTAGTGTTTTGGCAGAAAATCAGTTTTTTTCGAAAATCGAGCAATTCGAGATAACTTGAGAACGGTCGAATGTTCGCGTTCGCCGTATGTTGCATCGTGTCAGCGCATCGAATTACCCCTATGCAGTAATTTGGAGTGTTTACGGGAGTGTACGGTAGTTTTTTGGCAGAAAATCATTTTTTTTCGAAAATCGAGCAATTCGATGATAACTCGAGAACGGTCGAATGTTCGCGTTCGCCGTATGTTGCATCGTGTGCAGCGCATCGAATTACCCCTATACAGTGAATTTGGAGTGTTTACGGGAAGTGTACGGTAGTTTTTTGGCAGAAAATCATTTTTTTTCGAAAATCGAGCAATTCGATGATAACTCGAGAACGGTCGAATGTTCGCGTTCGCCGTATGTTGCATCGTGTTCAGCGCATCGAATTACCCCTATGCAGTGAATTTGGAGTGTTTACGGGAAGTGTACGGTAGTTTTTTGGCAGAAAATCATTTTTTTTCGAAAATCGAGCAATTCGATGATAACTCGAGAACGGTCGAATGTTCGCGTTCGCCGTATGTTGCATCGTGTTCAGCGCATCGAATTACCCCTATGCAGTGAATTTGGAGTGTTTACGGGAAGTGTACGGTAGTGTTTTTGACGGAAAAACCGTTTATGCGATATTCGTGCGTTTCAAGGGCAGAAAGCACGTTTTCACAGTCCTCACTCTTTGATGATAATTTGAGAACGGCCGAATGTTTGCGTTTGCCCTATGGTGCATCGTGTTCAGCGCATCGAATTACCCCGATACAGTGAATTTGGAGTGTTTACGGGAAGTGTACGCTAGTTTTTTGGCAGAAAATCATTTTTTTTCGAAAATCGAGCAATTCGATGATAACTCGAGAACGGTCAAATGTTCGCGTTCGCCGTATGTTGCATCGTGTTCAGCGCATCGAATTACCCCTATACAGTGAATTTGGAGTGTTTAAGGGAAGTGTACGGTAGTTTTTTGGCAGAAAATCATTTTTTTTCGAAAATCGAGCAATTCGATGATAACTCGAGAACGGTCGAATGTTCGCGTTCGCCGTATGTTGCATCGTGTTCAGCGCATCGAATTACCCCTATACAGTGAATTTGGAGTGTTTAAGGGAAGTGTACGGTAGTTTTTTGGCAGAAAATCATTTTTTTCGAAAATCGAGCAATTCGATGATAACTCGAGAACGGTCGAATGTTCGCGTTCGCCGTATGTTGCATCGTGTTCAGCGCATCGAATTACCCCTATGCAGTGAATTTGGAGTGTTTACGGGAAGTGTACGGTAGTGTTTTTGACGGAAAAACCGTTTATGCGATATTCGTGCGTTTCAAGGGCAGAAAAGCACGTTTTTCACAGTCCTCACTCTTTGATGATAATTGAGAACGGCGAATGTTCGCGTTCGCCCTATGTGCATCGTGTTCAGCGCATCGAATTACCCCTATACAGTGAATTTGGAGTGTTTACGGGAAGTGTACGCTAGTGTTTTGGCAGAAAATCAGTTTTTTTCGAAAATCGAGCAATTCGATGATAACTCGAGAACGGACGAATGTTCGCGTTCGCCGTATGTTGCATCGTGTTCAGCGCATCGAATTACCCCTATGCAGTGAATTTGGAGTGTTTACGGGAAGTGTACGCTAGTTTTTTGGCAGAAAATCATTTTTTTTCGAAAATCGAGCAATTCGATGATAACTCGAGAACGGTCGAATGTTCGCGTTCGCCGTATGTTGCATCGTGTTCAGCGCATCGAATTACCCCTATGCAGTGAATTTGGAGTGTTTACGGGAAGTGTACGCTAGTTTTTTGGCAGAAAATCATTTTTTTTCGAAAATCGAGCAATTCGATGATAACTCGAGAACGGTCGAATGTTCGCGTTCGCCGTATGTTGCATCGTGTTCAGCGCATCGAATTACCCCTATACAGTGAATTTGGAGTGTTTACGGGAAGTGTACGGTAGTTTTTTGGCAGAAAATCATTTTTTTTCGAAAATCGAGCAATTCGATGATAACTCGAGAACGGTCGAATGTTCGCGTTCGCCGTATGTTGCATCGTGTTCAGCGCATCGAATTACCCCTATGCAGTGAATTTGGAGTGTTTACGGGAAGTGTACGGTAGTTTTTTGGCAAAAATCATTTTTTTTCGAAAACGAGCAATTCGATGATAACTTGAGAACGGTCGAATGTTCGCGTTCGCCGTATGTTGCATCGTGTTCAGCGCATCGAATTACCCCTATACAGTGAATTTGGAGTGTTTACGGGAAGTGTACGGTAGTTTTTTGGCAGAAAATCATTTTTTTTCGAAAATCGAGCAATTCGATGATAACTCGAGAACGGTCGAATGTTCGCGTTCGCCGTATGTTGCATCGTGTTCAGCGCATCGAATTACCCCTACACAGTGAATTTGGAGTGTTTACGGGAAGTGTACGGTAGTGTTTTGGCAGAAAATCAGTTTTTTTTTCCGAAATCGAGCAATCGAGGATAACTTGAGAACGGTCGAATGTTCGCGTTTCGCCGTATGTTGCATCGTTGCTCAGCGCATCGAATTACCCCCTATGCACTGAATTTGGAGTGTTTTACGGGAAGTGTACGGTAGTTTTTGGCAGAAATCATTTTTTTTCGAAAATCGAGCAACTTCGATGATAACTCGAGAACGGTCGAATGTTCGCGTTCGCCGTATGTTGCATCGTGTTCAGCGCATCGAATTACCCCTATACAGTGAATTTGGAGTGTTTACGGGAAGTGTACGGTAGTTTTTTGGCAGAAAATCATTTTTTTTCGAAAATCGAGCAATTCGATGATAACTCGAGAACGGTCGAATGTTCGCGTTCGCCGTATGTTGCATCGTGTTCAGCGCATCGAATTACCCCTATACAGTGAATTTGGAGTGTTTACGGGAAGTGTACGGTAGTTTTTTGGCAGAAAATCATTTTTTTTTCGAAAATCGAGCAATTCGATGATAACTCGAGAACGGTCGAATGTTCGCGTTCGCCGTATGTTGCATCGTGTTCAGCGCATCGAATTACCCCTATGCAGTGAATTTGGAGTGTTTACGGGAAGTGTACGGTAGTGTTTTTGACGAAAACATGCGATTTTTTTCGAAAAAGCACGCACAGTCCTCATCGATGATAATTGAGAACGGTCGAATGTTCGCGTTCGCCGTATGTTGCATCGTGTTCAGCGCATCGAATTACCCCTATGCAGTGAATTTGGAGTGTTTACGGGAAGTGTACGGTAGTTTTTTGGCAGAAAATCATTTTTTTTCGAAAATCGAGCAATTCGATGATAACTCGAGAACGGTCGAATGTTCGCGTTCGCCGTATGTTGCATCGTGTTCAGCGCATCGAATTACCCCTATACAGTGAATTTGGAGTGTTTACGGGAAGTGTACGGTAGTTTTTTGGCAGAAAATCATTTTTTTTCGAAAATCGAGCAATTCGATGATAACTCGAGAACGGTCGAATGTTCGCGTTCGCCGTATGTTGCATCGTGTTCAGCGCATCGAATTACCCCTATACAGTGAATTTGGAGTGTTTACGGGAAGTGTACGGTAGTTTTTTGGCAGAAAATCATTTTTTTTCGAAAATCGAGCAATTCGATGATAACTCGAGAACGGTCGAATGTTCGCGTTCGCCGTATGTTGCATCGTGTTCATGCGCAATCGAATATTACCCTACACAAGTGAATTGGGAGCGTTTACGGGAAGTGTCCGCCAGTTGTTTTTCTCGCCCCCAGAAAATCAGTTTTTTTACGAACATCGAGCAACTGCTCGAGGATAACTTGAGAACGGTCGAATAGGTCGCGTCTCGCCGTATGTTGCACATGCGTGCTCAGCGCATCGAATTACCCCTATGCAGTACAATTTGGAGTGTTTACGGGGAGTGTACGGTAGTTTTTTTTGGCAGAAAATCATTTTTTTTCGAAAATCGAGCAATTCGATGATAACTCGAGAACGGTCGAATGTTCGCGTTCGCCGTTATGTTGCATCGTACTGCAGCGCATCGAATTACCCCTATACAGTGAATTTGGAGTGTTTACGGAAGTGTACGGTAGTTTTTTGGCAGAAAATCATTTTTTTTTCGAAAATCGAGCAATTCGATGATAACTCGAGAACGGTCAAATGTTTGCGTTCGCCGTATGTTGCATCGTGTTCAGCGCATCGAATTACCCCTATACAGTGAATTTGGAGTGTTTAAGGGAAGTGTACGGTAGTTTTTTGGCAGAAAATCATTTTTTTTCGAAAATCGAGCAATTCGATGATAACTCGAGAACGGTCGAATGTTCGCGTTCGCCGTATGTTGCATCGTGTTCAGCGCAATCGAATTACCCTATGCAGTGAATTTGGAGTGTTTACGGGAAGTGTACGGTAGTGTTTTTGACGGAAAAACCGTTTATGCGATATTCGTGCGTTTCAAGGGCAGAAAAGCACGTTTTTCACAGTCCTCACTCTTTTGATGATAATTTGAGAACGGCCGAATGTTTGCGTTTGCCCTATGGTGCATCGTGTTCAGCGCATCGAATTACCCCGATACAGTGAATTTGGAGTGTTTACGGGAAGTGTACGCTAGTGTTTTGGCCGAAAATCAGTTTTTTTCGAAAATCGAGCAATTCGATGATAACTCGAGAACGGACGAATGTTCGCGTTCGCCGTATGTTGCATCGTGTTGAGCGCATCGAATTACCCCTATGCAGTGAATTTGGAGTGTTTACGGAAGTGTACGCTAGTTTTTTGGCAGAAAATCATTTTTGTTCGAAAATCGAGCAATTCGATGATAACTCGAGAACGGTCGAATGTTCGCGTTCGCCGTATGTTGCATCGTGTTCAGCGCATCGAATTACCCCTATACAGTGAATTTTGAGTGTTTAAGGGAAGTGTACGGTAGTTTTTGGCAGAAATCATTTTTTTTCGAAAATCGAGCAATTCGCTGATAACTCGAGAACGGTTCGAATGTTCGCGTTCGCCGTATGTTGCATCGTGTTCAGCGCATCGAATTACCCCTATGCAGTGAATTTGGAGTGTTTACGGGAAGTGTACGGTAGTGTTTTTGACGGAAAACCCGTTTATGCCATATTCGTGCGTTTTAAGAGCAGAAACGCACGTTTTTCGCAGTCCTCACTCTTTTGATGATAACTTGAGAACGGTCGAATGTTCGCGTTTGCCGTATGTTGCATCGTGTTCAGCGCATCGAATTACCCCTATACAGTGAATTTGGAGTGTTTACGGGAAGTGTACGGTAGTTTTTTGGCAGAAAATCATTTTTTTTCGAAAATCGAGCAATTCGATGATAACTCGAGAACGGACGAATGTTCGCGTTCGGCGTATGTTGCATCGTGTTCAGCGCTTCGAATTACCCCTACACAGCGAATTTGGAGCGTTTACGGGAAGTGTACGCTAGTGTTTTGGCAGAAAATCAGTTTTTTTCGAAAATCGAGCAATTCGAGGATAACTTGAGAACGGTCGAATGTTCGCGTTCGCCGTATGTTGCATCGTGCTCAGCGCATCGAATTACCCCTATGCAGTGAATTTGGAGTGTTTACGGAAGTGTACGGTAGTTTTTTTGGCAGAAAATCATTTTTTTTTCGAAAATCGAGCAATTCGATGATAACTCGAGAACGGTCGAATGTTCGCGTTCGCCGTATGTTGCATCGTGTACAGCGCATCGAATTACCCCTATACAGTGAATTTGGAGTGTTTACGGGAAGTGTACGGTAGTTTTTTGACAGAAAATCATTTTTTTTCGAAAATCGAGCAATTCGATGATAACTCGAGAACGGTCAAATGTTCGCGTTCGCCGTATGTTGCATCGTGTTCAGCGCATCGAATTACCCCTATACAGTGAATTTGGAGTGTTTACGGGAAGTGTACGGTAGTTTTTTGGCAGAAAATCATTTTTTTTCGAAAATCGAGCAATTCGATGATAACTCGAGAACGGACGAATGTTCGCGTTCGGCGTATGTTGCATCGTGTTCAGCGCTTCGAATTACCCCTACACAGCGAATTTGGAGTGTTTACGGGAAGTGTACGCTAGTGTTTTGGCAGAAAATCAGTTTTTTTCGAAAATCGAGCAATTCGAGGATAACTTGAGAACGGTCGAATGTTCGCGTTCGCCGTATGTTGCATCGTGCTCAGCGCATCGAATTACCCCTATGCACTGAATTTGGAGTGTTTACGGGAAGTGTACGGTAGTTTTTTGGCAGAAAATCATTTTTTTTCGAAAATCGAGCAATTCGATGATAACTCGAGAACGGTCGAATGTTCGCGTTCGCCGTATGTTGCATCGTGTACAGCGCATCGAATTACCCCTATACAGTGAATTTGGAGTGTTTACGGGAAGTGTACGGTAGTTTTTTGACAGAAAATCATTTTTTTTTCGAAAATCGAGCAATTCGATGATAACTCGAGAACGGTCAAATGTTCGCGTTCGCCGTATGTTGCATCGTGTTCAGCGCATCGAATTACCCCTATACAGTGAATTTGGAGTGTTTAAGGGAAGTGTACGGTAGTTTTTTGGCAGAAAATCATTTTTTTTCGAAAATCGAGCAATTCGATGATAACTCGAGAACGGTCAAATGTTCGCGTTCGCCGTATGTTGCATCGTGTTCAGCGCATCGAATTACCCCTATACAGTGAATTTGGAGTGTTTAAGGGAAGTGTACGGTAGTTTTTTGGCAGAAAATCATTTTTTTTCGAAAATCGAGCAATTCGATGATAACTCGAGAACGGTCGAATGTTCGCGTTCGCCGTATGTTCTATCGTGTTCAGCGCATCGAATTACCCCTATGCAGTGAATTTGGAGTGTTTACGGGAAGTGTACGGTAGTGTTTTTGACGGAAAAAACCGTTTATGCGATATTCGTGCGTTTCAAGGGCAGAAAAGCACGTTTTTCACAGTCCTCACTCTTTTGATGATAATTTGAGAACGGCCGAATGTTTGCGTTTTGCCCTATGGTGCATCGTGTTCAGCGCATCGAATTACCCCGATACAGTGAATTTGGAGTGTTTACGGGAAGTGTACGCTAGTGTTTTGGCCGAAAATCAGTTTTTTTTCGAAAATCGAGCAATTCGATGATAACTCGAGAACGGACGAATGTTCGCGTTCGCCGTATGTTGCATCGTGTTGAGCGCATCGAATTACCCCTATGCAGTGAATTTGGAGTGTTTACGGGAAGTGTACGCTAGTTTTTTGGCAGAAAATCATTTTTTTTCGAAAATCGAGCAATTCGATGATAACTCGAGAACGGTCGAATGTTCGCGTTCGCCGTATGTTGCATCGTGTTCAGCGCATCGAATTACCCCTATGCAGTGAATTTGGAGTGTTTACGGGAAGTGTACGCTAGTTTTTTGGCAGAAAATCATTTTTTTTCGAAAATCGAGCAATTCGATGATAACTCGAGAACGGTCGAATGTTCGCGTTCGCCGTATGTTGCATCGTGTTCAGCGCATCGAATTACCCCTATACAGTGAATTTGGAGTGTTTAAGGGAAGTGTACGGTAGTTTTTTGGCAGAAAATCATTTTTTTTCGAAAATCGAGCAATTCGCTGATAACTCGAGAACGGTCGAATGTTCGCGTTCGCCGTATGTTGCATCGTGTTCAGCGCATCGAATTACCCCTATGCAGTGAATTTGGAGTGTTTACGGGAAGTGTACGGTAGTGTTTTTGACGGAAAACCCGTTTATGCCATATTCGTGCGTTTTAAGAGCAGAAACGCACGTTTTTCGCAGTCCTCACTCTTTTGATGATAACTTGAGAACGGTCGAATGTTCGCGTTTGCCGTATGTTGCATCGTGTTCAGCGCATCGAATTACCCCTATACAGTGAATTTGGAGTGTTTACGGGAAGTGTACGGTAGTTTTTTGGCAGAAAAATCATTTCTTTTCGAAAATCGAGCAATTCGATGATAACTCGAGAACGGACGAATGTTCGCGTTCGCCGTATGTTGCATCGTGTTCAGCGCATCGAATTACCCCTACACAGCGAATTTGGAGCGTTTACGGGAAGTGTACGCTAGTTTTTTGGCAGAAAATCATTTTTTTCGAAAATCGAGCAATTCGATGATAACTCGAGAACGGTCGAATGTTCGCGTTCGCCGTATGTTGCATCGTGTGCAGCGCATCGAATTACCCCTATACAGTGAATTTGGAGTGTTTACGGGAAGTGTACGGTAGTTTTTTGGCAGAAAATCATTTTTTTTTCGAAAATCGAGCAATTCGATGATAACTCGAGAACGGTCGAATGTTCGCGTTCGCCGTATGTTGCATCGTGTTCAGCGCATCGAATTACCCCTATACAGTGAATTTGGAGTGTTTAAGGGAAGTGTACGGTAGTTTTTTGGCAGAAAATCATTTTTTTTCGAAAATCGAGCAATTCGATGATAACTCGAGAACGGTCGAATGTTCGCGTTCGCCGTATGTTGCATCGTGTTCAGCGCATCGAATTACCCCTATGCAGTGAATTTGGAGTGTTTACGGGAAGTGTACGGTAGTGTTTTTGACGGAAAAACCGTATATGCGATATTCGTGCGTTTCAAGGGCAGAAAAGCACGTTTTTCACAGTCCTCACTCTTTTGATGATAATTTGAGAACGGCCGAATGTTTGCGTTTGCCCTATGGTGCATCGTGTTCAGCGCATCGAATTACCCCGATACAGTGAATTTGGAGTGTTTACGGGAAGTGTACGCTAGTGTTTTGGCAGAAAATCAGTTTTTTTCGAAAATCGAGCAATTCGATGATAACTCGAGAACGGACGAATGTTCGCGTTCGCCGTATGTTGCATCGTGTTGAGCGCATCGAATTACCCCTATGCAGTGAATTTGGAGTGTTTACGGGAAGTGTACGCTAGTTTTTTGGCAGAAAATCATTTTTTTTCGAAAATCGAGCAATTCGATGATAACTCGAGAACGGTCGAATGTTCGCGTTCGCCGTATGTTGCATCGTGTTCAGCGCATCGAATTACCCCTATGCAGTGAATTTGGAGTGTTTACGGGAAGTGTACGCTAGTTTTTTGGCAGAAAATCATTTTTTTTCGAAAATCGAGCAATTCGATGATAACTCGAGAACGGTCGAATGTTCGCGTTCGCCGTATGTTGCATCGTGTTCAGCGCATCGAATTACCCCTATACAGTGAATTTGGAGTGTTTAAGGGAAGTGTACGGTAGTTTTTTGGCAGAAAATCATTTTTTTTCGAAAATCGAGCAATTCGCTGATAACTCGAGAACGGTCGAATGTTCGCGTTCGCCGTATGTTGCATCGTGTTCAGCGCATCGAATTACCCCTATGCAGTGAATTTGGAGTGTTTACGGGAAGTGTACGGTAGTGTTTTTGACGGAAAACCCGTTTATGCCATATTCGTGCGTTTTAAGAGCAGAAACGCACGTTTTTCGCAGTCCTCACTCTTTTGATGATAACTTGAGAACGGTCGAATGTTCGCGTTTGCCGTATGTTGCATCGTGTTCAGCGCATCGAATTACCCCTATACAGTGAATTTGGAGTGTTTACGGGAAGTGTACGGTAGTTTTTTGGCAGAAAATCATTTCTTTTCGAAAATCGAGCAATTCGATGATAACTCGAGAACGGACGAATGTTCGCGTTCGCCGTATGTTGCATCGTGTTCAGCGCATCGAATTACCCCTACACAGCGAACTTGGAGCGTTTACGGGAAGTGTACGCTAGTTTTTTGGCAGAAAATCATTTTTTTTTCGAAAATCGAGCAATTCGATGATAACTCGAGAACGGTCGAATGTTCGCGTTCGCCGTATGTTGCATCGTGTGCAGCGCATCGAATTACCCCTATACAGTGAATTTGGAGTGTTTACGGGAAGTGTACGGTAGTTTTTGGCAGAAAATCATTTTTTTTTCGAAAATCGAGCAATTCGATGATAACTCGAGAACGGTCGAATGTTCGCGTTCGCCGTATGTTGCATCGTGTTCAGCGCATCGAATTACCCCTATACAGTGAATTTGGAGTGTTTAGGGGAAGTGTACGGTAGTTTTTTGGCAGAAAATCATTTTTTTTCGAAAATCGAGCAATTCGATGATAACTCGAGAACGGTCGAATGTTCGCGTTCGCCGTATGTTGCATCGTGTTCAGCGCATCGAATTACCCCTAAGCAGTGAATTTGGAGTGTTTACGGGAAGTGTACGGTAGTGTTTTTGACGGAAAAACCGTATATGCGATATTCGTGCGTTTCAAGGGCAGAAAAGCACGTTTTTCACAGTCCTCACTCTTTTGATGATAATTTGAGAACGGCCGAATGTTTGCGTTTGCCCTATGGTGCATCGTGTTCAGCGCATCGAATTACCCCGATACAGTGAATTTGGAGTGTTTACGGGAAGTGTACGCTAGTGTTTTGGCAGAAAATCAGTTTTTTTTCGAAAATCGAGCAATTCGATGATAACTCGAGAACGGACGAATGTTCGCGTTCGCCGTATGTTGCATCGTGTTGAGCGCATCGAATTACCCCTATGCAGTGAATTTGGAGTGTTTACGGGAAGTGTACGCTAGTTTTTTGGCAGAAAATCATTTTTTTTTTCGAAAATCGAGCAATTCGATGATAACTCGAGAACGGTCGAATGTTCGCGTTCGCCGTATGTTGCATCGTGTTCAGCGCATCGAGTTACCCCTATACAGTGAATTTGGAGTGTTTAAGGGAAGTGTACGGTAGTTTTTTGGCAGAAAATCATTTTTTTTCGAAAATCGAGCAATTCGATGATAACTCGAGAACGGTCGAATGTTCGCGTTCGCCGTATGTTGCATCGTGTTCAGCGCATCGAATGACCCCTATGCAGTGAATTTGGAGTGTTTACGGGAAGTGTACGGTAGTGTTTTTGACGGAAAAAACCGTTTATGCGATATTCGTGCGTTTCAAGGGCAGAAAAGCACGTTTTTCACAGTCCTCACTCTTTTGATGATAATTTGAGAACGGTCGAATGTTCGCGTTCGCCGTATGTTGCATCGTGCTCAGCGCATCGAATTACCCCTATGCAGTGAATTTGGAGTGTTTACGGGAAGTGTACGCTAGTTTTTTTGGCAGAAAATCATTTTTTTTCGAAAATCGAGCAATTCGATGATAACTCGAGAACGGTCGAATGTTCGCGTTCGCCGTATGTTGCATCGTGTGCAGCGCATCGAATTACCCCTATACAGTGAATTTGGAGTGGTTACGGGAAGTGTACGGTAGTTTTTTGGCAGAAAATCATGTTTTTTTCGAAAATCGAGCAATTCGATGATAACTCGAGAACGGTCGAATGTTCGCGTTCGCCGTATGTTGCATCGTGTTCAGCGCATCGAATTACCCCTATACAGTGAATTTGGAGTGTTTAAGGGAAGTGTACGGTAGTTTTTTGGCAGAAAATCATTTTTTTTCGAAAATCGAGCAATTCGATGATAACTCGAGAACCGTCAAATGTTCGCGTTCGCCGTATGTTGCATCGTGTTCAGCGCATCGAATAACCCCATACAGTGAATTTGGAGTGTTTACGGGAAGTGTACGGTAGTGTTTTTGACGGAAAAACCGTTTAGGCGATATTCGTGCGTTTCAAGGGCAGAAAAGCACGTTTTTCACAGTCCTCACTCTTTCGATGATAACTTGAGAACGGTCGAATGTTCGCGTTTGCCGTATGTTGCATCGTCTTCAGCGCATCGAATTACCCCTACACAGCGAATTTGCAGCTTTTACGGGAAGTGTACGCTAGTGTTTTGGCAGAAAATCAGTTTTTTTCGAAAATCGAGCAATTCGATGATAACTCGAGAACGGTCGAATGTTCGCGTTCGCCGTATGTTGCATCGTGTTCAGCGCATCGAATTACCCCTACACAGTGAATTTGGAGCGTTTACGGGAAGTGTACGCTAGTGTTTTGGCAGAAAATCAGTTTTTTTTCGAAAATCGAGCAATTCGAGGATAACTTGAGAACGGTCGAATGTTCGCGTTCGCCGTATGTTGCATCGTGCTCAGCGCATCGAATTACCCCTATGCAGTAAATTTGGAGTGTTTACGGGGAGTGTACGGTAGTTTTTTGGCAGAAAATCATTTTTTTTTCGAAAATCGAGCAATTCGATGATAACTCGAGAACGGTCGAATGTTCGCGTTCGCCGTATGTTGCATCGTATGCAGCGCATCGAATTACCCCTATACAGTGAATTTGGAGTGTTTACGGGAAGTGTACGGTAGTTTTTTGGCAGAAAATCATTTTTTTTTCGAAAATCGAGCAATTCGATGATAACTCGAGAACGGTCAAATGTTTTGCGTTCGCCGTATGTTGCATCGTGTTCAGCGCATCGAATTACCCCTATACAGTGAATTTGGAGTGTTTAAGGGAAGTGTACGGTAGTTTTTTGGCAGAAAATCATTTTTTTTTCGAAAATCGAGCAATTCGATGATAACTCGAGAACGGTCGAATGTTCGCGTTCGCCGTATGTTGCATCGTGTTCAGCGCATCGAATTACCCCTATGCAGTGAATTTGGAGTGTTTACGGAAGTGTACGGTAGTGTTTTTGACGGAAAAACCGTTTATTGCGATATTCGTGCGTTTCAAGGGCAGAAAAGCACGTTTTTCACAGTCCTCACTCTTTTGATGATATTTGAGAACGGCCGAATGTTTGCGTTTGCCCTATGGTGCATCGTGTTCAGCGCATCGAATTACCCCGATACAGTGAATTTGGAGTGTTTACGGGAAGTGTACGCTAGTGTTTTTGGCCGAAAATCAGTTTTTTTTCGAAAATCGAGCAATTCGATGATAACTCGAGAAACGGACGAATGTTCGCGTTCGCCGTATGTTGCATCGTGTTCAGCGCATCGAATTACCCCTATACAGTGAATTTGGAGTGTTTAAGGGAAGTGTACGGTAGTTTTTTGGGCAGAAAATCATTTTTTTTCGAAAATCGAGCAATTCGCTGATAACTCGAGAACGGTCGAATGTTCGCGTTCGCCGTATGTTGCATCGTGTTCAGCGCATCGAATTACCCCTATGCAGTGAATTTGGAGTGTTTACGGGAAGTGTACGGTAGTGTTTTTGACGGAAAACCCGTTTTATGCCATATTCGTGCGTTTTAAGAGCAGAAACGCACGTTTTCGCAGTCCTCACTCTTTTGATGATAACTTGAGAACGGTCGAATGTTTCGCGTTTGCCGTATGTTGCAATCGTGTTCAGCGCATCGAATTACCCCTATACAGTGAATTTGGAGTGTTTACGGGAAGTGTACGGTAGTTTTTTGGCAGAAAATCATTTTTTTTTCGAAAATCGAGCAATTCGATGATAACTCGAGAACGGACGAATGTTCGCGTTCGCCGTATGTTGCATCGTGTTCAGCGCTTCGAATTACCCCTACACAGCGAATTTGGAGCGTTTACGGGAAGTGTACGCTAGTGTTTTGGCAGAAAATCAGTTTTTTTTCGAAAATCGAGCAATTCGAGGATAACTTGAGAACGGTCGAATGTTCGCGTTCGCCGTATGTTGCATCGTGCTCAGCGCATCGAATTACCCCTATGCAGTGAATTTGGAGTGTTTACGGGAAGTGTACGGTAGTTTTTTGGCAGAAAATCATTTTTTTTCGAAAATCGAGCAATTCGATGATAACTCGAGAACGGTCGAATGTTCGCGTTCGCCGTATGTTGCATCGTGTACAGCGCATCGAATTACCCCTATACAGTGAATTTGGAGTGTTTACGGGAAGTGTACGGTAGTTTTTTGACAGAAAATCATTTTTTTTTCGAAAATCGAGCAATTCGATGATAACTCGAGAACGGTCAAATGTTCGCGTTCGCCGTATGTTGCATCGTGTTCAGCGCATCGAATTACCCCTATACAGTGAATTTGGAGTGTTTAAGGGAAGTGTACGGTAGTTTTTTGGCAGAAAATCATTTTTTTTCGAAAATCGAGCAATTCGATGATAACTCGGAGAACGGTCAAATGTTCGCGTTCGCCGTATGTTGCATCGTGTTCAGCGCATCGAATTACCCCTATACAGTGAATTTGGAGTGTTTTAAGGGAAGTGTACGGTAGTTTTTTGGCAGAAAATCATTTTTTTTTCGAAAATCGAGCAATTCGATGATAACTCGAGAACGGTCGAATGTTCGCGTTCGCCGTATGTTGCATCGTGTTCAGCGCATCGAATTACCCCTATGCAGTGAATTTGGAGTGTTTACGGGAAGTGTACGGTAGTGTTTTTGACGGAAAAACCGTTTATGCGATATTCGTTGCGTTTCAAGGGCAGAAAAGCACGTTTTTTCACAGTCCTCACTCTTTTGATGATAATTTGAGAACGGCCGAATGTTTGCGTTTGCCCTATGGTGCATCGTGTTCAGCGCATCGAATTACCCCGATACAGTGAATTTGGAGTGTTTACGGGAAGTGTACGCTAGTGTTTTTGGCCGAAAATCAGTTTTTTTCGAAAATCGAGCAATTCGATGATAACTCGAGAACGGACGAATGTTCGCGTCCGCCGTATGTTGCATCGTGTTCAGCGCATCGAATTACCCCTATGCAGTGAATTTGGAGTGTTTACGGGAAGTGTACGGTAGTGTTTTGGCAGAAAATCATTTTTTTTCGAAAATCGAGCAATTCGCTGATAACCCTAGAACGGTCGAATGTTCGCGTTCGCCGTATGTTGCATCGTGTTCAGCGCATCGAATTACCCCTATGCAGTGAATTTGGAGTGTTTACGGGAAGTGCACGGTAGTGTTTTTGACGGAAAAACCGTTTATTGCCATATTCGTTGCGTTTTAAGAGCAGAAACGCACGTTTTTCGCAGTCCTCACTCTTTTGATGATAACTTGAGAACGGTCGAATGTTCGCGTTTGCCGTATGTTGCATCGTGTTCAGCGCATCGAATTACCCCTATACAGTGAATTTGGAGTGTTTTAGGGAAGTGTACGGTAGTTTTTTGGCAGAAAATCCTTTTTTTTTCGAAAATCGAGCAATTCGATGATAACTCGAGAACGGTCGAATGTTCGCGTTCGCCGTATGTTGCATCGTGTTCAGCGCATCGAATTACCCCTATGCAGTGAATTTGGAGTGTTTACGGGAAGTGTACGGTAGTGTTTTTGACGGGAAAAACCGTTTATGCGATATTCGTGCGTTTCAAGGGCAGAAAAGCACGTTTTTCACAGTCCTCACTCTTTTGATGATAATTTGAGAACGGACGAATGTTCGCGTTCGCCGTATGTTGCATCGTGTTCAGCGCATCGAATTACCCCTATGCAGTGAATTTGGAGTGTTTTACGGGAAGTGTACGCTAGTTTTTTTGGCAGAAAATCATTTTTTTTTCGAAAATCGAGCAATTCGATGATAACTCGAGAACGGTCGAATGTTCGCGTTCGCCGTATGTTGCATCGTGTTCAGCGCATCGAATTACCCCTATGCAGGTGAATTTGGAGTGTTTACGGGAAGTGTACGCTAGTTTTTGGCAGAAAAATCATTTTTTTTTCGAAAATCGAGCAATTCGATGATAACTCGAGAACGGTCGAATGTTCGCGTTCGCCGTATGTTGCATCGTGTTCAGCGCATCGAATTACCCCTATGCAGTGAATTTGGAGTGTTTAAGGGAAGTGTACGGTAGTTTTTTGGCAGAAAATCATTTTTTTTCGAAAATCGAGCAATTCGCTGATAACTCGAGAACGGTCGAATGTTCGCGTTCGCCGTATGTTGCATCGTGTTCAGCGCATCGAATTACCCCTATGCAGTGAATTTGGAGTGTTTACGGGAAGTGTACGGTAGTGTTTTTGACGGAAAAACCCGTTTATGCCATATTCGTGCGTTTTAAGAGCAGAAACGCACGTTTTTCGCAGTCCTCACTCTTTTGATGATAACTTGAGAACGGTCGAATGTTCGCGTTTGCCGTATGTTGCATCGTGTTCAGCGCATCGAATTACCCCTATACAGTGAATTTGGAGTGTTTACGGGAAGTGTACGGTAGTTTTTTGGCAGAAAATCATTTCTTTTCGAAAATCGAGCAATTCGATGATAACTCGAGAACGGACGAATGTTCGCGTTCGCCGTATGTTGCATCGTGTTCAGCGCATCGAATTACCCCTACACAGCGAATTTGGAGCGTTTACGGGAAGTGTACGCTAGTTTTTTGGCAGAAAATCATTTTTTTTCGAAAATCGAGCAATTCGATGATAACTCGAGAACGGTCGAATGTTCGCGTTCGCCGTATGTTGCATCGTATTCAGCGCATCGAATTACCCCTATGCAGTGAATTTGGAGTGTTTACGGGAAGTGTACGCTAGTTTTTTGGCAGAAAATCATTTTTCTTCAAAAATCGAGCAATTCGATGATAACTCGAGAACGGTCGAATGTTCGCGTTCGCCGTATGTTGCATCGTGTTCAGCGCGTTCGAATTACCCCTATACAGTGAATTTGGAGTGTTTAAGGGAAGTGTACGGTAGTTTTTTGGCAGAAAATCATTTTTTTTAGAAATCGAGCAATTCGATGATAACTCGAGAACGGTCGAATGTTCGCGTTCGCCGTAATGTTGCATCGTGCTCAGCGCATCGAATTACCCCTATGCAGTGAATTTGGAGTGTTTACGGGAAGTGTACGGTAGTGTTTTTTGACGGAAAAAAACCGTTTTAGGCGATATTCGTGCGTTTCAAGGGCAGAAAAGCACGTTTTTTCACAGTCCTCACTCTTTCGATGATAACTTGAGAACGGTCGAATGTTCGCGTTTGCCGTATGTTGCATCGTCTTCAGCGCATCGAATTACCCCTATACAGTGAATTTGGAGTGTTTACGGGAAGTGTACGGTAGTGTTTTTGACGGAAAAACCGTTTATGCGATATTCGTGCGTTTCAAGAGAAAAGCACGTTTTTCACAGTCCTCACTCTTTCGATGATAACTTGAGAACGGTCGAATGTTCGCGTTTGCCGTATGTTGCATCGTTTCAGCGCATCGAATTACCCCTACAGCGAATTTGGAGTTTTACGGGAAGTGTACGCTAGTTTTTTGGCAGAAAATCATTTTTTTTCGAAAATCGAGCAATTCGATGATAACTCGAGAACGGTCGAATGTTCGCGTTCGCCGTATGTTGCATCGTGTTCAGCGCATCGAATTACCCCTATGCAGTGAATTTGGAGTGTTTACGGGAAGTGTACGCTAGTTTTTTGGCAGAAAATCATTTTTTTTCGAAAATCGAGCAATTCGATGATAACTCGAGAACGGTCGAATGTTCGCGTTCGCCGTATGTTGCATCGTGTTCAGCGCATCGAATTACCCCTATACAGTGAATTTGGAGTGTTTAAGGGAAGTGTACGGTAGTTTTTTGGCAGAAAATCATTTTTTTTCGAAAATCGAGCAATTCGATAATAACTCGAGAACGGTCGAATGTTCGCGTTCGCCGTATGTTGCATCGTGTTCAGCGCATCGAATTACCCCTATGCAGTGAATTTGGAGTGTTTACGGGAAGTGTACGGTAGTGTTTTTGACGAAAAACCGTTTATGCGATATTCGTGCGTTTCAAGGGCAGAAACACGTTTTTCACAGTCCTCACTCTTTTGATGATAATTGAGAACGGTCGAATGTTCGCGTTCGCCGTATGTTGCATCGTGTTCAGCGCATCGAATTACCCCTATACAGTGAATTTGGAGTGTTTACGGGAAGTGTACGGTAGTTTTTTGGCAGAAAATCATTTTTTTCGAAAATCGAGCAATTCGATGATAACTCGAGAACGGTCGAATGTTCGCGTTCGCCGTATGTTGCATCGTGTTCAGCGCATCGAATTACCCCTATGCAGTGAATTTGGAGTGTTTACGGGAAGTGTACGGTAGTTTTTTGGAAAAAATCATATTCGTTTCGTTTCAAGGGCAGAAAAGCACGTTCACAGTATCGATGAGAGAACGGTCGAATGTTCGCGTTCGCCGTATGTTGCATCGTGTCAGCGCATCGAATTACCCCTATGCAGTGAATTTGGAGTGTTTACGGGAAGTGTACGCTAGTTTTTTTGGCAGAAAATCATTTTTTTTCGAAAATCGAGCAATTCGATGATAACTCGAGAACGGTCGAATGTTCGCGTTCGCCGTATGTTGCATCGTGTCAGCGCATCGAATTACCCCTATACAGTGAATTTGGAGTGTTACGGGAAGTGTACGGTAGTTTTTTGGCAGAAAATCATTTTTTTCGAAAATCGAGCAATTCGATGATAACTCGAGAACGGTCGAATGTTCGCGTTCGCCGTATGTTGCATCGTGTTCAGCGCATCGAATTACCCCTATACAGTGAATTTGGAGTGTTTAAGGGAAGTGTACGGTAGTTTTTTGGCAGAAAATCATTTTTTTTCGAAAATCGAGCAATTCGATGATAACTCGAGAACGTCAATGTTCGCGTTCGCCGTATGTTGCATCGTGTTCAGCGCATCGAATTACCCCATACAGTGAATTTGGAGTGTTTACGGGAAGTGTACGGTAGTTTTTTGGCAGAAAATCATTTTTTTTCGAAAATCGAGCAATTCGATGATAACTCGAGAACGGTCGAATGTTCGCGTTCGCCGTATGTTGCATCGTGTTCAGCGCATCGAATTACCCCTATCAGTGAATTTGGAGTGTTTACGGGAAGTGTACGGTAGTGTTTTTGACGGAAAAACCGTTTATTTTTGCGTTTCAAGCAGAAAACACGCACAGTCCTCACTCGATGATAACTCGAGAACGGCGAATGTTCGCGTTCGCCGTATGTTGCATCGTGTTCAGCGCATCGAATTACCCCTATACAGTGAATTTGGAGTGTTTACGGGAAGTGTACGCTAGTGTTTTGGCAGAAAATCATTTTTTTCGAAAATCGAGCAATACGATGATAACTCGAGAACGGTCGAATGTTCGCGTTCGCCGTATGTTGCATCGTGTTCAGCGCATCGAATTACCCCTATGCAGTGAATTTGGAGTGTTTACGGGAAGTGTACGCTAGTTTTTTGGCAGAAAATCATTTTTTTCGAAAATCGAGCAATTCGATGATAACTCGAGAACGGTCGAATGTTCGCGTTCGCCGTATGTTGCATCGTGTTCAGCGCATCGAATTACCCCTATACAGTGAATTTGGAGTGTTTAAGGGAAGTGTACGGTAGTTTTTTGGCAGAAAATCATTTTTTTTCGAAAATCGAGCAATTCGATGATAACTCGAGAACGGTCGAATGTTCGCGTTCGCCGTATGTTGCATCGTGTTCAGCGCATCGAATTACCCCTATGCAGTGAATTTGGAGTGTTTACGGGAAGTGTACGGTAGTGTTTTTGACGGAAAAACCGTTTATTCGATATTCGTGCGTTTCAAGGGCAGAAAGCACGTTTTTCACAGTCCTCACTCTTTTGATGATAATTTGAGAACGGCCGAATGTTCGCGTTTGCCCTATGTGCATCGTGTTCAGCGCATCGAATTACCCTACAGTGAATTTGGAGTGTTTACGGGAAGTGTACGCTAGTGTTTTGGCAGAAAATCAGTTTTTTTCGAAAATCGAGCAATTCGATGATAACTCGAGAACGGACGAATGTTCGCGTTCGCCGTATGTTGCATCGTGTTGAGCGCATCGAATTACCCCTATGCAGTGAATTTGGAGTGTTTACGGGAAGTGTACGCTAGTTTTTTGGCAGAAAATCATTTTTTTTCGAAAATCGAGCAATTCGATGATAACTCGAGAACGGTCGAATGTTCGCGTTCGCCGTATGTTGCATCGTGTTCAGCGCATCGAATTACCCCTATGCAGTGAATTTGGAGTGTTTAAGGGAAGTGTACGGTAGTTTTTTGGCAGAAAATCATTTTTTTTCGAAAATCGAGCAATTCGCTGATAACTCGAGAACGGTCGAATGTTCGCGTTCGCCGTATGTTGCATCGTGTTCAGCGCATCGAATTACCCCTATGCAGTGAATTTGGAGTGTTTACGGGAAGTGTACGGTAGTGTTTTTGACGGAAAACCCGTTTATGCCATATTCGTGCGTTTTAAGAGCAGAAACGCACGTTTTTCGCAGTCCTCACTCTTTGATGATAACTTGAGAACGGTCGAATGTTCGCGTTCCGTATGTTGCATCGTGTTCAGCGCATCGAATTACCCCTATACAGTGAATTTGGAGTGTTTACGGGAAGTGTACGGTAGTGTTTTTGACGGAAAACCGTTTATGCGATATTCGTGCGTTTCAAGACAGAAAGCACGTTTTTCACAGTCCTCACTCTCGATGATAACTTGAGAACGGTCGAATGTTCCGCGTTTGCCGTATGTTGCATCGTCTTCAGCGCATCGAATTACCCCTACACAGCGAATTTGGAGCTTTTACGGGAAGTGTACGCTAGTGTTTTGGCAGAAAATCAGTTTTTTTCGAAAATCGAGCAATTCGATGATAACTCGAGAACGGTCGAATGTTCGCGTTCGCCGTATGTTGCATCGTGTCAGCGCATCGAATTACCCTACACAGTGAATTTGGAGCGTTTACGGGAAGTGTACGCTAGTGTTTTGGCAGAAAATCAGTTTTTTTCGAAAATCGAGCAATTCGAGGATAACTGAGAACGGTCGAATGTTCGCGTTCGCCGTATGTTGCATCGTGCTCAGCGCATCGAATTACCCCTATGCAGTAAATTTGGAGTGTTTACGGGAGTGTACGGTAGTTTTTTGGCAGAAAATCATTTTTTTCGAAAATCGAGCAATTCGATGATAACTCGAGAACGGTCGAATGTTCGCGTTCGCCGTATGTTGCATCGTATGCAGCGCATCGAATTACCCCTATACAGTGAATTTGGAGTGTTTACGGGAAGTGTACGGTAGTTTTTTGGCAGAAAATCATTTTTTTTCGAAAATCGAGCAATTCGATGATAACTCGAGAACGGTCAAATGTTTGCGTTCGCCGTATGTTGCATCGTGTTCAGCGCATCGAATTACCCCTATACAGTGAATTTGGAGTGTTTAAGGGAAGTGTACGGTAGTTTTTGGCAGAAAATCATTTTTTTTCGAAAATCGAGCAATTCGATGATAACTCGAGAACGGTCGAATGTTCGCGTTCGCCGTATGTTGCATCGTGTTCAGCGCATCGAATTACCCCTATGCAGTGAATTTGGAGTGTTTACGGGAAGTGTACGGTAGTGTTTTGACGGAAAAACCGTTTATGCGATATTCGTGCGTTTCAAGGGCAGAAAAGCACGTTTTTCACAGTCCTCACTCTTTGATGATAATTTGAGAACGGCCGAATGTTTGCGTTGCCCTATGGTGCATCGTGTTCAGCGCATCGAATTACCCCGATACAGTGAATTTGGAGTGTTTACGGGAAGTGTACGCTAGTGTTTTGGCCGAAAATCAGTTTTTTTCGAAAATCGAGCAATTCGATGATAACTCGAGAACGGACGAATGTTCGCGTTCGCCGTATGTTGCATCGTGTTGAGCGCATCGAATTACCCCTATGCAGTGAATTTGGAGTGTTTACGGGAAGTGTACGCTAGTTTTTTGGCAGAAAATCATTTTTTTCGAAAATCGAGCAATTCGATGATAACTCGAGAACGGTCGAATGTTCGCGTTCGCCGTATGTTGCATCGTGTTCAGCGCATCGAATTACCCCTATGCAGTGAATTTGGAGTGTTTAAGGGAAGTGTACGGTAGTTTTTTGGCAGAAAATCATTTTTTTTCGAAAATCGAGCAATTCGATGATAACTCGAGAACGGTCGAATGTTCGCGTTCGCCGTATGTTGCATCGTGTTCAGCGCATCGAATTACCCCTATGCAGTGAATTTGGAGTGTTTACGGGAAGTGTACGGTAGTGTTTTTGACGGAAACCGTTTATGCCATATCGTTTTTTAAGAGCGAAACGCACGTTTTTCGCAGTCCTCACTCTTTGATGATAACTTGAGAACGGTCGAATGTTCGCGTTTGCCGTATGTTGCATCGTGTTCAGCGCATCGAATTACCCCTATACAGTGAATTTGGAGTGTTTACGGGAAGTGTACGGTAGTTTTTGGCAGAAAATCATTTTTTTTCGAAAATCGAGCAATTCGATGATAACTCGAGAACGGACGAATGTTCGCGTTCGCCGTATGTTGCATCGTGTTCAGCGCTTCGAATTACCCCTACACAGCGAATTTGGAGCGTTTACGGGAAGTGTACGCTAGTGTTTTGGCAGAAAATCAGTTTTTTTCGAAAATCGAGCAATTCGAGGATAACTGAGAACGGTCGAATGTTCGCGTTCGCCGTATGTTGCATCGTGCTCAGCGCATCGAATTACCCCTATGCTGTGAATTTGGAGTGTTTACGGGAAGTGTACGTAGTTTTTGGCAGAAAATCATTTTTTTTCGAAAATCGAGCAATTCGATGATAACTCGAGAACGGTCGAATGTTCGCGTTCGCCGTATGTTGCATCGTGTACAGCGCATCGAATTACCCCTATACAGTGAATTTGGAGTGTTTACGGGAAGTGTACGGTAGTTTTTTGCAGAAAATCATTTTTTTCGAAAATCGAGCAATTCGATGATAACTCGAGAACGGTCAAATGTTCGCGTTCGCCGTATGTTGCATCGTTCAGCGCATCGAATTACCCCTATACAGTGAATTTGGAGTGTTTAAGGGAAGTGTACGGTAGTTTTTTGGCAGAAAATCATTTTTTTTCGAAAATCGAGCAATTCGATGATAACTCGAGAACGGTCAAATGTTCGCGTTCGCCGTATGTTGCATCGTGTTCAGCGCATCGAATTACCCCTATACAGTGAATTTGGAGTGTTTAAGGGAAGTGTACGGTAGTTTTTTGGCAGAAAATCATTTTTTTTCGAAAATCGAGCAATTCGATGATAACTCGAGAACGGTCGAATGTTCGCGTTCGCCGTATGTTGCATCGTGTTCAGCGCATCGAATTACCCCTATGCAGTGAATTTGGAGTGTTTACGGGAAGTGTACGGTAGTGTTTTTGACGGAAAAACCGTTTATGCGATATTCGTGCGTTTCAAGGGCAGAAAAGCACGTTTTTCACAGTCCTCACTCTTTTGATGATAATTTGAGAACGGACGAATGTTCGCGTTCGCCGTATGTTGCATCGTGTTCAGCGCATCGAATTACCCCTATGCAGTGAATTTGGAGTGTTTACGGGAAGTGTACGCTAGTTTTTTGGCAGAAAATCATTTTTTTTCGAAAATCGAGCAATTCGATGATAACTCGAGAACGGTCGAATGTTCGCGTTCGCCGTATGTTGCATCGTGTTCAGCGCATCGAATTACCCCTATGCAGTGAATTTGGAGTGTTTACGGGAAGTGTACGCTAGTTTTTTGGCAGAAAATCATTTTTTTTCGAAAATCGAGCAATTCGATGATAACTCGAGAACGGTCGAATGTTCGCGTTCGCCGTATGTTGCATCGTGTTCAGCGCATCGAATTACCCCTATGCAGTGAATTTGGAGTGTTTAAGGGAAGTGTACGGTAGTTTTTTGGCAGAAAATCATTTTTTTTCGAAAATCGAGCAATTCGCTGATAACTCGAGAACGGTCGAATGTTCGCGTTCGCCGTATGTTGCATCGTGTTCAGCGCATCGAATTACCCCTATGCAGTGAATTTGGAGTGTTTACGGGAAGTGTACGGTAGTTTTGACGGAAAACCCGTTTATGCCATATTCGTGCGTTTTAAGAGCAGAAACGCACGTTTTTCGCAGTCCTCACTCTTTTGATGATAACTGAGAACGGTCGAATGTTCGCGTTTGCCGTATGTTGCATCGTGTTCAGCGCATCGAATTACCCCTATACAGTGAATTTGGAGTGTTTACGGGAAGTGTACGGTAGTTTTTGGCAGAAAATCATTTCTTTTCGAAAATCGAGCAATTCGATGATAACTCGAGAACGGACGAATGTTCGCGTTCGCCGTATGTTGCATCGTGTTCAGCGCATCGAATTACCCCTACACAGCGAATTTGGAGCGTTTACGGGAAGTGTACGCTAGTTTTTTGGCAGAAAATCATTTTTTTTCGAAAATCGAGCAATTCGATGATAACTCGAGAACGGTCGAATGTTCGCGTTCGCCGTATGTTGCATCGTGTTCAGCGCATCGAATTACCCCTATGCAGTGAATTTGGAGTGTTTACGGGAAGTGTACGCTAGTTTTTTGGCAGAAAATCATTTTTTTCGAAAATCGAGCAATTCGATGATAACTCGAGAACGGTCGAATGTTCGCGTTCGCCGTATGTTGCATCGTGTTCAGCGCGTCGAATTACCCCTATACAGTGAATTTGGAGTGTTTAAGGGAAGTGTACGGTAGTTTTTTGGCAGAAAATCATTTTTTTTCGAAAATCGAGCAATTCGATGATAACTCGAGAACGGTCGAATGTTCGCGTTCGCCGTATGTTGCATCGTGCTCAGCGCATCGAATTACCCCTATGCAGTGAATTTGGAGTGTTTACGGGAAGTGTACGGTAGTTTTTGACGGAAAAACCGTTTAGGCGATATTCGTGCGTTTCAAGGGCAGAAAAGCACGTTTTTCACAGTCCTCACTCTTTCGATGATAACTTGAGAACGGTCGAATGTTCGCGTTGCCGTATGTTGCATCGTCTTCAGCGCATCGAATTACCCTATACAGTGAATTTGGAGTGTTTACGGGAAGTGTACGGTAGTGTTTTTGACGGAAAAACCGTTTATGCGATATTCGTGCGTTTCAAGGACAGAAAAGCACGTTTTTCACAGTCCTCACTCTTTCGATGATAACTTGAGAACGGTCGAATGTTCGCGTTTGCCGTATGTTGCATCGTCTTCAGCGCATCGAATTACCCCTACACAGCGAATTTGGAGTTTACGGGAAGTGTACGCTAGTGTTTTGGCAGAAAATCAGTTTTTTTCGAAAATCGAGCAATTCGAGGATAACTTGAGAACGGTCGAATGTTCGCGTTCGCCGTATGTTGCATCGTGCTCAGCGCATCGAATTACCCCATGCACTGAATTTGGAGTGTTTACGGGAAGTGTACGGTAGTTTTTGGCAGAAGATCATTTTTTTCGAAAATCGAGCAATTCGATGATAACTCGAGAACGGTCGAATGTTCGCGTTCGCCGTATGTTGCATCGTGTTCAGCGCATCGAATTACCCCTATACAGTGAATTTGGAGTGTTTAAGGGAAGTGTACGGTAGTTTTTTGGCAGAAAATCATTTTTTTTCGAAAATCGAGCAATTCGCTGATAACTCGAGAACGGTCGAATGTTCGCGTTCGCCGTATGTTGCATCGTGTTCAGCGCATCGAATTACCCCTATGCAGTGAATTTGGAGTGTTTACGGGAAGTGTACGGTAGTGTTTTGACGGAAAACCCGTTTATGCCATATTCGTGCGTTTTAAGAGCAGAAACGCACGTTTTTCGCAGTCCTCACTCTTTGATGATAACTTGAGAACGGTCGAATGTTCGCGTTTGCCGTATGTTGCATCGTGTTCAGCGCATCGAATTACCCCTATACAGTGAATTTGGAGTGTTTACGGGAAGTGTACGGTAGTTTTTTGGCAGAAAATCATTTTTTTCGAAAATCGAGCAATTCGATGATAACTCGAGAACGGACGAATGTTCGCGTTCGCCGTATGTTGCATCGTGTTCAGCGCTTCGAATTACCCCTACACAGCGAATTTGGAGCGTTTACGGGAAGTGTACGCTAGTGTTTTGGCAGAAAATCAGTTTTTTTCGAAAATCGAGCAATTCGAGGATAACTTGAGAACGGTCGAATGTTCGCGTTCGCCGTATGTTGCATCGTGCTCAGCGCATCGAATTACCCCTATGCAGTGAATTTGGAGTGTTTACGGGAAGTGTACGGTAGTTTTTTGGCAGAAAATCATTTTTTTCGAAAATCGAGCAATTCGATGATAACTCGAGAACGGTCGAATGTTCGCGTTCGCCGTATGTTGCATCGTGTACAGCGCATCGAATTACCCCTATACAGTGAATTTGGAGTGTTTACGGGAAGTGTACGGTAGTTTTTTGACAGAAAATCATTTTTTTTCGAAAATCGAGCAATTCGATGATAACTCGAGAACGGTCAAATGTTCGCGTTCGCCGTATGTTGCATCGTGTTCAGCGCATCGAATTACCCCTATACAGTGAATTTGGAGTGTTTAGGGAAGTGTACGGTAGTTTTTTGGCAGAAAATCATTTTTTTTCGAAAATCGAGCAATTCGATGATAACTCGAGAACGGTCAAATGTTCGCGTTCGCCGTATATTGCATCGTGTTCAGCGCATCGAATTACCCCTATACAGTGAATTTGGAGTGTTTAAGGAAGTGTACGGTAGTTTTTTGGCAGAAAATCATTTTTTTTCGAAAATCGAGCAATTCGATGATAACTCGAGAACGGTCGAATGTTCGCGTTCGCCGTATGTTGCATCGTGTTCAGCGCATCGAATTACCCCTATGCAGTGAATTTGGAGTGTTTACGGGAAGTGTACGGTAGTGTTTTTGACGGAAAAACCGTTTATGCGATATTCGTGCGTTTCAAGGGCAGAAAAGCACGTTTTTCACAGTCCTCACTCTTTGATGATAATTTGAGAACGGCCGAATGTTTGCGTTTGCCCTATGTGCATCGTGTTCAGCGCATCGAATTACCCCGATACAGTGAATTTGGAGTGTTTACGGGAAGTGTACGCTAGTGTTTTGGCCGAAAATCAGTTTTTTTCGAAAATCGAGCAATTCGATGATAACTCGAGAACGGACGAATGTTCGCGTTCGCCGTATGTTGCATCGTGTTGAGCGCATCGAATTACCCCTATGCAGTGAATTTGGAGTGTTTACGGGAAGTGTACGCTAGTTTTTTGGCAGAAAATCATTTTTTTTCGAAAATCGAGCAATTCGATGATAACTCGAGAACGGTCGAATGTTCGCGTTCGCCGTATGTTGCATCGTGTTCAGCGCATCGAATTACCCCTATGCAGTGAATTTGGAGTGTTTACGGGAAGTGTACGCTAGTTTTTTGGCAGAAAATCATTTTTTTCGAAAATCGAGCAATTCGATGATAACTCGAGAACGGTCGAATGTTCGCGTTCGCCGTATGTTGCATCGTGTTCAGCGCATCGAATTACCCCTATACAGTGAATTTGGAGTGTTTAAGGGAAGTGTACGGTAGTTTTTTGGCAGAAAATCATTTTTTTCGAAAATCGAGCAATTCGCTGATAACTCGAGAACGGTCGAATGTTCGCGTTCGCCGTATGTTGCATCGTGTTCAGCGCATCGAATTACCCCTATGCAGTGAATTTGGAGTGTTTACGGGAAGTGTACGGTAGTGTTTTTGACGGAAAACCCGTTTATGCCATATTCGTGCGTTTTAAGAGCAGAAACGCACGTTTTTCGCAGTCCTCACTCTTTTGATGATAACTTGAGAACGGTCGAATGTTCGCGTTTGCCGTATGTTGCATCGTGTTCAGCGCATCGAATTACCCCTATACAGTGAATTTGGAGTGTTTACGGGAAGTGTACGGTAGTTTTTTGGCAGAAAATCATTTTTTTCGAAAATCGAGCAATTCGATGATAACTCGAGAACGGACGAATGTTCGCATTCGCCGTATGTTGCATCGTGTTCAGCGCATCGAATTACCCCTACACAGCGAATTTGGAGCGTTTACGGGAAGTGTACGCTAGTGTTTTGGCAGAAAATCAGTTTTTTTCGAAAATCGAGCAATTCGAGGATAACTTGAGAACGGTCGAATGTTCGCGTTCGCCGTATGTTGCATCGTGCTCAGCGCATCGAATTACCCCTATGCAGTGAATTTGGAGTGTTTACGGGAAGTGTACGGTAGTTTTTTGGCAGAAAATCATTTTTTTTCGAAAATCGAGCAATTCGATGATAACTCGAGAACGGTTGAATGTTCGCGTTCGTCGTATGTTGCATCGTGTACAGCGCATCGAATTACCCCTATACAGTGAATTTGGAGTGTTTACGGGAAGTGTACGGTAGTTTTTTGGCAGAAAATCATTTTTTTCGAAAATCGAGCAATTCGATGATAACTCGAGAACGGTCAAATGTTCGCGTTCGCCGTATGTTGCATCGTGTTCAGCGCATCGAATTACCCCTATACAGTGAATTTGGAGTGTTTAAGGGAAGTGTACGGTAGTTTTTTGGCAGAAAATCATTTTTTTTCGAAAATCGAGCAATTCGATGATAACTCGAGAACGGTCGAATGTTCGCGTTCGCCGTATGTTGCATCGTGTTCAGCGCATCGAATTACCCCTATGCAGTGAATTTGGAGTGTTTACGGGAAGTGTACGGTAGTGTTTTGACGGAAAAACCGTTTATGCGATATTCGTGCGTTTCAAGGGCAGAAAAGCACGTTTTTCACAGTCCTCACTCTTTTGATGATAATTTGAGAACGGACGAATGTTCGCGTTCGCCGTATGTTGCATCGTGTTCAGCGCATCGAATTACCCCTATGCAGTGAATTTGGAGTGTTTACGGGAAGTGTACGCTAGTTTTTGGCAGAAAATCATTTTTTTTCGAAAATCGAGCAATTCGATGATAACTCGAGAACGGTCGAATGTTCGCGTTCGCCGTATGTTGCATCGTGTGCAGCGCATCGAATTACCCCTATAGAGTGAATTTGGAGTGTTTACGGGAAGTGTACGCTAGTTTTTTGGCAGAAAATCATTTTTTTTCGAAAATCGAGCAATTCGATGATAACTCGAGAACGGTCGAATGTTCGCGTTCGCCGTATGTTGCATCGTGTTCAGCGCATCGAATTACCCCTATACAGTGAATTTGGAGTGTTTAAGGGAAGTGTACGGTAGTTTTTTGGCAGAAAATCATTTTTTTTCGAAAATCGAGCAATTCGCTGATAACTCGAGAACGGTCGAATGTTCGCGTTCGCCGTATGTTGCATCGTGTTCAGCGCATCGAATTACCCCTATGCAGTGAATTTGGAGTGTTTACGGGAAGTGTACGGTAGTGTTTTTGACGGAAAACCCGTTTATGCCATATTCGTGCGTTTTAAGAGCAGAAACGCAAGTTTTTCGCAGTCCTCACTCTTTTGATGATAACTTGAGAACGGTCGAATGTTCGCGTTTGCCGTATGTTGCATCGTGTTCAGCGCATCGAATTACCCCTATACAGTGAATTTGGAGTGTTTACGGGAAGTGTACGGTAGTTTTTTGGCAGAAAATCATTTCTTTTCGAAAATCGAGCAATTCGATGATAACTCGAGAACGGACGAATGTTCGCGTTCGCCGTATGTTGCATCGTGTTCAGCGCATCGAATTACCCCTACACAGCGAATTTGGAGCGTTTATGGGAAGTGTACGGTAGTGTTTTGGCAGAAAATCAGTTTTTTCGAAAATCGAGCAATTCGAGGATAACTTGAGAACGGTCGAATGTTCGCGTTCGCCGTATGTTGCATCGTGCTCAGCGCATCGAATTACCCCTATGCAGTGAATTTGGAGTGTTTACGGGAAGTGTACGGTAGTTTTTTGGCAGAAAATCATTTTTTTTCGAAAATCGAGCAATTCGATGATAACTCGAGAACGGTCGAATGTTCGCGTTCGCCGTATGTTGCATCGTGTACAGCGCATCGAATTACCCCTATACAGTGAATTTGGAGTGTTTACGGGAAGTGTACGGTAGTTTTTTGGCAGAAAATCATTTTTTTTCGAAAATCGAGCAATTCGATGATAACTCGAGAACGGTCAAATGTTCGCGTTCGCCGTATGTTGCATCGTGTTCAGCGCATCGAATTACCCCTATACAGTGAATTTGGAGTGTTTAAGGGAAGTGTACGGTAGTTTTTTGGCAGAAAATCATTTTTTTTCGAAAATCGAGCAATTCGATGATAACTCGAGAACGGTCGAATGTTCGCGTTCGCCGTATGTTGCATCGTGTTCAGCGCATCGAATTACCCCTATGCAGTGAATTTGGAGTGTTTACGGGAAGTGTACGGTAGTTTTTGACGGAAAAACCGTTTATGCGATATTCGTGCGTTTCAAGGGCAGAAAAGCACGTTTTCACAGTCCTCACTCTTTTGATGATAATTGAGAACGGACGAATGTTCGCGTTCGCCGTATGTTGCATCGTGTTCAGCGCATCGAATTACCCCTATGCAGTGAATTTGGAGTGTTTACGGGAAGTGTACGCTAGTTTTTGGCAGAAAATCATTTTTTTTCGAAAATCGAGCAATTCGATGATAACTCGAGAACGGTCGAATGTTCGCGTTCGCCGTATGTTGCATCGTGTGCAGCGCATCGAATTACCCCTACAGTGAATTTGGAGTGTTTACGGGAAGTGTACGGTAGTTTTTTGGCAGAAAATCATTTTTTTTCGAAAATCGAGCAATTCGATGATAACTCGAGAACGGTCGAATGTTCGCGTTCGCCGTATGTTGCATCGTGTGCAGCGCATCGAATTACCCCTATACAGTGAATTTGGAGTGTTTACGGGAAGTGTACGGTAGTTTTTTGGCAGAAAATCATTTTTTTTCGAAAATCGAGCAATTCGATGATAACTCGAGAACGGTCGAATGTTCGCGTTCGCCGTATGTTGCATCGTGTTCAGCGCATCGAATTACCCCTATACAGTGAATTTGGAGTGTTTAAGGGAAGTGTACGGTAGTTTTTTGGCAGAAAATCATTTTTTTTCAAAAATCGAGCAATTCGATGATAACTCGAGAACGGTCGAATGTTCGCGTTCGCCGTATGTTGCATCGTGTTCAGCGCATCGAATTACCCCTATGCAGTGAATTTGGAGTGTTTACGGGAAGTGTACGGTAGTGTTTTTGACGGAAAAACCGTAATGCGATATTCGTGCGTTTCAAGGCAGAAAAGCACGTTTTTCACAGTCCTCACTCTTTTGATGATAATTTGAGAACGGCCGAATGTTTGCGTTTGCCCTATGTGCATCGTGTTCAGCGCATCGAATTACCCCGATACAGTGAATTTGGAGTGTTTACGGGAAGTGTACGCTAGTGTTTTGGCAGAAAATCAGTTTTTTTCGAAAATCGAGCAATTCGATGATAACTCGAGAACGGACGAATGTTCGCGTTCGCCGTATGTTGCATCGTGTTGAGCGCATCGAATTACCCCTATGCAGTGAATTTGGAGTGTTTACGGGAAGCGTACGCTAGTTTTTGGCAGAAAATCATTTTTTTTCGAAAATCGAGCAATTCGATGATAACTCGAGAACGGTCGAATGTTCGCGTTCGCCGTATGTTGCATCGTGTTCAGCGCATCGAATTACCCCTATGCAGTGAATTTGGAGTGTTTACGGGAAGTGTACGGTAGTGTTTTTGACGGAAAACCGTTTATCGATATTCGTGCGTTTCAAGGGCAGAAAAGCACGTTTTTCACAGTCCTCACTCTTTGATGATAATTTGAGAACGGTCGAATGTTCGCGTTCGCCGTATGTTGCATCGTGCTCAGCGCATCGAATTACCCCTATGCAGTGAATTTGGAGTGTTTACGGGAAGTGTACGCTAGTTTTTTGGCAGAAAATCATTTTTTTTCGAAAATCGAGCAATTCGATGATAACTCGAGAACGGTCGAATGTTCGCGTTCGCCGTATGTTGCATCGTGTGCAGCGCATCGAATTACCCCTATACAGTGAATTTGGAGTGTTTACGGGAAGTGTACGGTAGTTTTTTGGCAGAAAATCATTTTTTTTCGAAAATCGAGCAATTCGATGATAACTCGAGAACGGTCGAATGTTCGCGTTCGCCGTATGTTGCATCGTGTTCAGCGCATCGAATTACCCCTATACAGTGAATTTGGAGTGTTTAGGGAAGTGTACGGTAGTTTTTGGCAGAAAATCATTTTTTTTCGAAAATCGAGCAATTCGATGATAACTCGAGAACGTCAAATGTTCGCGTTCGCCGTATGTTGCATCGTGTTCAGCGCATCGAATTACCCCTATACAGTGAATTTGGAGTGTTTAAGGGAAGTGTACGGTAGTTTTTTGGCAGAAAATCATTTTTTTCGAAAATCGAGCAATTCGATGATAACTCGAGAACGGTCGAATGTTCGCGTTCGCCGTATGTTGCATCGTGTTCAGCGCATCGAATTACCCCTATGCAGTGAATTTGGAGTGTTTACGGGAAGTGTACGGTAGTGTTTTTGACGGAAAACCGTTTAGGCGATATTCGTGCGTTTCAAGGGCAGAAAAGCACGTTTTTCACAGTCCTCACTCTTTCGATGATAACTGAGAACGGTCGAATGTTCGCGTTGCCGTATGTTGCATCGTCTTCAGCGCATCGAATTACCCCTATACAGTGAATTTGGAGTGTTTACGGGAAGTGTACGGTAGTGTTTTTGACGGAAAAACCGTTTATGCGATATTCGTGCGTTTCAAGGACAGAAAAGCACGTTTTTCACAGTCCTCACTCTTTTGATGATAATTTGAGAACGGTCGAATGTTGCGTTTGCCCTATGTGCATCGTGTTCAGCGCATCGAATTACCCCTATACAGTGAATTTGGAGTGTTTACGGGAAGTGTACGCTAGTGTTTTGGCAGAAAATCAGTTTTTTTCGAAAATGGAGCAATTCGATGATAACTCGAGAACGGTCGAATGTTCGCGTTCGCCGTATGTTGCATCGTTGTCAGCATCGAATTACCCCTATACAGTGAATTTAGAGTATTTAAGGGAAGTGTACGGTAGTTTTTTGGCAGAAAATCATTTTTGTTCGAAAATCGAGCAATTCGATGATAACTCGGAACGGTCGAATGTTCGCGTTCGCCGTATGTTGCATCGTGTGCAGCGCATCGAATTACCCCTATACAGTGAATTTGGAGTGTTTACGGGAAGTGTACGGTAGTGTTTTTGACGGAAAAACAGTTTATGCGATATTCGTGCGTTTCAAGGGCAGAAAAGCAGGTTTTTCACAGTCCTCACTCTTTTGATGATAATTTGAGAACGGTCGAATGTTCGCGTTCGCCGTATGTTGCATCTTTCAGCGCATCGAATTACCCCTATGCAGTGAATTTGGAGTGTTTACGGGAAGTGTACGGTAGTTTTTTGGCAGAAAATCATTTTTTTTCGAAAATCGAGCAATTCGATGATAACTCGCGAACGGTCGAATGTTCGCGTTCGCCGTATGTTGCATCGTGTTCAGCGCATCGAATTACCCCTATACAGTGAATTTGGAGTGTTACGGGAAGTGTATGGTAGTGTTTTTGACGGAAAAACCGTTTATGCGATATTCGTGCGTTTCAAGGGCAGAAAAGCACGTTTTTCACAGTCCTCACTCTTTTGATGATAATTTGAGAACGGTCGAATGTTCGCGTTCGCCGTATGTTGCATCGTGTTCAGCGCATCGAATTACCCCTATACAGTGAATTTGGAGTGTTTACGGGAAGTGTACGGTAGTTTTTTGGCAGAAAATCATTTTTTTTCGAAAATCGAGCAATTCGATGATAACTCGGGAACGGTCGAATGTTCGCGTTCGACGTATGTTGCATCGTGTTCAGCGCATCGAATTACCCTATACAGTGAATTTGGAGTGTTTAAGGGAAGTGTACGGTAGTTTTTTGGCAGAAAATCAGTTTTTTTCGAAAATCGAGCAATTCGAGGATAACTGAGAACGGTCGAATGTTCGCGTTCGCCGTATGTTGCATCGTGCTCAGCGCATCGAATTACCCCTATGCAGTGAATTTGGAGTGTTTACGGGAAGTGTACGGTAGTGTTTTGACGGAAAAACCGTTTATGCGATATTCGTGCGTTTCAAGGGCAGAAAAGCACGTTTTTCACAGTCCTCACTCTTTCGATGATAACTTGAGAACGGTCGAATGTCGCGTTGCCGTATGTTGCATCGTGTTCAGCGCATCGAATTACCCCTATACAGTGAATTTGGAGTGTTTACGGGAAGTGTACGGTAGTGATTTTGACGGAAAAACCGTTTATGCGATATTCGTGCGTTTTAAGAGCAGAAACGCACGTTTTTCGCAGTCCTCACTCTTTGATGATAACTTGAGAACGGTCGAATGTTCGCGTTGCCGTATGTTGCATCGTGTTCAGCGCATCGAATTACCCCTATACAGTGAATTTGGAGTGTTTACGGGAAGTGTACGGTAGTTTTTTGGCAGAAAATCATTTTTTTTCGAAAATCGAGCAATTCGATGATAACTCGAGAACGGTCGAATGTTCGCGTTCGCCGTATATTGCATCGTGTTCAGCGCATCGAATTACCCCTATACAGTGAATTTGGAGTGTTTAAGGGAAGTGTACGGTAGTTTTTGGCAGAAAATCATTTTTTTTCGAAAATCGAGCAATTCGATGATAACTCGAGAACGGTCGAATGTTCGCGTTCGCCGTATGTTGCATCGTGTTCAGCGCATCGAATTACCCCTATGCAGTGAATTTGGAGTGTTTACGGGAAGTGTACGGTAGTGTTTTTGACGGAAAACCGTTTATGCATATTCGTGCGTTTTAAGAGCAGAAACGCACGTTTTTCGCAGTCCTCACTCTTTTGATGATAACTTGAGAACGGTCGAATGTTCGCGTTCGCCGTATGTTGCATCGTGCTCAGCGCATCGAATTACCCCTATGCAGTGAATTTGGAGTGTTTACGGGAAGTGTACGGTAGTTTTTGGCAGAAAATCATTTTTTTCGAAAATCGAGCAATTCGATGATAACTCGCGAACGGTCGAATGTTCGCGTTCGCCGTATGTTGCATCGTTGTCAGCACTTCGAATTACCCCTATACAGTGAATTTAGAGTATTTAAGGGAAGTGTACGGTAGTTTTTTGGCAGAAAATCATTTTTGTTCGAAAATCGAGCAATTCGATGATAACTCGGGAACGGTCGAATGTTCGCGTTCGCCGTATGTTGCATCGTGTGCAGCGCATCGAATTACCCCTATACAGTGAATTTGGAGTGTTTACGGGAAGTGTACGGTAGTGTTTTTGACGGAAAACAGTTTATGCGATATTCGTGCGTTTCAAGGGCAGAAAAGCAGGTTTTTCACAGTCCTCACTCTTTTGATGATAATTTGAGAACGGTCGAATGTTCGCGTTCGCCGTATGTTGCATCTTGCTCAGCGCATCGAATTACCCCTATGCAGTGAATTTGGAGTGTTTACGGGAAGTGTACGGTAGTTTTTTGGCAGAAAATCATTTTTTTTCGAAAATCGAGCAATTCGATGATAACTCGCGAACGGTCGAATGTTCGCGTTCGCCGTATGTTGCATCGTGTTCAGCGCATCGAATTACCCCTATACAGTGAATTTGGAGTGCTTACGGGAAGTGTATGGTAGTGTTTTGACGGAAAAACCGTTTATGCGATATTCGTGCGTTTCAAGGGCAGAAAGCACGTTTTTCACAGTCCTCACTCTTTTGATGATAATTTGAGAACGGTCGAATGTTCGCGTTCGCCGTATGTTGCATCGTGTTCAGCGCATCGAATTACCCCTATACAGTGAATTTGGAGTGTTTACGGGAAGTGTACGGTAGTTTTTTGGCAGAAAATCATTTTTTTTTCGAAAATCGAGCAATTCGATGATAACTCGGGAACGGTCGAATATTCGCGTTCGACGTATGTTGCATCGTGTTCAGCGCATCGAATTACTCCTATACAGTGAATTTGGAGTGTTTAAGGGAAGTGTACGGTAGTTTTTTGGCAGAAAATCAGTTTTTTTCGAAAATCGAGCAATTCGAGGATAACTTGAGAACGGTCGAATGTTCGCGTTCGCCGTATGTTGCATCGTGCTCAGCGCATCGAATTACCCCTATGCAGTGAATTTGGAGTGTTTACGGGAAGTGTACGGTAGTGTTTTTGACGGAAAAACCGTTTATGCGATATTCGTGCGTTTCAAGGGCAGAAAAGCACGTTTTTCACAGTCCTCACTCTTTCGATGATAACTTGAGAACGGTCGAATGGTCGCGTTTGCCGTATGTTGCATCGTGTTCAGCGCATCGAATTACCCCTATACAGTGAATTTGGAGTGTTTACGGGAAGTGTACGGTAGTGATTTTGACGGAAAAACCGTTTATGCGATATTCGTGCGTTTTAAGAGCAGAAACGCACGTTTTTCGCAGTCCTCACTCTTTTGATGATAACTTGAGAACGGTCGAATGTTCGCGTTTGCCGTATGTTGCATCGTGTTCAGCGCATCGAATTACCCCTATACAGTGAATTTGGAGTGTTTACGGGAAGTGTACGGTAGTTTTTTGGCAGAAAATCATTTTTTTTCGAAAATCGAGCAATTCGATGATAACTCGAGAACGGTCGAATGTTCGCGTTCGCCGTATGTTGCATCGTGTTCAGCGCATCGAATTACTCCATGCAGTGAATTTGGAGTGTTTACGGGAAGTGTACGGTAGTGTTTTTGACACCCGTTTATGCCATATTCGTGCGTTTTAAGAGCAGAAACGCACGTTTTTCGCAGTCCTCACTCTTTGATGATAACTTGAGAACGGTCGAATGTTCGCGTTCGCCGTATGTTGCATCGTGCTCAGCGCATCGAATTACCCCTATGCAGTGAATTTGGAGTGTTTACGGGAAGTGTACGGTAGTTTTTTGGCAGAAAATCATTTTTTTCGAAAATCGAGCAATTCGATGATAACTCGAGAACGGTCGAATGTTCGCGTTCGCCGTATGTTGCATCGTGTACAGCGCATCGAATTACCCCTATACAGTGAATTTGGAGTGTTTACGGGAAGTGTACGGTAGTTTTTTGGCAGAAAATCATTTTTTTTCGAAAATCGAGCAATTCGATGATAACTCGAGAACCGTCAAATGTTCGCGTTCGCCGTATGTTGCATCGTGTTCAGCGCATCGAATTACCCCTATACAGTGAATTTGGAGTGTTTAAGGGAAGTGTACGGTAGTTTTTTGGCAGAAAATCATTTTTTTTCGAAAATCGAGCAATTCGATGATAACTCGAGAACGGTCGAATGTTCGCGTTCGCCGTATGTTGCATCGTGTTCAGCGCATCGATTACCCTATAAGTGAATTTGGAGTGTTTAAGGGAAGTGTACGGTAGTTTTTTGGCAGAAAATCATTTTTTCGAAAATCGAGAAAAAAATACTGAACTCGAGAACGGTCGAATGTTCGCGTTCGCCGTATGTTGCATCGTGTTCAGCGCATCGAATTACCCCTATGCAGTGAATTTGGAGTGTTTACGGGAAGTGTACGGTAGTTTGGAAAAATCATTTTTTTTTCGAAAATCGAGCAATTGATGATAACTCGAGAACGGTCGAATGTTCGCGTTCGCCGTATGTTGCATCGTGTTCAGCGCATCGAATTACCCCTATACAGTGAATTTGGAGTGTTTACGGGAAGTGTACGGTAGTTTTTGGCGGAAAATCATATTTTTTTCGAAAATCGAGCATTCGATGATAACTCGAGAACGGTCGAATGTTCGCGTTCGCCGTATGTTGCATCGTGTTCAGCGCATCGAATTACCCCTATACAGTGAATTTGGAGTGTTTACGGGAAGTGTACGGTAGTTTTTGCAGAAAATCATTTTTTTTCGAAAATCGAGCAATTCGATGATAACTCGAGAACGGTCGAATGTTCGCGTTCGCCGTATGTTGCATCGTGTTCAGCGCATCGAATTACCCCTATGCAGTGAATTTGGAGTGTTTACGGGAAGTGTACGGTAGTTTTTTGGCAGAAAATCATTTTTTTCGAAAATCGAGCAATTCGATGATAACTCGAGAACGGTCGAATGTTCGCGTTCGCCGTATGTTGCATCGTGTTCAGCGCATCGAATTACCCCTATGCAGTGAATTTGGAGTGTTTACGGGAAGTGTACGGTAGTTTTTGGCAGAAAAATCATTTTTTTTCGAAAATCGAGCAATTCGATGATAACTGAGAACGGTCGAATGTTCGCGTTCGCCGTATGTTGCATCGTGTTCAGCGCATCGAATTACCCCTATACAGTGAATTTGGAGTGTTTACGGGAAGTGTACGGTAGTTTTTGGCAGAAAATCATTTTTTTTCAAAATCGAGCAATTCGATGATAACTCGAGAACGGTCGAATGTTCGCGTTCGCCGTATGTTGCATCGTGTTCAGCGCATCGAATTACCCCTATACAGTGAATTTGGAGTGTTTACGGGAAGTGTACGGTAGTTTTTGGAGAAAATCATTTTTTTTCGAAAATCGAGCAATTCGATGATAACTCGAGAACGGTCGAATGTTCGCGTTCGCCGTATGTTGCATCGTGTTCAGCGCATCGAATTACCCCTATACAGTGAATTTGGAGTGTTTACGGGAAGTGTACGGTAGTTTTGACGGAAAACGTTTATGCATATTCGTTTTTGCAGAAAAGCACGTTTTTCGCAGTCCTCACTCTTTGATGATAACTGAGAACGGTCGAATGTTCGCGTTGCCGTATGTTGCATCGTGTTCAGCGCATCGAATTACCCCTATACAGTGAATTTGGAGTGTTTACGGGAAGTGTACGGTAGTTTTTGGAGAAAATCATTTTTTTCGAAAATCGAGCAATTCGATGATAACTCGAGAACGGTCGAATGTTCGCGTTCGCCGTATGTTGCATCGTGTTCAGCGCATCGAATTACCCCTATACAGTGAATTTGGAGTGTTTACGGGAAGTGTACGGTAGTTTTTTGGCAGAAAATCATTTTTTTTCGAAAATCGAGCAATTCGATGATAACTCGAGAACGTCGAATGTTCGCGTTCGCCGTATGTTGCATCGTGTCAGCGCATCGAATTACCCCTATACAGTGAATTTGGAGTGTTTACGGGAAGTGTACGGTAGTTTTTTGGCAGAAAATCATTTTTTTCGAAAATCGAGCAATTCGATGATAACTCGAGAACGGTCGAATGTTCGCGTTCGCCGTATGTTGCATCGTGTTCAGCGCATCGATTACCCCTATAAGTGAATTTGGAGTGTTTAGGGAAGTGTACGGTAGTTTTTTGGCAGAAAATCATTTTTTTCGAAAATCGAGCAATTCGATGATAACTCGAGAACGGTCGAATGTTCGCGTTCGCCGTATGTTGCATCGTGTTCAGCGCATCGAATACCCCTATGCAGTGAATTTGGAGTGTTTACGGGAAGTGTACGGTAGTTTTTGGAAAAATCATTTTTTTCGAAAATCGCAGCATTGATGATAACTCGAGAACGGTCGAATGTTCGCGTTCGCCGTATGTTGCATCGTGTTCAGCGCATCGAATTACCCCTATGCAGTGAATTTGGAGTGTTTACGGGAAGTGTACGGTAGTTTTTGACGGAAAACGTTTTGCCATATTCGTGCGTTTTAAGAGCAGAAACGCACGTTTTCGCAGTCCTCGATGATAACTGAGAACGGTCGAATGTTCGCGTTCGCCGTATGTTGCATCGTGTTCAGCGCATCGAATTACCCCTATACAGTGAATTTGGAGTGTTTACGGGAAGTGTACGGTAGTTTTTTGGCAGAAAATCATTTTTTTCGAAAATCGAGCAATTCGATGATAACTCGAGAACGGTCGAATGTTCGCGTTCGCCGTATGTTGCATCGTGTTCAGCGCATCGAATTACCCCTATGCAGTGAATTTGGAGTGTTTACGGGAAGTGTACGTAGTGTTTTGGCGAAAATCAGTTTTTTTCGAAAATCGAGCAATTCGATGATAACTCGAGAACGGTCGAATGTTCGCGTTCGCCGTATGTTGCATCGTGTTCAGCGCATCGAATTACCCCTATGCAGTGAATTTGGAGTGTTTACGGGAAGTGTACGCTAGTTTTTGGCAGAAAATCATTTTTTTCGAAAATCGAGCAATTCGATGATAACTCGAGAACGGTCGAATGTTCGCGTTCGCCGTATGTTGCATCGTGTTCAGCGCATCGAATTACCCCTATACAGTGAATTTGGAGTGTTTAGGGAAGTGTACGGTAGTTTTTTGGCAGAAAATCATTTTTTTTCGAAAATCGAGCAATTCGATGATAACTCGAGAACGGTCGAATGTTCGCGTTCGCCGTATGTTGCATCGTGTTCAGCGCATCGAATTACCCCTATGCAGTGAATTTGGAGTGTTTACGGGAAGTGTACGGTAGTGTTTTTGACGGAAAAAATCGATTTTGCGTTTCGAAAATCAGCAATTCGATGATAACTGAGAACGGTCGAATGTTCGCGTTTCGCCGTATGTTGCATCGTGTTCAGCGCATCGAATTACCCCTATACAGTGAATTTGGAGTGTTTACGGGAAGTGTACGGTAGTGTTTTGACGGAAAACGTTTATGCGATATTTTTTTGCAGAAAGCATCGCAGTCCTCACTCTTTTGATGATAATTGAGAACGGTCGAATGTTCGCGTTCGCCGTATGTTGCATCGTGTTCAGCGCATCGAATTACCCCTATGCAGTGAATTTGGAGTGTTTACGGGAAGTGTACGTAGTTTTTGGCAGAAAATCATTTTTTTCGAAAATCGAGCAATTCGATGATAACTCGAGAACGGTCGAATGTTCGCGTTCGCCGTATGTTGCATCGTGTTCAGCGCATCGAATTACCCCTATACAGTGAATTTGGAGTGTTTAGGGAAGTGTACGGTAGTTTTTTGGCAGAAAATCATTTTTTTTCGAAAATCGAGCAATTCGATGATAACTCGAGAACGGTCGAATGTTCGCGTTCGCCGTATGTTGCATCGTGTTCAGCGCATCGAATTACCCCTATGCAGTGAATTTGGAGTGTTTACGGGAAGTGTACGGTAGTGTTTTTGACGGAAAACCGTTTATCATATTCGTGCGTTTAAGAGCAGAAACGCACGTTTTTCGCAGTCCTCACTCTTTTGATGATAACTGAGAACGGTCGAATGTTCGCGTTCGCCGTATGTTGCATCGTGTTCAGCGCATCGAATTACCCCTATGCAGTGAATTTGGAGTGTTTACGGGAAGTGTACGGTAGTTTTTGCAGAAAATCATTTTTTTTCGAAAATCGAGCAATTCGATGATAACTCGAACGGTCGAATGTTCGCGTTCGCCGTATGTTGCATCGTGTCAGCATCGAATTACCCCTATACAGTGAATTTGGAGTTTTAGGGAAGTGTACGGTAGTTTTTTGGCAGAAAATCATTTTTTTCGAAAATCGAGCAATTCGATGATAACTCGAGAACGGTCGAATGTTCGCGTTCGCCGTATGTTGCATCGTGTTCAGCGCATCGAATTACCCCTATACAGTGAATTTGGAGTGTTTACGGGAAGTGTACGGTAGTGTTTTGACAAAATCATATTTTTTTGCAGAAAATCAGCAAGTCCTCACTCTTGATGATAACTGAGAACGGTCGAATGTTCGCGTTCGCCGTATGTTGCATCGTGTTCAGCGCATCGAATTACCCCTATGCAGTGAATTTGGAGTGTTTAGGGAAGTGTACGGTAGTTTTTTGGCAGAAAATCATTTTTTTCGAAAATCGAGCAATTCGATGATAACTCGAGAACGGTCGAATGTTCGCGTTCGCCGTATGTTGCATCGTGTTCAGCGCATCGAATTACCCCTATACAGTGAATTTGGAGTGTTTACGGGAAGTGTACGGTAGTGTTTTTGACGGAAAAACGTTTATGCATATTCGTGCGTTTCAAGGGCAGAAAAGCACGTTTTTCAAGTCCTCACTCTTTTGATGATAATTTGAGAACGGTCGAATGTTCGCGTTCGCCGTATGTTGCATCGTGTTCAGCGCATCGAATTACCCCTATACAGTGAATTTGGAGTGTTTACGGGAAGTGTACGGTAGTTTTTGGCAGAAAATCATTTTTTTTCGAAAATCGAGCAATTCGATGATAACTCGAGAACGGTCGAATGTTCGCGTTCGCCGTATGTTGCATCGTGTTCAGCGCATCGAATTACCCTATACAGTGAATTTGGAGTGTTTAAGGGAAGTGTACGGTAGTTTTTTGGCAGAAAATCATTTTTTTCGAAAATCGAGCAATTCGATGATAACTGAGAACGGTCGAATGTTCGCGTTCGCCGTATGTTGCATCGTGTTCAGCGCATCGAATTACCCCTATACAGTGAATTTGGAGTGTTTACGGGAAGTGTACGGTAGTGTTTTTGACGGAAAACGTTTATGCGATATTTGCGTTTCGAAAACACGTCACAGTCCTACTCTTTCGATGATAACTGAGAACGGTCGAATGTTCGCGTTTGCCGTATGTTGCATCGTGTTCAGCGCATCGAATTACCCTATACAGTGAATTTGGAGTGTTTACGGGAAGTGTACGGTAGTGTTTTGACGGCAAAAATCGATATTTTTTTCGAAAATCGCAGTCCTCACTCTTGATGATAACTGAGAACGGTCGAATGTTCGCGTTCGCCGTATGTTGCATCGTGTTCAGCGCATCGAATTACCCCTATACAGTGAATTTGGAGTGTTTACGGGAAGTGTACGGTAGTTTTTGGCAGAAAATCATTTTTTTTCGAAAATCGAGCAATTCGATGATAACTCGAGAACGGTCGAATGTTCGCGTTCGCCGTATGTTGCATCGTGTTCAGCGCATCGAATTACCCCTATACAGTGAATTTGGAGTGTTTACGGGAAGTGTACGGTAGTTTTTGGCAGAAAAATCATTTTTTTCGAAAATCGAGCAATTCGATGATAACTCGAGAACGGTCGAATGTTCGCGTTCGCCGTATGTTGCATCGTGTTCAGCGCATCGAATTACCCCTATACAGTGAATTTGGAGTGTTTACGGGAAGTGTACGGTAGTGTTTTTGCAAAATCGTTTATCATTTTTTTCGAAAATCGCAGCATTGATGATAACTGAGAACGGTCGAATGTTCGCGTTCGCCGTATGTTGCATCGTGTTCAGCGCATCGAATTACCCCTATGCAGTGAATTTGGAGTGTTTACGGGAAGTGTACGGTAGTTTTTGGCAGAAAATCATTTTTTTTCGAAAATCGAGCAATTCGATGATAACTCGAGAACGGTCGAATGTTCGCGTTCGCCGTATGTTGCATCGTGTTCAGCGCATCGAATTACCCCTATACAGTGAATTTGGAGTGTTTACGGGAAGTGTACGGTAGTTTTTGGCAGAAAATCATTTTTTTCGAAAATCGAGCAATTCGATGATAACTCGAGAACGGTCGAATGTTCGCGTTCGCCGTATGTTGCATCGTGTTCAGCGCATCGAATTACCCCTATACAGTGAATTTGGAGTGTTTACGGAAGTGTACGTAGTTTTTGCGAAAATCATTTTTTTTCGAAAATCGAGCAATTCGATGATAACTCGAGAACGGTCGAATGTTCGCGTTCGCCGTATGTTGCATCGTGTTCAGCGCATCGAATTACCCCTATACAGTGAATTTGGAGTGTTTAGGGAAGTGTACGGTAGTTTTTTGGCAGAAAATCATTTTTTTTCGAAAATCGAGCAATTCGATGATAACTCGAGAACGGTCGAATGTTCGCGTTCGCCGTATGTTGCATCGTGTTCAGCGCATCGAATTACCCCTATGCAGTGAATTTGGAGTGTTTACGGGAAGTGTACGGTAGTTTTTGGCAGTCATTTTTTTAAAACCGTTTATGCATATTCGTGCGTTTTAAGAGCAGAAAGCACGTTTTTCGCAGTCCTCACTTTTGATGATAACTGAGAACGGTCGAATGTTCGCGTTCGCCGTATGTTGCATCGTGTTCAGCGCATCGAATTACCCCTATACAGTGAATTTGGAGTGTTTACGGGAAGTGTACGGTAGTTTTTGACGGAAAATCATTTTTTTTCGAAACGCATCGAGTCCTCATATGATGATAACTGAGAACGGTCGAATGTTCGCGTTGCCGTATGTTGCATCGTGTTCAGCGCATCGAATTACCCCTACAGTGAATTTGGAGTGTTTACGGGAAGTGTACGGTAGTTTTTTGGCAGAAAATCATTTTTTTCGAAAATCGAGCAATTCGATGATAACTCGAGAACGGTAATGTTCGCGTTCGCCGTATGTTGCATCGTGTTCAGCGCATCGAATTACCCCTATGCAGTGAATTTGGAGTGTTTACGGGAAGTGTACGCTAGTGTTTTGGCCGAAAATCAGTTTTTTTCGAAAATCGAGCAATTCGATGATAACTCGAGAACGGACGAATGTTCGCGTTCGCCGTATGTTGCATCGTGTTGAGCGCATCGAATTACCCCTATGCAGTGAATTTGGAGTGTTTACGGGAAGTGTACGCTAGTTTTTTGGCAGAAAATCATTTTTTTCGAAAATCGAGCAATTCGATGATAACTCGAGAACGGTCGAATGTTCGCGTTCGCCGCATGTTGCATCGTGTTCAGCGCATCGAATTACCCCTATACAGTGAATTTGGAGTGTTTAAGGGAAGTGTACGGTAGTTTTTTGGCAGAAAATCATTTTTTTTCGAAAATCGAGCAATTCGCTGATAACTCGAGAACGGTCGAATGTTCGCGTTCGCCGTATGTTGCATCGTGTTCAGCGCATCGAATTACCCCTATGCAGTGAATTTGGAGTGTTTACGGGAAGTGTACGGTAGTGTTTTGACGGAAAACCCGTTTATGCCATATTCGTGCGTTTTAAGAGCAGAAACGCACGTTTTTCGCAGTCCTCACTCTTTTGATGATAACTGAGAACGGTCGAATGTTCGCGTTTGCCGTATGTTGCATCGTGTTCAGCGCATCGAATTACCCCTATACAGTAATTTGGAGTATTTAGGGAAGTGTACGGTAGTTTTTTGGCAGAAAATCATTTTTTCGAAAATCGAGCAATTCGATGATAACTCGAGAACGGTCGAATGTTCGCGTTCGCCGTATGTTGCATCGTGTGAGCGCATCGAATTACCCCTATACAGTGAATTTGGAGTGTTTACGGGAAGTGTACGGTAGTGTTTTTGACGGAAAAACAGTTTATTTTTTTCAGAAAGCATCACAGCACTCTTTTGATGATAACTGAGAACGGTCGAATGTTCGCGTTCGCGTATGTTGCATCGTTGCAGCGCATCGAATTACCCCTATACAGTGAATTTGGAGTGTTTACGGGAAGTGTACGGTAGTTTTTTGGCAGAAAATCATTTTTTTCGAAAATCGAGCAATTCGATGATAACTCGGAACGGTCGAATGTTCGCGTTCGCCGTATGTTGCATCGTGTCAGCGCATCGAATTACCCCTATACAGTGAATTTGGAGTGTTTACGGGAAGTGTACGGTAGTGTTTTTGACGGAAAAACAGTTTATGCGATTCGGGCGTTTCAAGGGCAGAAAGCACTTTTTTCACAGTCCTCACTCTTTTGATGATAATTTGAGAACGGTCGAATGTTCGCGTTCGCCGTATGTTGCATCGTTGCAGCGCATCGAATTACCCCTATACAGTGAATTTGGAGTGTTTACGGGAAGTGTACGGTAGTTTTTTGGCAGAAAATCATTTTTTTTCGAAAATCGAGCAATTCGATGATAACTCGAGAACGGTCGAATGTTCGCGTTCGCCGTATGTTGCATCGTTGCAGCGCATCGAATTACCCCTATACAGTGAATTTGGAGTGTTTACGGGAAGTGTACGGTAGTTTTTTGGCAGAAAATCATTTTTTTTCGAAAATCGAGCAATTCGATGATAACTCGAGAACGGTCAAATGTTCGCGTTCGCCGTATGTTGCATCGTGTTCAGCGCATCGAATTACCCTATACAGTGAATTTGGAGTGTTTAGGGAAGTGTACGGTAGTTTTTTGGCAGAAAATCATTTTTTTTCGAAAATCGAGCAATTCGATGATAACTCGAGAACGGTCGAATGTTCGCGTTCGCCGTATGTTGCATCGTGTTCAGCGCATCGAATTACCCCTATGCAGTGAATTGGAGTGTTTACGGGAAGTGTACGGTAGTGTTTTTGACGGAAAAACCGTTTATGCGATATTCGTGCGTTTCAAGGGCAGAAAGCACGTTTTTCACAGTCCTCACTCTTTTGATGATAATTGAGAACGGCGAATGTTCGCGTTGCCCGTATGTGCATCGTGTTCAGCGCATCGAATTACCCCGATACAGTGAATTTGGAGTGTTTACGGGAAGTGTACGCTAGTGTTTTGGCGAAAATCAGTTTTTTTCGAAAATCGAGCAATTCGATGATAACTCGAGAACGGTCGAATGTTCGCGTTCGCCGTATGTTGCATCGTGTTCAGCGCATCGAATTACCCCTATGCAGTGAATTTGGAGTGTTTACGGGAAGTGTACGCTAGTTTTTGGCAGAAAATCATTTTTTTTCGAAAATCGAGCAATTCGATGATAACTCGAGAACGGTCGAATGTTCGCGTTCGCCGTATGTTCATCGTGTTCAGCGCATCGAATTACCCCTATAGTGAATTTGGAGTGTTTAAGGGAAGTGTACGGTAGTTTTTTGGCAGAAAATCATTTTTTTTCGAAAATCGAGCAATTCGATGATAACTCGAGAACGGTCGAATGTTCGCGTTCGCCGTATGTTGCATCGTGTTCAGCGCATCGAATTACCCCTATGCAGTGAATTTGGAGTGTTTACGGGAAGTGTACGGTAGTTTTTTGGCAGAAAATCATTTTTTTTCGAAAATCGAGCAATTCGATGATAACTCGAGAACGGTCGAATGTTCGCGTTCGCCGTATGTTGCATCGTGTTCAGCGCATCGAATTACCCCTATACAGTGAATTTGGAGTGTTTAGGGAAGTGTACGGTAGTTTTTTGGCAGAAAATCATTTTTTTTCGAAAATCGAGCAATTCGATGATAACTCGAGAACGGTCGAATGTTCGCGTTCGCCGTATGTTGCATCGTGTTCAGCGCATCGAATTACCCCTATGCAGTGAATTTGGAGTGTTTACGGGAAGTGTACGGTAGTGTTTTTGACGGAAAAACCGTTTATGCGATATTCGTGCGTTTCAAGGCAGAAAGCACGTTTTTCACAGTCCTCACTCTTTTGATGATAATTGAGAACGGCCGAATGTTGCGTTTGCCCTATGTGCATCGTGTTCAGCGCATCGAATTACCCTATACAGTGAATTTGGAGTGCTTACGGGAAGTGTACGCTAGTGTTTGGCAGAAAATCATTTTTTTTCGAAAATCGAGCAATTCGATGATAACTCGAGAACGGACGAATGTTCGCGTTCGCCGTATGTTGCATCGTGTTCAGCGCATCGAATTACCCCTATGCAGTGAATTTGGAGTGTTTACGGGAAGTGTACGCTAGTTTTTGGCAGAAAATCATTTTTTTCGAAAATCGAGCAATTCGATGATAACTCGAGAACGGTCGAATGTTCGCGTTCGCCGTATGTTGCATCGTGTTCAGCGCATCGAATTACCCTATACAGTGAATTTGGAGTGTTTAAGGGAAGTGTACGGTAGTTTTTTGGCAGAAAATCATTTTTTTCGAAAATCGAGCAATTCGATGATAACTCGAGAACGGTCGAATGTTCGCGTTCGCCGTATGTTGCATCGTGTTCAGCGCATCGAATTACCCCTATGCAGTGAATTTGGAGTGTTTACGGGAAGTGTACGGTAGTGTTTTTGACGGAAAACCGTTTATGCGATATTCGTGCGTTTCAAGGGCAGAAAAGCACGTTTTTCACAGTCCTCACTCTTTGATGATAATTGAGAACGGCGAATGTTCGCGTTTGCCCTATGTGCATCGTGTTCAGCGCATCGAATTACCCCGATACAGTGAATTTGGAGTGTTTACGGGAAGTGTACGCTAGTGTTTTGGCGAAAATCAGTTTTTTTCGAAAATCGAGCAATTCGATGATAACTCGAGAACGGACGAATGTTCGCGTTCGCCGTATGTTGCATCGTGTTGAGCGCATCGAATTACCCCTATGCAGTGAATTTGGAGTGTTTACGGGAAGTGTACGCTAGTTTTTGGCAGAAAATCATTTTTTTCGAAAATCGAGCAATTCGATGATAACTCGAGAACGGTCGAATGTTCGCGTTCGCCGTATGTTGCATCGTGTTCAGCGCATCGAATTACCCCTATACAGTGAATTTGGAGTGTTTAGGGAAGTGTACGGTAGTTTTTTGGCAGAAAATCATTTTTTTTCGAAAATCGAGCAATTCGCTGATAACTCGAGAACGGTCGAATGTTCGCGTTCGCCGTATGTTGCATCGTTTCAGCGCATCGAATTACCCCTATGCAGTGAATTTGGAGTGTTTACGGGAAGTGTACGGTAGTGTTTTTGACGGAAAACCCGTTATGCCATATTCGTGCGTTTTAAGAGCAGAACGCACGTTTTTCGCAGTCCTCACTCTTTTGATGATAACTTGAGAACGGTCGAATGTTCGCGTTTGCCGTATGTTGCATCGTGTTCAGCGCATCGAATTACCCCTATACAGTGAATTTGGAGTGTTTACGGGAAGTGTACGGTAGTTTTTTGGCAGAAAATCATTTTTTTCGAAAATCGAGCAATTCGATGATAACTCGAGCGGACGAATGTTCGCGTTCGCCGTATGTTGCATCGTGTTGAGCGCATCGAATTACCCCTATGCAGTGAATTTGGAGTGTTTACGGGAAGTGTACGCTAGTTTTTTGGCAGAAAATCATTTTTTTTCGAAAATCGAGCAATTCGATGATAACTCGAGAACGGTCGAATGTTCGCGTTCGCCGTATGTTGCATCGTGTTCAGCGCATCGAATTACCCCTATACAGTGAATTTGGAGTGTTTAAGGGAAGTGTACGTAGTTTTTGGCAGAAAATCATTTTTTTCGAAAATCGAGCAATTCGATGATAACTCAGAACGGTCGAATGTTCGCGTTCGCCGTATGTTGCATCGTGTTCAGCGCATCGAATTACCCCTATGCAGTGAATTTGGAGTGTTTACGGGAAGTGTACGGTAGTGTTTTTGACGGAAAAACCGTTTATGCGATATTCGTTCAAGGGCAGAAAAGCACGTTTTTCACAATCACTCGATGATAATTGAGAACGGTCGAATGTTCGCGTTCGCCGTATGTTGCATCGTGTTCAGCGCATCGAATTACCCCTATGCAGTGAATTTGGAGTGTTTACGGGAAGTGTAGGTAGTTTTTTGGCAGAAAATCATTTTTTTTCGAAAATCGAGCAATTCGATGATAACTCGAGAACGGTCGAATGTTCGCGTTCGCCGTATGTTGCATCGTGTCAGCGCATCGAATTACCCC
>BQMI01000238.1:0-102914 GCA_026005395.1 Asobara japonica | reverse complement strand
TGGTATAAAGTTCGGATAGAGTTGGAGGAAAGTTACCCTAAATTTAACTTTCAACTCTATTCCGAAACAAAGTTCGGATAGAGTTCGGGCAAAGTAACCGCAAAGTCCAACATTCAACTCTATCCCGGTATAAAGTTCGGATAGAGTTGGAGGAAAGTTACCCTAAAGTTCAAGTTTCAACTCTATTCCGCAACAAAGTTCGGATAGAGTTGGGGCAAAGTCCAACGTTCAACTCTATCCGGTATAAAGTTCGGATAGCGTTGGGAAAGTAACCCCAAATTCCAACACTCAACTCTATCCTGGTATAAAGTTCGGATAGAGTTGGAGAAAGTTACCCTAAAGTTCAACTTTCAACTCGATTCCGAAACAAAGCTCGGATAGAGTTGGGGCAAAGTCCAACGTTCAACTCTATCCCGGTATAAAGTTCTGATAGAGTGGGGGAAAGTTACCCTAAAGTTCAACTTTCAACTCTATTCCGAAACAAAGTTCGGATAGAGTTGGGGCAAAGTAACCGCAAAGTCCAACTTCAACTCTATCCCGGTATAAAGTTCGGATAGAGTTGGGGGAAAGTAACCCCAAATTCCAACACTCAACTATATCCCGGTATGAAAGTTCTGATAGAATTGGGGAAAGTTACCCTAAAGTTCAATTTCAACTCTATTCCGAAACAAAGTTCGGATAGAGTTGGGGCAAAGTCCAACGTTCAACTCTATCCCGGTATAAAGTTTGGATAGAGTTGGGGGAAAGTAACCCCAATTCCAACACTCAACTCTATCCTGGTACAAGTTCGGCTAGATTGGAGGAAAGTTACCCTAAAATTTAACTTTCAACTCTATTCCGAAACAAAGTTCGGATAGAGTTGGGGCAAAGTAACCCTAAAATTTGACTTTCAACTCTATCCCGGTATAAAGTTCTGATAGAGTGGGGGAAAGTTACCCTAAAGTTCAACTTTCAACTCTATTCCGAAACAAAGTTCGGATAGAGTTGGGGCAAAGTCACCGCAAAGTCCAACATTCAACTCTATCCCGGTATAAAGTTCGGATAGAGTTGGGGGAAAGTAACCCAAATTCCACACTCAACTATCCCGGTATAAAGTTCTGATAGAGTTGGGGGAAAGTTACCCTAAAGTTCAACTTTCAACTCTATTCCGAAACAAAGTTCGGATAGAGTTGGGGCAAAGTCCAACGTTCAACTCTATCCCGGTATAAAGTTCGGATAGAGTTGGGGGAAAGTACCAAAGTCCAATATTCAACTCTATCCCGGTATAAAGTTCTGATAGAGTGGGGAAAGTTACCCTAAAGTTCAACTTTCAACTCTATTCCGAAAAAGTTCGGATAGAGTTGGGGCAAAGTAACCGCAAAGTCCAACATTCAACTCTATGCCGGTATAAAGTTCGGATAGAGTTGGGGAAAGTAACCCCAAATTCCAACACTCAACTATATCCCGGTATAAAGTTCTGATAGAGTTGGGGAAAGTTACCCTAAAGTTCAACTTTCAACTCTATTCCGAAACAAAGTTCGGATAGAGTTGGGGCAAAGTCCAACGTTCAACTCTATCCCGGTATAAAGTTCGGATAGAGTTGGGGGAAAGTAACCCCAAATTCCAACAAAAGTTACCCTAAAGTTCAACTTTCAACTCTATTCCGAAACAAAGTTCGGATAGAGTTGGGCAAAGTCCAACGTTCAACTCTATCCCGGTATAAAGTTCGGATAGAGTTGGGGAAAGTAACCCCAAATTCCAACACTCAACTCTATCCTATAAAGTTCGGATAGAGTTGGAGGAAAGTTACCCTAAAATTTAACTTTCAACTCTATTCCGAAACAAAGTTCGGATAGAGTTGGGGCAAAGTAACCGCAAAGTCCAACATTCAACTCTATCCGGTATAAAGTTCGGATAGAGTTGGGGGAAAGTAACCCCAAATTCCAACACTCAACGATATCCCGGTATAAAGTTCGGATAGAGTTGGAGGAAAGTTACCCTAAAATTTAACTTTCAACTCTATTCCGAAACAAAGTTCGGATAGAGTTGGGGCAAAGTAACCGCAAAGTCCAACATTCAACTCTATGCCGGTATAAAGTTCGGATAGAGTTGGGGGAAAGTAACCCCAAATTCCAACACTCAACTCTATCCCGGTATAAAGTTCTGATAGAGTTGGGGAAAGTTACCCTAAAGTTCAACTTTCAACTCTATTCCGAAACAAAGTTCGGATAGAGTTGGGGCAAAGTCCAACGTTCAACTCTATCCCGGTATAAAGTTCGGATAGAGTTGGGGGAAAGTAACCCCAAATTCCAACACTCAACTCTATCCTGGTATAAAGTTCGGATAGAGTTGGAGGAAAGTTACCCTAAAGTTCAACTTTCAACTCTATTCCGAAACAAAGTTCGGATAGAGTTGGGGCAAAGTCCAACGTTCAACTCTATCCCGGTATAAAGTTCGGATAGAGTTGGGGGAAAGTAACCCAAATTCCAACACTCAACTCTATCCTGGTATAAAGTTCGATAGAGTTGGAGGAAAGTTACCCTAAAGTTTAACTTTCAACTCTATTCCGAAACAAAGTTCGGATAGATTGGGGCAAAGTAACCGCAAAGTCCAACTTCTCTATCCGGTATAAAGTTCGGATAGAGTTGGGGGAAAGTAACCCCAAATTCCAACACTCAACTATATCCCGGTATAAAGTTCTGATAGAGTTGGGGAAAGTTACCCTAAAGTTCAACTTTCAACTCTATTCCGAAACAAAGTTCGGATAGAGTTGGGGCAAAGTCCAACGTTCAACTCTATCCCGGTATAAAGTTCGGATAGAGTTGGGGGAAAGTAACCCCAAATTCCAACACTCAACTCTATCCTGGTATAAAGTTCGATAGAGTTGGGGAAAGTTACCCTAAAGTTCAACTTTCAACTCTATTCCGAAACAAAGTTCGGATAGAGTTGGGGCAAAGTCCAACGTTCAACTCTATCCCGGTATAAAGTTCGGATAGAGTTGGGGGAAAGTAACCCCAAATTCCAACACTCAACTCTATCCTGGTATAAAGTTCGGATAGAGTTGGAGGAAAGTTACCCTAAAATTTAACTTTCAACTCTATTCCGAAACAAAGTTCGGATAGAGTTGGGGCAAAGTAACCGCAAAGTCCAACATTCAACTCTATCCGGTATAAAGTTCGGATAGAGTTGGGGGAAAGTAACCCCAAATTCCAACACTCAACATATCCCGGTATAAAGTTCGATAGAGTTGGGGAAAGTTACCCTAAAGTTTAACTTTCAACTCTATTCCGAAACAAAGTTCGGATAGAGTTGGGGCAAAGTAACCGCAAAGTCCAACATTCAACTCTATCCGGTATAAAGTTCGGATAGAGTTGGGGGAAAGTAACCCCAAATTCCAACACTCAACTATCCCGGTATAAAGTTCTGATAGAGTTGGGGAAAGTTACCCTAAAGTTCAACTTTCAACTCTATTCCGAAACAAAGTTCGGATAGAGTTGGGGCAAAGTCCAACGTTCAACTCTATCCCGGTATAAAGTTCGGATAGAGTTGGGGGAAAGTAACCCCAAATTCCAACACTCAACTCTATCCGGTATAAAGTTCGGATAGAGTTGGAGGAAAGTTACCCTAAAGTTCAACTTTCAACTCTATTCCGAAACAAAGTTCGGATAGAGTTGGGGCAAAGTAACGTTCAACTCTATCCCGGTATAAAGTTCGGATAGAGTTGGGGAAAGTAACCCAAATTCCAACACTCAACTCTATCCCGGTATAAAGTTCGGATAGAGTTGGGGAAAGTTACCCTAAAGTTTAACTTTCAACTCTATTCCGAAACAAAGTTCGGATAGAGTTGGGGCAAAGTAACCGCAAAGTCCAACATTCAACTCTATCCCGGTATAAAGTTCGGATAGAGTTGGGGGAAAGTAACCCCAAATTCCAACACTCAACTATATCCCGGTATAAAGTTCTGATAGAGTTGGGGAAAGTTACCCTAAAGTTCAACTTTCAACTCTATTCCGAAACAAAGTTCGGATAGAGTTGGGGCAAAGTCCAACGTTCAACTCTATCCCGGTATAAAGTTCGGATAGAGTTGGGGGAAAGTAACCCCAAATTCCAACACTCAACTCTATCCCGGTATAAAGTTCGATAGAGTTGGGGAAAGTTACCCTAAATTCAACTTTCAACTCTATTCCGAAACAAAGTTCGGATAGAGTTGGGCAAAGTACCGCAAAGTCCAACTTCAACTCTATCCCGGTATAAAGTTCGGATAGAGTTGGGGGAAAGTAACCCCAAATTCCAACACTCAACTATATCCCGGTATAAAGTTCGATAGAGTTGGGGAAAGTTACCCTAAAGTTCAACTTTCAACTCTATTCCGAAACAAAGTTCGGATAGAGTTGGGGCAAAGTCCAACGTTCAACTCTATCCCGGTATAAAGTTCGGATAGAGTTGGGGGAAAGTACCCTAAATTCAACTTTCAACTCTATTCCGAAACAAAGTTCGGATAGAGTTGGGGCAAAGTCCAACGTTCAACTCTATCCGGTATAAAGTTCGGATAGAGTTGGGGGAAAGTAACCCAAATTCCAACACTCAACTCTATCCCGGTATAAAGTTCGATAGAGTTGGGGAAAGTTACCCTAAATTTAACTTTCAACTCTATTCCGAAACAAAGTTCGATAGAGTAGAGTTGGGGCAAAGTAACCGCAAAGTCCAACATTCAACTCTATCCCGGTATAAAGTTCGGATAGAGTTGGGGGAAAGTAACCCCAAATTCCAACACTCAACTATATCCCGGTATAAAGTTCTGATAGAGTTGGGGGAAAGTTACCCTAAAGTTCAACTTTCAACTCTATTCCGAAACAAAGTTCGGATAGAGTTGGGGCAAAGTCCAACGTTCAACTCTATCCCGGTATAAAGTTCGGATAGAGTTGGGGGAAAGTAACCCCAAATTCCAACACTCAACTCTATCCTGGTATAAAGTTCGGATAGAGTTGGAGGAAAGTTACCCTAAAGTTCAACTTTCAACTCTATTCCGAAACAAAGTTCGGATAGAGTTGGGGCAAAGTCCAACGTTCAACTCTATCCCGGTATAAAGTTCGGATAGAGTTGGGGGAAAGTAACCCCAAATTCCAACACTCAACTCTATCCCGGTATAAAGTTCGATAGAGTTGGGGAAAGTTACCCTAAAGTTCAACTTTCAACTCTATTCCGAAACAAAGTTCGGATAGAGTTGGGGCAAAGTAACCGCAAAGTCCAACATTCAACTCTATCCCGGTATAAAGTTCGGATAGAGTTGGGGGAAAGTAACCCCAAATTCCAACACTCAACTATATCCCGGTATAAAGTTCTGATAGAGTTGGGGAAAGTTACCCTAAAGTTCAACTTTCAACTCTATTCCGAAACAAAGTTCGGATAGAGTTGGGGCAAAGTCCAACGTTCAACTCTATCCCGGTATAAAGTTCGGATAGAGTTGGGGGAAAGTAACCCCAAATTCCAACACTCAACTCTATCCCGGTATAAAGTTCGATAGAGTTGGGAAAGTTACCCTAAAGTTCAACTTTCAACTCTATTCCGAAACAAAGTTCGGATAGAGTTGGGCAAAGTAACCGCAAAGTCCAACATTCAACTCTATCCCGGTATAAAGTTCGGATAGAGTTGGGGGAAAGTAACCCCAAATTCCAACACTCAACTCTATCCTGGTATAAAGTTCTGATAGAGTTGGGGAAAGTTACCCTAAAGTTCAACTTTCAACTCTATTCCGAAACAAAGTTCGGATAGAGTTGGGGCAAAGTCCAACGTTCAACTCTATCCCGGTATAAAGTTCGGATAGAGTTGGGGGAAAGTAACCCCAAATTCCAACTCAACTCTATCCGATAAAGTTCGATAGAGTTGGGGAAAGTTCCAAAGTTCAACTCTATCCGAAAAGTTCGGATAGAGTTGGGGAAAGTAACCCCAAATTCCAACACTCAACTCTATCCCGGTATAAAGTTCTGATAGAGTTGGGGGAAAGTTACCCTAAAGTTCAACTTTCAACTCTATTCCGAAACAAAGTTCGGATAGAGTTGGGGCAAAGTCCAACGTTCAACTCTATCCCGGTATAAAGTTCGGATAGAGTTGGGGGAAAGTAACCCCAAATTCCAACACTCAACTCTATCCTGGTATAAAGTTCGGATAGAGTTGGGGAAAGTTACCCTAAAGTTCAACTTTCAACTCTATTCCGAAACAAAGTTCGGATAGAGTTGGGGCAAAGTCCAACGTTCAACTCTATCCCGGTATAAAGTTCGGATAGAGTTGGGGAAAGTAACCCCAAATTCCAACACTCAACTCTATCCTGGTATAAAGTTCGATAGAGTTGGGGAAAGTTACCCTAAAGTTCAACTTTCAACTCTATTCCGAAACAAAGTTCGGATAGAGTTGGGGCAAAGTCCAACGTTCAACTCTATCCCGGTATAAAGTTCGGATAGAGTTGGGGGAAAGTAACCCCAAATTCCAACACTCAACTCTATCCTGGTATAAAGTTCGGATAGAGTTGGAGGAAAGTTACCCTAAAGTTCAACTTTCAACTCTATTCCGAAACAAAGTTCGGATAGAGTTGGGGCAAAGTCCAACGTTCAACTCTATCCCGGTATAAAGTTCGGATAGAGTTGGGGGAAAGTAACCCCAAATTCCAACACTCAACTCTATCCTGGTATAAAGTTCGATAGAGTTGGAGGAAAGTTACCCTAAATTTAACTTTCAACTCTATTCCGAAACAAAGTTCGGATAGAGTTGGGGCAAAGTACCGCAAAGTCCAACATTCAACTCTATCCCGGTATAAAGTTCGGATAGAGTTGGGGGAAAGTAACCCCAAATTCCAACACTCAACTATATCCCGGTATAAAGTTCTGATAGAGTTGGGGAAAGTTACCCTAAAGTTCAACTTTCAACTCTATTCCGAAACAAAGTTCGGATAGAGTTGGGGCAAAGTCCAACGTTCAACTCTATCCCGGTATAAAGTTCGGATAGAGTTGGGGGAAAGTAACCCCAATTCCAACAAAAAGTTACCCTAAAGTTCAACTTTCAACTCTATTCCGAAACAAAGTTCGGATAGAGTTGGGGCAAAGTCCAACGTTCAACTCTATCCCGGTATAAAGTTCGGATAGAGTTGGGGAAAGTAACCCCAAATTCCAACACTCAACTCTATCCTGGTATAAAGTTCGATAGAGTTGGGAAAGTTACCCTAAAGTTTAACTTTCAACTCTATTCCGAAACAAAGTTCGGATAGAGTTGGGGCAAAGTAACCGCAAAGTCCAACATTCAACTCTATCCCGGTATAAAGTTCGGATAGAGTTGGGGGAAAGTAACCCCAAATTCCAACACTCAACTATATCCCGGTATAAAGTTCGGATAGAGTTGGGGAAAGTTACCCTAAAGTTCAACTTTCAACTCTATTCCGAAACAAAGTTCGGATAGAGTTGGGGCAAAGTAACCGCAAAGTCCAACATTCAACTCTATCCCGGTATAAAGTTCGGATAGAGTTGGGGGAAAGTACCCAAATTCAACTCAACTCTATCCGAAACAGTTCGGATAGAGTTGGGGCAAAGTCCAACGTTCCTCTATCCCGGTATAAAGTTCGATAGAGTTGGGGAAAGTTACCCTAAAGTTCAACTTTCAACTCTATTCCGAAACAAAGTTCGGATAGAGTTGGGGCAAAGTCCAACGTTCAACTCTATCCCGGTATAAAGTTCGGATAGAGTTGGGGGAAAGTAACCCCAAATTCCAACACTCAACTCTATCCTGGTATAAAGTTCGGATAGAGTTGGGGAAAGTTACCCTAAAGTTCAACTTTCAACTCTATTCCGAAACAAAGTTCGGATAGAGTTGGGGCAAAGTCCAACGTTCAACTCTATCCCGGTATAAAGTTCGGATAGAGTTGGGGGAAAGTAACCCCAAATTCCAACACTCAACTCTATCCTGGTATAAAGTTCGATAGAGTTGGGGAAAGTTACCCTAAAGTTCAACTTTCAACTCTATTCCGAAACAAAGTTCGGATAGAGTTGGGGCAAAGTAACCGCAAAGTCCAACATTCAACTCTATCCCGGTATAAAGTTCGGATAGAGTTGGGGGAAAGTAACCCCAAATTCCAACACTCAACATATCCCGGTATAAAGTTCGATAGAGTTGGGGAAAGTTACCCTAAAGTTCAACTTTCAACTCTATTCCGAAACAAAGTTCGGATAGAGTTGGGGCAAAGTAACCGCAAAGTCCAACATTCAACTCTATCCCGGTATAAAGTTCGGATAGAGTTGGGGGAAAGTAACCCCAAATTCCAACACTCAACTATATCCCGGTATAAAGTTCGGATAGAGTTGGGGAAAGTTACCCTAAAGTTCAACTTTCAACTCTATTCCGAAACAAAGTTCGGATAGAGTTGGGGCAAAGTCCAACGTTCAACTCTATCCCGGTATAAAGTTCGATAGAGTTGGGGGAAAGTACCCTAAATTCAACTTTCAACTCTATTCCGAAACAAAGTTCGGATAGAGTTGGGGCAAAGTCCAACGTTCAACTCTATCCCGGTATAAAGTTCGGATAGAGTTGGGGGAAAGTAACCCCAAATTCCAACACTCAACTCTATCCCGGTATAAAGTTCGGATAGAGTTGGGGAAAGTTACCCTAAATTCAACTTTCAACTCTATTCCGAAACAAAGTTCGGATAGAGTTGGGGCAAAGTAACCGCAAAGTCCAACATTCAACTCTATCCGGTATAAAGTTCGGATAGAGTTGGGGGAAAGTAACCCCAAATTCCAACACTCAACTATCCCGGTATAAAGTTCGATAGAGTTGGGGAAAGTTACCCTAAAGTTCAACTTTCAACTCTATTCCGAAACAAAGTTCGGATAGAGTTGGGGCAAAGTAACCGCAAAGTCCAACATTCAACTCTATCCCGGTATAAAGTTCGGATAGAGTTGGGGGAAAGTAACCCCAAATTCCAACACTCAACTATCCCGGTATAAAGTTCGATAGAGTTGGGGAAAGTTACCCTAAAGTTCAACTTTCAACTCTATTCCGAAACAAAGTTCGGATAGAGTTGGGGCAAAGTCCAACGTTCAACTCTATCCCGGTATAAAGTTCGGATAGAGTTGGGGGAAAGTAACCCCAAATTCCAACACTCAACTCTATCCTGGTATAGAAAGTTCGGATAGAGTTGAGGAAAGTTACCCTAAAGTTCAACTTTCAACTCTATTCCGAAACAAAGTACGGTAGAGTTGGGGCAAAGTTCCAACGTTCAACTCTATCCCGGTATAAAGTTCGGATAGAGTTGGGGGAAAGTAACCCCAAAATTCCCAACACTCAACTCTATCCTGGTATAAAGTTTCGGATAGAGTTGAGGAAAAGTTACCCTAAAATTTAACTTTCACTCTATTCCGAACACAAGTTCGGATAGAGTTGGGGCAAAGTAAACGCAAAGTCCAACATTCAACTCTATGCCGGTATAGAAGTTCGGATAGAGTTGGGGGAAAGTAACCCCAAATTCCAACACTCACTATATCCCGGTATAAAGTTCTGATAGAGTTGGAGGAAAGTTACCCTAAAGTTCAACTTTCAACTCTATTCCGAAACAAAGTTCGGATAGAGTTGGGGCAAGTCCAACGTTCAACTCTATCCCGGTATAAAGTTCGGATAGAGTTGGGGGAAAGTAACCCCAAATTCCAACACTCACTCTATCCTGGTATAAAGTTCGGATAGAGTTGGAGGAAAGTTACCCTAAAGTTCAACTTTCAACTCTATTCCGAAACAAAGTTCGGATAGAGTTGGGGCAAAGTCCAACGTTCAACTCTATCCCGGTATAAAGTTCGGATAGAGTTGGGGGAACGTAACCCCAAATTCCAACACTCAACTCTATCCTGGTATAAAAGGTCGGATAGAGTTGGAGGAAAGTTACCCTAAAATTTAACTTTCAAGTCTATTCCGAAACAAAGTTCGGATAGAGTTGGGGCAAAGTAACCGCAAAGTCCAACATTCAACTCTATGCCGTATAAAGTTCGGATAGAGTTGGGGGAAAGTAACCCCAAATTCCAACACTCAACGATATCCCGGTATAAAGTTCGGATAGAGTTGGAGGAAAGTTACCCTAAAATTTAACTTTCAACTCTATTCCGAAACAAAGTTCGGATAGAGTTGGGGCAAAGTAACCGCAAAGTCCAACATTCAACTCTATGCCGGTATAAAGTTCGGATAGAGTTGGCGGAAAGTACCCCAAATTCCAACACTCAACTATATCCCGGTATAAAGTTCTGATAGAGTTGGGGGAAAGTTACCCTAAAGTTCAACTTTCAACTCTATTCCGAACAAAGTTCGGATAGAGTTGGGGCAAAGTCCAACGTTCAACTCTATCCCGGTATAAAGTTTCGGATAGAGTTGGGGAAAGTAACCCCAAATTCCAACACTCAACTCTATCCTGGTATAAAGTTCGGATAGAGTTGGAGGAAAGTTACCCTAAAGTTCAACTTTCAACTCTATTCCGAAACAAAGTACGGATAGAGTTGGGGCAAAGTCCAACGTTCAACTCTATCCCGGTATAAAGTTCGGATAGAGTTGGGGGAAAGTAACCCCAAATTCCAACACTCAACCGATATCCCGGTATAAAGTTCGGATAGAGTTGGAGGAAAGTTACCCTAAAATTAACTTTCCACTCTATTCCGAAACAAAGTTCGGATAGAGTTCGGGCAAAGTAACCGCAAAGTCCAACACTCAACTATATCCCGGTATAAAGTGTGTGATAGAGTTGGGGGAAAGTTACCCTAAAGTTCAACTTTCAACTCTATTCCGAAACAAAGCTCGGATAGAGTTGGGGCAAAGTCCAACGTTCAACTCTATCCCGGTATAAAGTTCTGATAGAGTGGGGGAAAGTTACCCTAAAGTTCAACTTTCAACTCTATTCCGAAACAAAGTTCGGATAGAGTTGGGGCAAAGTCCAACGTTCAACTCTATCCCGGTATAAAGTTCGGATAGAGTTGGGGGAAAGTAACCCCAAATTCCAACACTCAACTCTATCCTGGTATAAAGTTCGGATAGAGTTGGAGGAAAGTTACCCTAAAGTTCAACTTTCAACTCTATTCCGAAACAAAGTTCGGATAGAGTTGGGGCAAAGTCCAACGTTCAACTCTATCCCGGTATAAAGTTCGGATAGAGTTGGGGGAACGTAACCCCAAATTCCAACACTCAACTCTATCCTGGTATAAAGTTCGGATAGAGTTGGAGGAAAGTTACCCTAAAATTTAACTTTCAAGTCTATTCCGAAACAAAGTTCGGATAGAGTTGGGGCAAAGTAACCGCAAAGTCCAACATTCAACTCTATGCCGGTATAAAGTTCGGATAGAGTTGGGGGAAAGTAACCCCAAATTCCAACACTCAACGATATCCCGGTATAAAGTTCGGATAGAGTTGGAGGAAAGTTACCCTAAAATTTAACTTTCAACTCTATTCCGAAACAAAGTTCGGATAGAGTTGGGGCAAAGTAACCGCAAAGTCCAACATTCAACTCTATGCCGGTATAAAGTTCGGATAGAGTTGGGGGAAAGTAACCCCAAATTCCAACACTCAACTATATCCCGGTATAAAGTTGTGATAGAGTTGGGGGAAAGTTACCCTAAAGTTCAACTTTCAACTCTATTCCGAAACAAAGCTCGGATAGAGTTTGGGGCAAAGTCCAACGTTCAACTCTATCCCGGTATAAAGTTCTGATAGAGTGGGGGAAAGTTACCCTAAAGTTCAACTTTCAACTCTATTCCGAAACAAAGTTCGGATAGAGTTGGGGCAAAGTCCAACGTTCAACTCTATCCCGGTATAAAGTTCGGATAGAGTTGGGGGAAAGTAACCCCAAATTCCAACACTCAACTCTATCCTGGTATAAAGTTCGGATAGAGTTGGAGGAAAGGTACCCTAAAATTTAACTTTCAAGTCTATTCCGAAACAAAGTTCGGATAGAGTTGGGGCAAAGTAACCGCAAAGTCCAACATTCAACTCTATGCCGGTATAAAGTTCGGATAGAGTTGGGGGAAAGTAACCCCAAATTCCAACACTCAACGATATCCCGGTATAAAGTTCGGATAGAGTTGGAGGAAAGTTACCCTAAAATTTAACTTTCAACTCTATTCCGAAACAAAGTTCGGATAGAGTTGGGGCAAAGTAACCGCAAAGTCCAACATTCAACTCTATGCCGGTATAAAAGTTCGGATAGAGTTGGGGGAAAGTAACCCCAAATTCCAACACTCAACTATATCCCGGTATAAAGTTCTGATAGAGTTGGGGGAAAGTTACCCTAAAGTTCAACTTTCAACTCTATTCCGAAACAAAGTTCGGATAGAGTTGGGGCAAAGTCCAACGTTCAACTCTATCCCGGTATAAAGTTCGGATAGAGTTGGGGGAAAGTAACCCCAAATTCCAACACTCAACTCTATCCTGGTATAAAGTTCGGATAGAGTTGGAGGAAAGTTACCCTAAAGTTCAACTTTCAACTCTATTCCGAAACAAAGTACGGATAGAGTTGGGGCAAAGTCCAACGTTCAACTCTATCCCGGTATAAAGTTCGGATAGAGTTGGGGGAAAGTAACCCCAAATTCCAACACTCAACTCTATCCTGGTATAAAGTTCGGATAGAGTTGGAGGAAAGTTACCCTAAAATTTAACTTTCAACTCTATTCCGAAACAAAGTTCGGATAGAGTTGGGGCAAAGTAACCGCAAAGTCCAACATTCAACTCTATGCCGGTATAAAGTTCGGATAGAGTTGGGGGAAAGTAACCCCAAATTCCAACACTCAACTATATCCCGGTATAAAGTTCTGATAGAGTTGGAGGAAAGTTACCCTAAAGTTCAACTTTCAACTCTATTCCGAAACAAAGTTCGGATAGAGTTGGGGCAAAGTCCAACGTTCAACTCTATCCCGGTATAAAGTTCGGATAGAGTTGGGGGAAAGTAACCCCAAATTCCAACACTCAACTCTATCCTGGTATAAAGTTCGGATAGAGTTGGAGGAAAGTTACCCTAAAGTTCAACTTTCAACTCTATTCCGAAACAAAGTTCGGATAGAGTTGGGGCAAAGTCCAACGTTCAACTCTATCCCGGTATAAAGTTCGGATAGAGTTGGGGGAAAGTAACCCCAAATTCCAACACTCAACTCTATCCTGGTATAAAGGTCGGATAGAGTTGGAGGAAAGTTACCCTAAAATTTAACTTTCAAGTCTATTCCGAAACAAAGTTCGGATAGAGTTGGGGCAAAGTAACCGCAAAGTCCAACATTCAACTCTATGCCGGTATAAAGTTCGGATAGAGTTGGGGGAAAGTAACCCCAAATTCCAACACTCAACGATATCCCGGTATAAAGTTCGGATAGAGTTGGAGGAAAGTTACCCTAAAATTTAACTTTCAACTCTATTCCGAAACAAAGTTCGGATAGAGTTGGGGCAAAGTAACCGCAAAGTCCAACATTCAACTCTATGCCGGTATAAAGTTCGGATAGAGTTGGCGGAAAGTAACCCCAAATTCCAACACTCAACTATATCCCGGTATAAAGTTCTGATAGAGTTGGGGGAAAGTTACCCTAAAGTTCAACTTTCAACTCTATTCCGAAACAAAGTTCGGATAGAGTTGGGGCAAAGTCCAACGTTCAACTCTATCCCGGTATAAAGTTCGGATAGAGTTGGGGGAAAGTAACCCCAAATTCCAACACTCAACTCTATCCTGGTATAAAGTTCGGATAGAGTTGGAGGAAAGTTACCCTAAAGTTCAACTTTCAACTCTATTCCGAAACAAAGTACGGATAGAGTTGGGGCAAAGTCCAACGTTCAACTCTATCCCGGTATAAAGTTCGGATAGAGTTGGGGGAAAGTAACCCCAAATTCCAACACTCAACTCTATCCTGGTATAAAGTTCGGATAGAGTTGGAGGAAAGTTACCCTAAAATTTAACTTTCAACTCTATTCCGAAACAAAGTTCGGATAGAGTTGGGGCAAAGTAACCGCAAAGTCCAACATTCAACTCTATGCCGGTATAAAGTTCGGATAGAGTTGGGGGAAAGTAACCCCAAATTCCAACACTCAACTATATCCCGGTATAAAGTTCTGATAGAGTTGGAGGAAAGTTACCCTAAAGTTCAACTTTCAACTCTATTCCGAAACAAAGTTCGGATAGAGTTGGGGCAAAGTCCAACGTTCAACTCTATCCCGGTATAAAGTTCGGATAGAGTTGGGGGAAAGTAACCCCAAATTCCAACACTCAACTCTATCCTGGTATAAAGTTCGGATAGAGTTGGAGGAAAGTTACCCTAAAGTTCAACTTTCAACTCTATTCCGAAACAAAGTTCGGATAGAGTTGGGGCAAAGTCCAACGTTCAACTCTATCCCGGTATAAAGTTCGGATAGAGTTGGGGGAAAGTAACCCCAAATTCCAACACTCAACTCTATCCTGGTATAAAGTTCGGATAGAGTTGGAGGAAAGTTACCCTAAAGTTCAACTTTCAACTCTATTCCGCAACAAAGTTCGGATAGAGTTGGGGCAAAGTCCAACGTTCAACTCTATCCCGGTATAAAGTTCGGATAGCGTTGGGGGAAAGTAACCCCAAATTCCAACACTCAACTCTATCCTGGTATAAAGTTCGGATAGAGTTGGAGGAAAGTTACCCTAAAATTTAACTTTGAACTCTATTCCGAAACAAAGTTCGGATAGAGTTGGGGCAAAGTAACCGCAAAGTCCAACATTCAACTCTATGCCGGTATAAAGTTCGGATAGAGTTGGGGGAAAGTAACCCCAAATTCCAACACCCAACTATATCCCGGTATAAAGTTGTGATAGAGTTGGGGGAAAGTTACCCTAAAGTTCAACTTTCAACTCTATTCCGAAACAAAGCTCGGATAGAGTTGGGGCAAAGTCCAACGTTCAACTCTATCCCGGTATAAAGTTCTGATAGAGTGGGGGAAAGTTACCCTAAAGTTCAACTTTCAACTCTATTCCGAAACAAAGTTCGGATAGAGTTGGGGCAAAGTCCAACGTTCAACTCTATCCCGGTATAAAGTTCGGATAGAGTTGGGGGAAAGTAACCCCAAATTCCAACACTCAACTCTATCCTGGTATAAAGTTCGGATAGAGTTGGAGGAAAGGTACCCTAAAATTTAACTTTCAAGTCTATTCCGAAACAAAGTTCGGATAGAGTTGGGGCAAAGTAACCGCAAAGTCCAACATTCAACTCTATGCCGGTATAAAGTTCGGATAGAGTTGGGGGAAAGTAACCCCAAATTCCAACACTCAACGATATCCCGGTATAAAGTTCGGATAGAGTTGGAGGAAAGTTACCCTAAAATTTAACTTTCAACTCTATTCCGAAACAAAGTTCGGATAGAGTTGGGGCAAAGTAACCGCAAAGTCCAACATTCAACTCTATGCCGGTATAAAGTTCGGATAGAGTTGGGGGAAAGTAACCCCAAATTCCAACACTCAACTATATCCCGGTATAAAGTTCTGATAGAGTTGGGGGAAAGTTACCCTAAAGTTCAACTTTCAACTCTATTCCGAAACAAAGTTCGGATAGAGTTGGGGCAAAGTCCAACGTTCAACTCTATCCCGGTATAAAGTTCGGATAGAGTTGGGGGAAAGTAACCCCAAATTCCAACACTCAACTCTATCCTGGTATAAAGTTCGGATAGAGTTGGAGGAAAGTTACCCTAAAGTTCAACTTTCAACTCTATTCCGAAACAAAGTACGGATAGAGTTGGGGCAAAGTCCAACGTTCAACTCTATCCCGGTATAAAGTTCGGATAGAGTTGGGGGAAAGTAACCCCAAATTCCAACACTCAACTCTATCCTGGTATAAAGTTCGGATAGAGTTGGAGGAAAGTTACCCTAAAATTTAACTTTCAACTCTATTCCGAAACAAAGTTCGGATAGAGTTGGGGCAAAGTAACCGCAAAGTCCAACATTCAACTCTATGCCGGTATAAAGTTCGGATAGAGTTGGGGGAAAGTAACCCCAAATTCCAACACTCAACTATATCCCGGTATAAAGTTCTGATAGAGTTGGAGGAAAGTTACCCTAAAGTTCAACTTTCAACTCTATTCCGAAACAAAGTTCGGATAGAGTTGGGGCAAAGTCCAACGTTCAACTCTATCCCGGTATAAAGTTCGGATAGAGTTGGGGGAAAGTAACCCCAAATTCCAACACTCAACTCTATCCTGGTATAAAGTTCGGATAGAGTTGGAGGAAAGTTACCCTAAAGTTCAACTTTCAACTCTATTCCGAAACAAAGTTCGGATAGAGTTGGGGCAAAGTCCAACGTTCAACTCTATCCCGGTATAAAGTTCGGATAGAGTTGGGGGAACGTAACCCCAAATTCCAACACTCAACTCTATCCTGGTATAAAGGTCGGATAGAGTTGGAGGAAAGTTACCCTAAAATTTAACTTTCAAGTCTATTCCGAAACAAAGTTCGGATAGAGTTGGGGCAAAGTAACCGCAAAGTCCAACATTCAACTCTATGCCGGTATAAAGTTCGGATAGAGTTGGGGGAAAGTAACCCCAAATTCCAACACTCAACGATATCCCGGTATAAAGTTCGGATAGAGTTGGAGGAAAGTTACCCTAAAATTTAACTTTCAACTCTATTCCGAAACAAAGTTCGGATAGAGTTGGGGCAAAGTAACCGCAAAGTCCAACATTCAACTCTATGCCGGTATAAAGTTCGGATAGAGTTGGCGGAAAGTAACCCCAAATTCCAACACTCAACTATATCCCGGTATAAAGTTCTGATAGAGTTGGGGGAAAGTTACCCTAAAGTTCAACTTTCAACTCTATTCCGAAACAAAGTTCGGATAGAGTTGGGGCAAAGTCCAACGTTCAACTCTATCCCGGTATAAAGTTCGGATAGAGTTGGGGGAAAGTAACCCCAAATTCCAACACTCAACTCTATCCTGGTATAAAGTTCGGATAGAGTTGGAGGAAAGTTACCCTAAAGTTCAACTTTCAACTCTATTCCGAAACAAAGTACGGATAGAGTTGGGGCAAAGTCCAACGTTCAACTCTATCCCGGTATAAAGTTCGGATAGAGTTGGGGGAAAGTAACCCCAAATTCCAACACTCAACTCTATCCTGGTATAAAGTTCGGATAGAGTTGGAGGAAAGTTACCCTAAAATTTAACTTTCAACTCTATTCCGAAACAAAGTTCGGATAGAGTTGGGGCAAAGTAACCGCAAAGTCCAACATTCAACTCTATGCCGGTATAAAGTTCGGATAGAGTTGGGGGAAAGTAACCCCAAATTCCAACACTCAACTATATCCCGGTATAAAGTTCTGATAGAGTTGGAGGAAAGTTACCCTAAAGTTCAACTTTCAACTCTATTCCGAAACAAAGTTCGGATAGAGTTGGGGCAAAGTCCAACGTTCAACTCTATCCCGGTATAAAGTTCGGATAGAGTTGGGGGAAAGTAACCCCAAATTCCAACACTCAACTCTATCCTGGTATAAAGTTCGGATAGAGTTGGAGGAAAGTTACCCTAAAGTTCAACTTTCAACTCTATTCCGAAACAAAGTTCGGATAGAGTTGGGGCAAAGTCCAACGTTCAACTCTATCCCGGTATAAAGTTCGGATAGAGTTGGGGGAAAGTAACCCCAAATTCCAACACTCAACTCTATCCTGGTATAAAGTTCGGATAGAGTTGGAGGAAAGTTACCCTAAAGTTCAACTTTCAACTCTATTCCGCAACAAAGTTCGGATAGAGTTGGGGCAAAGTCCAACGTTCAACTCTATCCCGGTATAAAGTTCGGATAGCGTTGGGGGAAAGTAACCCCAAATTCCAACACTCAACTCTATCCTGGTATCAAGTTCGGATAGAGTTGGAGGAAAGTTACCCTAAAATTTAACTTTGAACTCTATTCCGAAACAAAGTTCGGATAGAGTTGGGGCAAAGTAACCGCAAAGTCCAACATTCAACTCTATGCCGGTATAAAGTTCGGATAGAGTTGGGGGAAAGTAACCCCAAATTCCAACACCCAACTATATCCCGGTATAAAGTTCTGATAGAGTTGGGGGAAAGTTACCCTAAAGTTCAACTTTCAACTCTATTCCGAAACAAAGCTCGGATAGAGTTGGGGCAAAGTCCAACGTTCAACTCTATCCCGGTATAAAGTTCTGATAGAGTGGGGGAAAGTTACCCTAAAGTTCAACTTTCAACTCTATTCCGAAACAAAGTTCGGATAGAGTTGGGGCAAAGTCCAACGTTCAACTCTATCCCGGTATAAAGTTCGGATAGAGTTGGGGGAAAGTAACCCCAAATTCCAACACTCAACTATATCCCGGTATAAAGTTCTGATAGAGTTGGGGGAAAGTTACCCTAAAGTTCAACTTTCAACTCTATTCCGAAACAAAGTTCGGATAGAGTTGGGCAAAGTCCAACGTTCAACTCTATCCCGGTATAAAGTTCGGATAGAGTTGGGGGAAAGTAACCCCAAATTCCAACACTCAACTCTATCCTGGTATAAAGTTCGGATAGAGTTGGAGGAAAGTTACCCTAAAGTTCAACTTTCAACTCTATTCCGAAACAAAGTTCGGATAGAGTTGGGGCAAAGTCCAACGTTCAACTCTATCCCGGTATAAAGTTCGGATAGAGTTGGGGGAAAGTAACCCCAAATTCCAACACTCAACTCTATCCTGGTATAAAGTTCGGATAGAGTTGGAGGAAAGTTACCCTAAAGTTCAACTTTCAACTCTATTCCGAAACAAAGTTCGGATAGAGTTGGGGCAAAGTCCAACGTTCAACTCTATCCCGGTATAAAGTTCGGATAGAGTTGGGGAAAGTAACCCCAAATTTCAACACTCAACTCTATCCTGGTATAAAGTTCGGATAGAGTTGGAGGAAAGTTACGCTAAAATTTAACTTTGAACTCTATTCCGAAACAAAGTTCGGATAGAGTTGGGGCAAAGTAACCGCAAAGTCCAACATTCAACTCTATGCCGGTATAAAGTTCGGATAGAGTTGGGGGAAAGTAATCCCAAATTCCAACACTCAACTATATCCCGGTATAAAGTTCTGATAGAGTTGGGGGAAAGTTGCCCTAAAGTTCAACTTTCAACTCTATTCCGAAACAAAGTTCGGATAGAGTTGGGGCAAAGTCCAACGTTCAACTCTATCCCGGTATAAAGTTCGGATAGAGTTGGGGGAAAGTAACCCCAAATTCCAACACTCAACTCTATCCTGGTATAAAGTTCGGATAGAGTTGGAGGAAAGTTACCCTAAAATTTAACTTTCAACTCTATTCCGAAACAAAGTTCGGATAGAGTTCGGGCAAAGTAACCGCAAAGTCCAACACTCAACTATATCCCGGTATAAAGTTCTGATAGAGTTGGGGGAAAGTTACCCTGAAGTTCAACTTTCAACTCTATTCCGAAACAAAGCTCGGATAGAGTTGGGGCAAAGTCCAACGTTCAACTCTATCCCGGTATAAAGTTCTGATAGAGTGGGGGAAAGTTACCCTAAAGTTCAACTTTCAACTCTATTCCGAAACAAAGTTCGGATAGAGTTGGGGCAAAGTCCAACGTTCAACTCTATCCCGGTATAAAGTTCGGATAGAGTTGGGGGAAAGTAACCCCAAATTCCAACACTCAACTCTATCCTGGTATAAAGTTCGGATAGAGTTGGAGGAAAGTTACCCTAAAATTTAACTTTGAACTCTATTCCGAAACAAAGTTCGGATAGAGTTGGGGCAAAGTAACCGCAAAGTCCAACATTCAACGCGATGCCGGTATAAAGTTCGGATAGAGTTGGGGGAAAGTAACCCCAAATTCCAACACTCAACTATATCCCGGTATAAAGTTCTGATAGAGTTGGGGGAAAGTTACCCTAAAGTTCAACTTTCAACTCTATTCCGAAACAAAGTTCGGATAGAGTTGGGGCAAAGTCCAACGTTCAACTCTATCCCGGTATAAAGTTCGGATAGAGTTGGGGGAAAGTAACCCCAAATTCCAACACTCAACTCTATCCTGGTATAAAGTTCGGATAGAGTTGGAGGAAAGTTACCCTAAAGTTCAACTTTCAACTCTATTCCGAAACAAAGTTCGGATAGAGTTGGGGCAAAGTCCAACGTTCAACTCTATCCCGGTATAAAGTTCGGATAGAGTTGGGGGAAAGTAACCCCAAATTCCAACACTCAACTCTATCCTGGTATAAAGTTCGGATAGAGTTGGAGGAAAGTTACCCTAAAGTTCAACTTTCAACTCTATTCCGAAACAAAGTTCGGATAGAGTTGGGGCAAAGTCCAACGTTCAACTCTATCCCGGTATAAAGTTCGGATAGAGTTGGGGGAAAGTAACCCCAAATTCCAACACTCAACTCTATCCTGGTATAAAGTTCGGATAGAGTTGGAGGAAAGTTACCCTAAAGTTCAACTTTCAACTCTATTCCGAAACAAAGTTCGGATAGAGTTGGGGCAAAGTCCAACGTTCAACTCTATCCCGGTATAAAGTTCGGATAGAGTTGGGGGAAAGTAACCCCAAATTCCAACACTCAACTCTATCCTGGTATAAAGTTCGGATAGAGTTGGAGGAAAGTTACGCTAAAATTTAACTTTGAACTCTATTCCGAAACAAAGTTCGGATAGAGTTGGGGCAAAGTAACCGCAAAGTCCAACATTCAACTCTATGCCGGTATAAAGTTCGGATAGAGTTGGGGGAAAGTAACCCCAAATTCCAACACTCAACTATATCCCGGTATAAAGTTCTGATAGAGTTGGGGGAAAGTTACCCTAAAGTTCAACTTTCAACTCTATTCCGAAACAAAGTTCGGATAGAGTTGGGGCAAAGTCCAACGTTCAACTCTATCCCGGTATAAAGTTCGGATAGAGTTGGGGGAAAGTAACCCCAAATTCCAACACTCAACTCTATCCTGGTATAAAGTTCGGATAGAGTTGGAGGAAAGTTACCCTAAAGTTCAACTTTCAACTCTATTCCGAAACAAAGTACGGATAGAGTTGGGGCAAAGTCCAACGTTCAACTCTATCCCGGTATAAAGTTCGGATAGAGTTGGGGGAAAGTAACCCCAAATTCCAACACTCAACTCTATCCTGGTATAAAGTTCGGATAGAGTTGGAGGAAAGTTACCCTAAAATTTAACTTTCAACTCTATTCCGAAACAAAGTTCGGATAGAGTTGGGGCAAAGTAACCGCAAAGTCCAACATTCAACTCTATGCCGGTATAAAGTTCGGATAGAGTTGGGGGAAAGTAACCCCAAATTCCAACACTCAACTATATCCCGGTATAAAGTTCTGATAGAGTTGGAGGAAAGTTACCCTAAAGTTCAACTTTCAACTCTATTCCGAAACAAAGTTCGGATAGAGTTGGGGCAAAGTCCAACGTTCAACTCTATCCCGGTATAAAGTTCGGATAGAGTTGGGGGAAAGTAACCCCAAATTCCAACACTCAACTCTATCCTGGTATAAAGTTCGGATAGAGTTGGAGGAAAGTTACCCTAAAGTTCAACTTTCAACTCTATTCCGAAACAAAGTTCGGATAGAGTTGGGGCAAAGTCCAACGTTCAACTCTATCCCGGTATAAAGTTCGGATAGAGTTGGGGGAACGTAACCCCAAATTCCAACACTCAACTCTATCCTGGTATAAAGTTCGGATAGAGTTGGAGGAAAGTTACCCTAAAATTTAACTTTCAAGTCTATTCCGAAACAAAGTTCGGATAGAGTTGGGGCAAAGTAACCGCAAAGTCCAACATTCAACTCTATGCCGGTATAAAGTTCGGATAGAGTTGGGGGAAAGTAACCCCAAATTCCAACACTCAACGATATCCCGGTATAAAGTTCGGATAGAGTTGGAGGAAAGTTACCCTAAAATTTAACTTTCAACTCTATTCCGAAACAAAGTTCGGATAGAGTTGGGGCAAAGTAACCGCAAAGTCCAACATTCAACTCTATGCCGGTATAAAGTTCGGATAGAGTTGGGGGAAAGTAACCCCAAATTCCAACACTCAACTATATCCCGGTATAAAGTTCTGATAGAGTTGGGGGAAAGTTACCCTAAAGTTCAACTTTCAACTCTATTCCGAAACAAAGTTCGGATAGAGTTGGGGCAAAGTCCAACGTTCAACTCTATCCCGGTATAAAGTTCGGATAGAGTTGGGGGAAAGTAACCCCAAATTCCAACACTCAACTCTATCATGGTATAAAGTTCGGATAGAGTTGGAGGAAAGTTACCCTAAAGTTCAACTTTCAACTCTATTCCGAAACAAAGTACGGATAGAGTTGGGGCAAAGTCCAACGTTCAACTCTATCCCGGTATAAAGTTCGGATAGAGTTGGGGGAAAGTAACCCCAAATTCCAACACTCAACTCTATCCTGGTATAAAGTTCGGATAGAGTTGGAGGAAAGTTACCCTAAAATTTAACTTTCAACTCTATTCCGAAACAAAGTTCGGATAGAGTTGGGGCAAAGTAACCGCAAAGTCCAACATTCAACTCTATGCCGGTATAAAGTTCGGATAGAGTTGGGGGAAAGTAACCCCAAATTCCAACACTCAACTATATCCCGGTATAAAGTTCTGATAGAGTTGGAGGAAAGTTACCCTAAAGTTCAACTTTCAACTCTATTCCGAAACAAAGTTCGGATAGAGTTGGGGCAAAGTCCAACGTTCAACTCTATCCCGGTATAAAGTTCGGATAGAGTTGGGGGAAAGTAACCCCAAATTCCAACACTCAACTCTATCCTGGTATAAAGTTCGGATAGAGTTGGAGGAAAGTTACCCTAAAGTTCAACTTTCAACTCTATTCCGAAACAAAGTTCGGATAGAGTTGAGGCAAAGTCCAACGTTCAACTCTATCCCGGTATAAAGTTCGGATAGAGTTGGGGGAAAGTAACCCCAAATTCCAACACTCAACTCTATCCTGGTATAAAGTTCGGATAGAGTTGGAGGAAAGTTACCCTAAAGTTCAACTTTCAACTCTATTCCGCAACAAAGTTCGGATAGAGTTGGGGCAAAGTCCAACGTTCAACTCTATCCCGGTATAACGTTCGGATAGCGTTGGGGGAAAGTAACCCCAAATTCCAACACTCAACTCTATCCTGGTATAAAGTTCGGATAGAGTTGGAGGAAAGTTACCCTAAAATTTAACTTTGAACTCTATTCCGAAACAAAGTTCGGATAGAGTTGGGGCAAAGTAACCGCAAAGTCCAACATTCAACTCTATGCCGGTATAAAGTTCGGATAGAGTTGGGGGAAAGTAACCCCAAATTCCAACACTCAACTATATCCCGGTATCAAGTTCTGATAGAGTTGGGGGAAAGTTACCCTAAAGTTCAACTTTCAACTCTATTCCGAAACAAAGTTCGGATAGAGTTGGGGCAAAGTCCAACGTTCAACTCTATCCCGGTATAAAGTTCGGATAGACTTGGGGGAAAGTAACCCCAAATTCCAACACTCAACTCTATCCTTGTATAAAGTTCGGATAGAGTTGGAGGAAAGTTACCCTAAAATTTAACTTTCAACTCTATTCCGAAACAAAGTTCGGATAGAGTTCGGGCAAAGTAACCGCAAAGTCCAACATTCAACTCTATCCCGGTATAAAGTTCGGATAGAGTTGGGGGAAAGTAACCCCAAATTCCAACACTCAACTATATCCCGGTATAAAGTTCTGATAGAGTTGGGGGAAAGTTACCCTAAAGTTCAACTTTCAACTCTATTCCGAAACAAAGCTCGGATAGAGTTGGGGCAAAGTCCAACGTTCAACTCTATCCCGGTATAAAGTTCGGATAGAGTTGGGGGAAAGTAACCCCAAATTCCAACACTCAACTATATCCCGGTATGAAGTTCTGATAGAATTGGGGGAAAGTTACCCTAAAGTTCAATTTTCAAATCTATTCCGAAACAAAGTTCGGATAGAGTTGGGGCAAAGTCCAACGTTCAACTCTATCCCGGTATAAAGTTCGGATAGATTTGGGGGAAAGTAACCCCAAATTCCAACACTCAACTCTATCCTGGTATAAAGTTCCTCTAGAGTTGGAGGAAAGTTACCCTAAAATTTAACTTTCAACTCTATTCCGAAACAAAGTTCGGATAGAGTTGGGGCAAAGTAACCCTAAAATTTGACTTTCAACTCTATCCCGGTATAAAGTTCTGATAGAGTGGGGGAAAGTTACCCTAAAGTTCAACTTTCAACTCTATTCCGAAACAAAGTTCGGATAGAGTTGGGGCAAAGTCACCGCAAAGTCCAACATTCAACTCTATCCCGGTATAAAGTTCGGATAGAGTTGGGGGAAAGTAACCCCAAATTCCAACACTCAACTCTATCCTGGTATAAAGTTCGGATAGAGGTGGAGGAAAGTTACCCTAAAGTTCAACTTTCAACTCTATTCCGAAACAAAGTTCGGATAGAGTTGGGGCAAAGTATCCGCAAAGTCCAACATTCAACTCTATGCCGGTATAAAGTTCGGATAGAGTTGGGGGAAAGTAACCCCAAATTCCAACACTCAACTATATCCCGGTATAAAGTTCTGATAGAGTTGGGGGAAAGTTACCCTAAAGTTCAACTTTCAACCCTATTCCGAAACAAAGTTCGGATAGAGTTGGGGCAAAGTCCAACGTTCAACTCTATCCCGGTATAAAGGTCGGATAGAGTTGGAGGAAAGTTACCCTAAAATTTAACTTTCAACTCTATTCCGAAACAAAGTTCGGATAGAGTTGGGGCAAAGTAACCCTAAAATTTGACTTTCAACTCTATCCCGGTATAAAGTTCGGATTGTGTTGGGGGAAAGTACCCTCAAAGTCGAATATTCAACTCTATCCCGGTATAAAGTTCTGATAGAGTGGGGGAAAGTTACCCTAAAGTTCAACTTTCAACTCTATTCCGAAACAAAGTTCGGATAGAATTGGGGCAAAGTAACCGCAAAGTCCAACATTCAACTCTATGCCGGTATAAAGTTCGGATAGAGTTGGGGGAAAGTAACCCCAAATTCCAACAATCAACTATATCCCGGTATAAAGTTCGGATAGAGTTGGGGGAAAGTTACCCTAAAGTTCAACTTTCAACTCTATTCCGAAACAAAGTTCGGATAGAGTTGGGGCAAAGTCCAACGTTCAACTCTATCCCGGTATAAAGTTCGGATAGAGTTGGGGGAAAGTAACCCCAAATTCCAACACTCAACTCTATCCTGGAATAAAGTTCGGATAGAGTTGGAGGAAAGTTACCCTAAAGTTCAACTTTCAACTCTATTCCAAAACAAAGTTCGGATAGAGTTGGGGCAAAGTCCAACGTTCAACTCTATCCCGGTATAAAGTTCGGATAGAGTTGGGGGAAAGTAACCCCAAATTCCAACACTCAACTCTATCCTCGTATAAAGTTCGGATAGAGTTGGAGGAAAGTTACCCTAAAATTTAACTTTCAACTGTATTCCGAAACAAAGTTCGGATAGAGTTGGGGCAAAGTAACCGCAAAGTCCAACATTCAACTCTATGCCGGTATAAAGTTCGGATAGAGTTGGGGGAAAGTAACCCCAAATTCCAACACTCAACGATATCCCGGTATAAAGTTCGGATAGAGTTGGAGGAAAGTTACCCTAAAATTTAACTTTCAACTCTATTCCGAAACAAAGTTCGGATAGAGTTGGGGCAAAGTAACCGCAAAGTCCAACATTCAACTCTATGCCGGTATAAAGTTCGGATAGAGTTGGGGGAAAGTAACCCCAAATTCCAACACTCAACTATATCCCGGTATAAAGTTCTGATAGAGTTGGGGGAAAGTTACCCTAAAGTTCAACTTTCAACTCTATTCCGAAACAAAGTTCGGATAGAGTTGGGGCAAAGTCCAACGTTCAACTCTATCCCGGTATAAAGTTCGGATAGAGTTGGGGGAAAGTAACCCCAAATTCCAACACTCAACTCTATCCTGGTATAAAGTTCGGATAGAGTTGGAGGAAAGTTACCCTAAAGTTCAACTTTCAACTCTATTCCGAAACAAAGTTCGGATAGAGTTGGGGCAAAGTCCAACGTTCAACTCTATCCCGGTATAAAGTTCGGATAGAGTTGGGGGAAAGTAACCCCAAATTCCAACACTCAACTCTATCCTGGTATAAAGTTCGGATAGAGTTGGAGGAAAGTGACCCTAAAATTTAACTTTCAACTCTATTCCGAAACAAAGTTCGGATAGAGTTGGGGCAAAGTAACCGCAAAGTCCAACATTCAACTCTATGCCGGTATAAAGTTCGGATAGAGTTGGGGGAAAGTAACCCCAAATTCCAACACTCAACGATGTCCCGGTATAAAGTTCTGATAGAGTTGGGGGAAAGTTACTCTAAAGTTCAACTTTCAACTCTATTCCGAAACAAAGTTCGGATAGAGTTGGGGCAAAGTCCAACGTTCAACTCTATCCCGGTATAAAGTTCGGATAGAGTTGGGGGAAAGTAACCCCAAATTCCAATACTCAACTATATCCCGGTATAAAGTTCTGATAGAGTTGGGGGAAAGATACCCTAAAGTTCAACTTTCAACTCTATTCCGAAACAAAGTTCGGATAGAGTTGGGGCAAAGTCCAACGTTCAACTCTATCCCGGTATAAAGTTCGGATAGAGTTGGGGGAAAGTAACCCCAAATTCCAACACTCAACTCTATCCTGGTATAAAGTTCGGATAGAGTTGGAGGAAAGTTACCCTAAAATTTAACTTTCAACTCTATTCCGAAACAAAGTTCGGATAGAGTTGGGGCAAAGTCCAACGTTCAACTCTATCCCGGTATAAAGTTCGGATAGAGTTGGGGGAAAGTAACCCCAAATTCCAACACTCAACTCTATCCTGGTATAAAGTTCGGATAGAGTTGGAGGAAAGTTACCCTAAAGTTCAACTTTCAACTCTATTCCGAAACAAAGTTCGGATAGAGTTGAGGCAAAGTCCAACGTTCAACTCTATCCCGGTATAAAGTTCGGATAGAGTTGGGGGAAAGTAACCCCAAATTCCAACACTCAACTCTATCCTGGTATAAAGTTCGGATAGAGTTGGAGGAAAGTTACCCTAAAGTTCAACTTTCAACTCTATTCCGCAACAAAGTTCGGATAGAGTTGGGGCAAAGTCCAACGTTCAACTCTATCCCGGTATAACGTTCGGATAGCGTTGGGGGAAAGTAACCCCAAATTCCAACACTCAACTCTATCCTGGTATAAAGTTCGGATAGAGTTGGAGGAAAGTTACCCTAAAATTTAACTTTGAACTCTATTCCGAAACAAAGTTCGGATAGAGTTGGGGCAAAGTAACCGCAAAGTCCAACATTCAACTCTATGCCGGTATAAAGTTCGGATAGAGTTGGGGGAAAGTAACCCCAAATTCCAACACTCAACTATATCCCGGTATCAAGTTCTGATAGAGTTGGGGGAAAGTTACCCTAAAGTTCAACTTTCAACTCTATTCCGAAACAAAGTTCGGATAGAGTTGGGGCAAAGTCCAACGTTCAACTCTATCCCGGTATAAAGTTCGGATAGACTTGGGGGAAAGTAACCCCAAATTCCAACACTCAACTCTATCCTTGTATAAAGTTCGGATAGAGTTGGAGGAAAGTTACCCTAAAATTTAACTTTCAACTCTATTCCGAAACAAAGTTCGGATAGAGTTCGGGCAGAGTAACCGCAAAGTCCAACATTCAACTCTATCCCGGTATAAAGTTCGGATAGAGTTGGGGGGAAGTAACCCCAAATTCCAACACCCAACTATATCCCGGTATAAAGTTCTGATAGAGTTGGGGGAAAGTTACCCTAAAGTTCAACTTTCAACTCTATTCCGAAACAAAGCTCGGATAGAGTTGGGGCAAAGTCCAACGTTCAACTCTATCCCGGTATAAAGTTCTGATAGAGTGGGGGAAAGTTACCCTAAAGTTCAACTGTCAACTCTATTCCGAAACAAAGTTCGGATAGAGTTGGGGCAAAGTCCAACGTTCAACTCTATCCCGGTATAAAGTTCGGATAGAGTTGGGGGAAAGTAACCCCAAATTCCAACACTCAACTATATCCCGGTATAAAGTTCTGATAGAGTTGGGGGAAAGTTACCCTAAAGTTCAACTTTCAACTCTATTCCGAAACAAAGTTCGGATAGAGTTGGGGCAAAGTCCAACGTTCAACTCTATCCCGGTATAAAGTTCGGATAGAGTTGGGGGAAAGTAACCCCAAATTCCAACACTCAACTCTATCCTGGTATAAAGTTCGGATAGAGTTGGAGGAAAGTTACCCTAAAGTTCAACTTTCAACTCTATTCCGAAACAAAGTTCGGATAGAGTTGGGGCAAAGTCCAACGTTCAACTCTATCCCGGTATAAAGTTCGGATAGAGTTGGGGGAAATTAACCCCAAATTCCAACACTCAACTCTATCCTGGTATAAAGTTCGGATAGAGTTGGAGGAAAGTTACCCTAAAGTTCAACTTTCAACTCTATTCCGAAACAAAGTTCGGATAGAGTTGGGGCAAAGTCCAACGTTCAACTCTATCCCGGTATAAAGTTCGGATAGAGTTGGGGGAAAGTAACCCCAAATTCCAACACTCAACTCTATCCTGGTATAAAGTTCGGATAGAGTTGGAGGAAAGTTACCCTAAAATTTAACTTTGAACTCTATTCCGAAACAAAGTTCGGATAGAGTTGAGGCAAAGTAACCGCAAAGTCCAACATTCAACTCTATGCCGGTATAAAGTTCGGATAGAGTTGGGGGAAAGTAACCCCAAATTCCAACACTCAACTATATCCCGGTATAAAGTTCTGATAGAGTTGGGGGAAAGTTACCCTAAAGTTCAACTTTCAACTGTATTCCGAAACAAAGTTCGGATAGAGTTGGGGCAAAGTCCAACGTTCAACTCTATCCCGGTATAAAGTTCGGATAGAGTTGGGGGAAAGTAACCCCAAATTCCAACACTCAACTCTATCCTGGTATAAAGTTCGGATAGAGTTGGAGGAAAGTTACCCTAAAATTTAACTTTCAACTCTATTCCGAAACAAAGTTCGGATAGAGTTCGGGCAAAGTAACCGCAAAGTCCAACATTCAACTCTATCCCGGTATAAAGTTCGGATAGAGTTGGGGGAAAGTAACCCCAAATTCCAACACTCAACTATATCCCGGTATAAAGTTCTGATAGAGTTGGGGGAAAGTTACCCTAAAGTTCAACTTTCAACTCTATTCCGAAACAAAGCTCGGATAGAGTTGGGGCAAAGTCCAACGTTCAACTCTATCCCGGTATAAAGTTCGGATAGAGTTGGGGGAAAGTAACCCCAAATTCCAACACTCAACTATATCCCGGTATGAAGTTCTGATAGAATTGGGGGAAAGTTACCCTAAAGTTCAATTTTCAAATCTATTCCGAAACAAAGTTCGGATAGAGTTGGGGCAAAGTCCAACGTTCAACTCTATCCCGGTATAAAGTTCGGATAGATTTGGGGGAAAGTAACCCCAAATTCCAACACTCAACTCTATCCTGGTATAAAGTTCCTCTAGAGTTGGAGGAAAGTTACCCTAAAATTTAACTTTCAACTCTATTCCGAAACAAAGTTCGGATAGAGTTGGGGCAAAGTAACCCTAAAATTTGACTTTCAACTCTATCCCGGTATAAAGTTCTGATAGAGTGGGGGAAAGTTACCCTAAAGTTCAACTTTCAACTCTATTCCGAAACAAAGTTCGGATAGAGTTGGGGCAAAGTCACCGCAAAGTCCAACATTCAACTCTATCCCGGTATAAAGTTCGGATAGAGTTGGGGGAAAGTAACCCCAAATTCCAACACTCAACTCTATCCTGGTATAAAGTTCGGATAGAGGTGGAGGAAAGTTACCCTAAAGTTCAACTTTCAACTCTATTCCGAAACAAAGTTCGGATAGAGTTGGGGCAAAGTATCCGCAAAGTCCAACATTCAACTCTATGCCGGTATAAAGTTCGGATAGAGTTGGGGGAAAGTAACCCCAAATTCCAACACTCAACTATATCCCGGTATAAAGTTCTGATAGAGTTGGGGGAAAGTTACCCTAAAGTTCAACTTTCAACCCTATTCCGAAACAAAGTTCGGATAGAGTTGGGGCAAAGTCCAACGTTCAACTCTATCCCGGTATAAAGGTCGGATAGAGTTGGAGGAAAGTTACCCTAAAATTTAACTTTCAACTCTATTCCGAAACAAAGTTCGGATAGAGTTGGGGCAAAGTAACCCTAAAATTTGACTTTCAACTCTATCCCGGTATAAAGTTCGGATTGTGTTGGGGGAAAGTACCCTCAAAGTCGAATATTCAACTCTATCCCGGTATAAAGTTCTGATAGAGTGGGGGAAAGTTACCCTAAAGTTCAACTTTCAACTCTATTCCGAAACAAAGTTCGGATAGAATTGGGGCAAAGTAACCGCAAAGTCCAACATTCAACTCTATGCCGGTATAAAGTTCGGATAGAGTTGGGGGAAAGTAACCCCAAATTCCAACAATCAACTATATCCCGGTATAAAGTTCGGATAGAGTTGGGGGAAAGTTACCCTAAAGTTCAACTTTCAACTCTATTCCGAAACAAAGTTCGGATAGAGTTGGGGCAAAGTCCAACGTTCAACTCTATCCCGGTATAAAGTTCGGATAGAGTTGGGGGAAAGTAACCCCAAATTCCAACACTCAACTCTATCCTGGAATAAAGTTCGGATAGAGTTGGAGGAAAGTTACCCTAAAGTTCAACTTTCAACTCTATTCCAAAACAAAGTTCGGATAGAGTTGGGGCAAAGTCCAACGTTCAACTCTATCCCGGTATAAAGTTCGGATAGAGTTGGGGGAAAGTAACCCCAAATTCCAACACTCAACTCTATCCTCGTATAAAGTTCGGATAGAGTTGGAGGAAAGTTACCCTAAAATTTAACTTTCAACTGTATTCCGAAACAAAGTTCGGATAGAGTTGGGGCAAAGTAACCGCAAAGTCCAACATTCAACTCTATGCCGGTATAAAGTTCGGATAGAGTTGGGGGAAAGTAACCCCAAATTCCAACACTCAACGATATCCCGGTATAAAGTTCGGATAGAGTTGGAGGAAAGTTACCCTAAAATTTAACTTTCAACTCTATTCCGAAACAAAGTTCGGATAGAGTTGGGGCAAAGTAACCGCAAAGTCCAACATTCAACTCTATGCCGGTATAAAGTTCGGATAGAGTTGGGGGAAAGTAACCCCAAATTCCAACACTCAACTATATCCCGGTATAAAGTTCTGATAGAGTTGGGGGAAAGTTACCCTAAAGTTCAACTTTCAACTCTATTCCGAAACAAAGTTCGGATAGAGTTGGGGCAAAGTCCAACGTTCAACTCTATCCCGGTATAAAGTTCGGATAGAGTTGGGGGAAAGTAACCCCAAATTCCAACACTCAACTCTATCCTGGTATAAAGTTCGGATAGAGTTGGAGGAAAGTTACCCTAAAGTTCAACTTTCAACTCTATTCCGAAACAAAGTTCGGATAGAGTTGGGGCAAAGTCCAACGTTCAACTCTATCCCGGTATAAAGTTCGGATAGAGTTGGGGGAAAGTAACCCCAAATTCCAACACTCAACTCTATCCTGGTATAAAGTTCGGATAGAGTTGGAGGAAAGTTACCCTAAAATTTAACTTTCAACTCTATTCCGAAACAAAGTTCGGATAGAGTTGGGGCAAAGTAACCGCAAAGTCCAACATTCAACTCTATGCCGGTATAAAGTTCGGATAGAGTTGGGGGAAAGTAACCCCAAATTCCAACACTCAACGATGTCCCGGTATAAAGTTCTGATAGAGTTGGGGGAAAGTTACTCTAAAGTTCAACTTTCAACTCTATTCCGAAACAAAGTTCGGATAGAGTTGGGGCAAAGTCCAACGTTCAACTCTATCCCGGTATAAAGTTCGGATAGAGTTGGGGGAAAGTAACCCCAAATTCCAATACTCAACTATATCCCGGTATAAAGTTCTGATAGAGTTGGGGGAAAGATACCCTAAAGTTCAACTTTCAACTCTATTCCGAAACAAAGTTCGGATAGAGTTGGGGCAAAGTCCAACGTTCAACTCTATCCCGGTATAAAGTTCGGATAGAGTTGGGGGAAAGTAACCCCAAATTCCAACACTCAACTCTATCCTGGTATAAAGTTCGGATAGAGTTGGAGGAAAGTTACCCTAAAATTTAACTTTCAACTCTATTCCGAAACAAAGTTCGGATAGAGTTCGGGCAAAGTAACCGCAAAGTCCAACATTCAACTCTATCCCGGTATAAAGTTCGGATAGAGTTGGGGGAAAGTAACCCCAAATTCCAACACTCAACTATATCCCGGTATAAAGTTCTGATAGAGTTGGGGGAAAGTTACCCTAAAGTTCAACTTTCAACTCTATTCCGAAACAAATCTCGGATAGAGTTGGGGCAAAGTCCAACGTTCAACTCTATCCCGGTATAAAGTTCGGATAGAGTTGGGGGAAAGTAACCCCAAATTCCAATACTCAACTATATCCCGGTATAAAGTTCTGATAGAGTTGGGGGAAAGATACCCTAAAGTTCAACTTTCAACTCTATTCCGAAACAAAGTTCGGATAGAGTTGGGGCAAAGTCCAACGTTCAACTCTATCCCGGTATAAAGTTCGGATAGAGTTGGGGGAAAGTAACCCCAAATTCCAACACTCAACTCTATCCTGGTATAAAGTTCGGATAGAGTTGGAGGAAAGTTACCCTAAAATTTAACTTTCAACTCTATTCCGAAACAAAGTTCGGATAGAGTTCGGGCAAAGTAACCGCAAAGTCCAACATTCAACTCTATCCCGGTATAAAGTTCGGATAGAGTTGGGGGAAAGTAACCCCAAATTCCAACACTCAACTATATCCCGGTATAAAGTTCTGATAGAGTTGGGGGAAAGTTACCCTAAAGTTCAACTTTCAACTCTATTCCGAAACAAATCTCGGATAGAGTTGGGGCAAAGTCCAACGTTCAACTCTATCCCGGTATAAAGTTCTGATAGAGTGGGGGAAAGTTACCCTAAAGTTCAACTTTCAACTCTATTCCGAAACAAAGTTCGGATAGAGTTGGGGCAAAGTCCAACGTTCAACTCTATCCCGGTATAAAGTTCGGATAAAGTTGGGGGAAAGTAACCCCAAATTCCAACACTCAACTCTATCCTGGTATAAAGTTCGGATAGAGTTGGAGGAAAGTGACCCTAAAATTTAACTTTCAACTCTATTCCGAAACAAAGTTCGGATAGAGTTGGGGCAAAGTCCAACGTTCAACTCCATCCCGGTATAAAGTTCGGATAGAGTTGGGGGAAAGTAACCCCAAATTCCAACACTCAACTCTATCCTGGTATAAAGTTCGGATAGAGTTGGAGGAAAGTTACCCTAAAAGTTAACTTTCAACTCTATTCCGAAACAAAGTTCGGATAGAGTTCGGGCAAAGTAACCGCAAAGTCCAACATTCAACTCTATCCCGGTATAAAGTTCGGATAGAGTTGGGGGAAAGTAACCCCAAATTCCAACACTCAACTATATCCCGGTATAAAGTTCTGATAGAGTTGGGGGAAAGTTACCCTAAAGTTCAACTTTCAATTCTATTCCGAAACAAAGCTCGGATAGAGTTGGGGCAAAGTCCAACGTTCAACTCTATCCCGGTATAAAGTTCTGATAGAGTGGGGGAAAGTTACCCTAAAGTTCAACTTTCAACTCTATTCCGAAACAAAGTTCGGATAGAGTTGGGGCAAAGTCCAACGTTCAACTCTATCCCGGTATAAAGTTCGGATAGAGTTGGGGGAAAGTAACCCCAAATTCCAACACTCAACTCTATCCTGGTATAAAGTTCGGATAGAGTTGGAGGAAAGTTACCCTAAAGTTCAACTTTCAACTCTATTCCGAAACAAAGTTCGGATAGAGTTGGGGCAAAGTCCAACGTTCAACTCTATCCCGGTATAAAGTTCGGATAGAGTTGGGGGAAAGTAACCCCAAATTCCAACACTCAACTCTATCCTGGTATCAAGTTCGGATAGAGTTGGGGGAAAGTAACCCCAAATTCCAACACTCAACTATATCCCGGTATAAAGTTCTGATAGAGTTGGGGGAAAGTTACCCTAAAGTTCAACTTTCAACTCTATTCCGAAACAAAGTTCGGATAGAGTTGGGGCAAAGTCCAACGTTCAACTCTATCCCGGTATAAAGTTCGGATAGAGTTGGGGGAAAGTAACCCCAAATTCCAACACTCAACTCTATCCTGGTATAAAGTTCGGATAGAGTTGGAGGAAAGTTACCCTAAAGTTCAACTTTCAACTCTATTCCGAAACAAAGTTCGGATAGAGTTGGGGCAAAGTCCAACGTTCAACTCTATCCCGGTATAAAGTTCGGATAGAGTTGGGGGAAAGTAACCCCAAATTCCAACACTCAACTCTATCCTGGTATAAAGTTCGGATAGAGTTGGAGGAAAGTTACCCTAAAATTTAACTTTGAACTCTATTCCGAAACAAAGTTCGGATAGAGTTGGGGCAAAGTAACCGCAAAGTCCAACATTCAACTCTATGCCGGTATAAAGTTCGGATAGAGTTGGGGGAAAGTAACCCCAAATTCCAACACTCAACTATATCCCGGTATAAAGTTCTGATAGAGTTGGGGGAAAGTTACCCTAAAGTTCAACTTTCAATTCTATTCCGAAACAAAGCTCGGATAGAGTTGGGGCAAAGTCCAACGTTCAACTCTATCCCGGTATAAAGTTCTGATAGAGTGGGGGAAAGTTACCCTAAAGTTCAACTTTCAACTCTATTCCGAAACAAAGTTCGGATAGAGTTGGGGCAAAGTAACCGCAAAGTCCAACATTCAACTCTATCCCGGTATAAAGTTCGGATAGAGTTGGGGGAAAGTAACCCCAAATTCCAACACTCAACTATATCCCGGTATGAAGTTCTGATAGAATTGGGGGAAAGTTACCCTAAAGTTCAATTTTCAACTCTATTCCGAAACAAAGTTCGGATAGAGTTGGGGCAAAGTCCAACGTTCAACTCTATGCCGGTATAAAGTTCGGATAGAGTTGGGGGAAAGTAACCCCAAATTCCAACACTCAACTCTATCCTGGTATAAAGTTCGGCTAGAGTTGGAGGAAAGTTACCCTAAAATTTAACTTTCAACTCTATTCCGAAACAAAGTTCGGATAGAGTTGGGGCAAAGTAACCCTAAAATTTGACTTTCAACTCTATCCCGGTATAAAGTTCTGATAGAGTGGGGGAAAGTTACCCTAAAGTTCAACTTTCAACTCTATTCCGAAACAAAGTTCGGATAGAGTTGGGGCAAAGTCACCGCAAAGTCCAACATTCAACTCTATCCCGGTATAAAGTTCGGATAGAGTTGGGGGAAAGTAACCCCAAATTCCAACACTCAACTCTATCCTGGTATAAAGTTCGGATAGAGTTGGAGGAAAGTTACCCTAAAGTTCAACTTTCAACTCTATTCCGAAACAAAGTTCGGATAGAGTTGGGGCAAAGTATCCGCAAAGTCCAACATTCAACTCTATGCCGGTATAAAGTTCGGATAGAGTTGGGGGAAAGTAACCCCAAATTCCAACACTCAACTATATCCCGGTATAAAGTTCTGATAGAGTTGGGGGAAAGTTACCCTAAAGTTCAACTTTCAACCCTATTCCGAAACAAAGTTCGGATAGAGTTGGGGCAAAGTCCAACGTTCAACTCTATCCCGGTATAAAGGTCGGATAGAGTTGGAGGAAAGTTACCCTAAAATTTAACTTTCAACTCTATTCCGAAACAAAGTTCGGATAGAGTTGGGGCAAAGTAACCGCAAAGTCCAACATTCAACTCTATGCCGGTATAAAGTTCGGATAGAGTTGGGGGAAAGTAACCCCAAATTCCAACACTCAACGATATCCCGGTATAAAGTTCTGATAGAGTTGGGGGAAAGTTACTCTAAAGTTCAACTTTCAACTCTATTCCGAAACAAAGTTCGGATAGAGTTGGGGCAAAGTCCAACGTTCAACTCTATCCCGGTATAAAGTTCGGATAGAGTTGGGGGAAAGTAACCTCAAATTCCAACACTCAACTCTATCCTGGTATAAAGTTCGGATAGAGTTGGAGGAAAGTTACCCTAAAGTTCAACTTTCAACTCTATTCCGAAACAAAGTTCGGATAGAGTTGGGGCCAAGTCCAACGTTCAACTCTATCCCGGTATAAAGTTCGGATAGAGTTGGGGGAAAGTAACCCCAAATTCCAACACTCAACTCTATCCTGGTATAAAGTTCGGATAGGGTTGGAGGAAAGTTACCCTAAAATTTAACTTTCAACTCTATTCCGAAACAAAGTTCGGATAGAGTTGGGGCAAAGTAACCGGAAAGTCCAACATTCAACTCTATGCCGGTATAAAGTTCGGATAGAGTTGGGGGAAAGTAACCCCAAATTCCAACACTCAACGATATCCCGGTATAAAGTTCTGATAGAGTTGGGGGAAAGTTACCCTAAAGTACAACTTTCAAGTCTATTCCGAAACAAAGTTCGGATAGAGTTGGGGCAAAGTCCAACGTTCAACTCTATCCCGGTATAAAGTTCGGATAGAGTTGGGGGAAAGTAACCCCAAATTCCAACACTCAACTCTATCCTGGTATAAAGTTCGGATAGAGTTGGAGGAAAGTTACCCTAAAGTTCAACTTTCAACTTTATTCCGAAACAAAGTTCGGATAGAGTTGGGGCAAAGTCCAACGTTCAACTCTATCCCGGTATAAAGTTCGGATAGAGTTGGGGGAAAGTAACCCCAAATTCCAACACTCAACTCTATCCTGGTATCAAGTTCGGATAGAGTTGGGGGAAAGTAACCCCAAATTCCAACACTCAACTATATCCCGGTATAAAGTTCTGATAGAGTTGGGGGAAAGTTACCCTAAAGTTCAACTTTCAACTCTATTCCGAAACAAAGTTCGGATAGAGTTGGGGCAAAGTCCAACGTTCAACTCTATCCCGGTATAAAGTTCGGATAGAGTTGGGGGAAAGTAACCCCAAATTCCAACACTCAACTCTATCCTGGTATAAAGTTCGGATAGAGTTGGAGGAAAGTTACCCTAAAGTTCAACTTTCAACTCTATTCCGAAACAAAGTTCGGATAGAGTTGGGGCAAAGTCCAACGTTCAACTCTATCCCGGTATAAAGTTCGGATAGAGTTGGGGGAAAGTAACCCCAAATTCCAACACTCAACGATATCCCGGTATAAAGTTCTGATAGAGTTGGGGGAAAGTTACCCTAAAGTTCAACTTTCAAGTCTATTCCGAAACAAAGTTCGGATAGAGTTGGGGCAAAGTCCAACGTTCAACTCTATCCCGGTATAAAGTTCGGATAGAGTTGGGGGAAAGTAACCCCAAATTCCAACACTCAACTATATCCCGGTATAAAGTTCTGATAGAGTTGGGGGAAAGTTACCCTAAAGTTCAACTTTCAACTCTATTCCGAAACAAATCGCGGATAGAGTTGGGGCAAAGTCCAACGTTCAACTCTATCCCGGTATATAGTTCTGATAGAGTGGGGGAAAGTTACCCTAAAGTTCAACTTTCAACTCTATTCCGAAACAAAGTTCGGATAGAGTTGCGGCAAAGTCCAACGTTCAACTCTATCCCGGTATAAAGTTCGGATAGAGTTGGGGGAAAGTAACCCCAAATTCCAACACTCAACTCTATCCTGGTATAAAGTTCGGATAGAGTTGGAGGAAAGTAAGCCTAAAATTTAACTTTGAACTCTATTCCGAAACAAAGTTCGGATAGAGTTGGGGCAAAGTAACCGCAAAGTCCAACATTCAACTCTATGCCGGTATAAAGTTCGGATAGAGTTGGGGGAAAGTAACCCCAAATTCCAATACTCAACTATATCCCGGTATAAAGTTCTGATAGAGTTGGGGGAAAGATACCCTAAAGTTCAACTTTCAACTCTATTCCGAAACAAAGTTCGGATAGAGTTGGGGCAAAGTCCAACGTTCAACTCTATCCCGGTATAAAGTTCGGATAGAGTTGGGGGAAAGTAACCCCAAATTCCAACACTCAACTCTATCCTGGTATAAAGTTCGGATAGAGTTGGAGGAAAGTTACCCTAAAATTTAACTTTCAACTCTATTCCGAAACAAAGTTCGGATAGAGTTCGGGCAAAGTAACCGCAAAGTCCAACATTCAACTCTATCCCGGTATAAAGTTCGGATAGAGTTGGGGGAAAGTAACCCCAAATTCCAACACTCAACTATATCCCGGTATAAAGTTCTGATAGAGTTGGGGGAAAGTTACCCTAAAGTTCAACTTTCAACTCTATTCCGAAACAAATCTCGGATAGAGTTGGGGCAAAGTCCAACGTTCAACTCTATCCCGGTATAAAGTTCTGATAGAGTGGGGGAAAGTTACCCTAAAGTTCAACTTTCAACTCTATTCCGAAACAAAGTTCGGATAGAGTTGGGGCAAAGTCCAACGTTCAACTCTATCCCGGTATAAAGTTCGGATAAAGTTGGGGGAAAGTAACCCCAAATTCCAACACTCAACTCTATCCTGGTATAAAGTTCGGATAGAGTTGGAGGAAAGTGACCCTAAAATTTAACTTTCAACTCTATTCCGAAACAAAGTTCGGATAGAGTTGGGGCAAAGTCCAACGTTCAACTCCATCCCGGTATAAAGTTCGGATAGAGTTGGGGGAAGGTAACCCCAAATTCCAACACTCAACTCTATCCCGGTATAAAGTTCTGATAGAGTTGGGGGAAAGTTACCCTAAAGTTCAACTTTCAATTCTATTCCGAAACAAAGCTCGGATAGAGTTGGGGCAAAGTCCAACGTTCAACTCTATCCCGGTATAAAGTTCTGATAGAGTGGGGGAAAGTTACCCTAAAGTTCAACTTTCAACTCTATTCCGAAACAAAGTTCGGATAGAGTTGGGGCAAAGTCCAACGTTCAACTCTATCCCCGTATAAAGTTCGGATAAAGTTGGGGGAAAGTAACCCCAAATTCCAACACTCAACTCTATCCTGGTATAAAGTTCGGATAGAGTTGGAGGAAAGTGACCCTAAAATTTAACTTTCAACTCTATTCCGAAACAAAGTTCGGATAGAGTTGGGGCAAAGTCCAACGTTCAACTCCATCCCGGTATAAAGTTCGGATAGAGTTGGGGGAAAGTAACCCCAAATTCCAACACTCAACTATATCCCGGTATAAAGTTCTGATAGAGTTGGGGGAAAGTTACCCTAAAGTTCAACTTTCAACTCTATTCCGAAACAAAGTTCGGATAGAGTTGGGGCAAAGTCCAACGTTCAACTCTATCCCGGTATAAAGTTCGGATAGAGTTGGGGGAAAGTAACCCCAAATTCCAACACTCAACTCTATCCTGGTATAAAGTTCGGATAGAGTTGGAGGAAAGTTACCCTAAAGTTCAACTTTCAACTCTATTCCGAAACAAAGTTCGGATAGAGTTGGGGCAAAGTCCAACGTTCAACTCTATCCCGGTATAAAGTTCGGATAGAGTTGGGGGAAAGTAACCCCAAATTCCAACACTCAACTCTATCCTGGTATAAAGTTCGGATAGAGTTGGAGGAAAGTTACCCTAAAATTTAACTTTCAACTCTATTCCGAAACAAAGTTCGGATAGAGTTGGGGCAAAGTAACCGCAAAGTCCAACATTCAACTCTATGCCGGTATAAAGTTCGGATAGAGTTGGGGGAAAGTAACCCCAAATTCCAACACTCAACGATGTCCCGGTATAAAGTTCTGATAGAGTTGGGGGAAAGTTACTCTAAAGTTCAACTTTCAACTCTATTCCGAAACAAATCTCGGATAGAGTTGGGGCAAAGTCCAACGTTCAACTCTATCCCGGTATAAAGTTCTGATAGAGTGGGGGAAAGTTACCCTAAAGTTCAACTTTCAACTCTATTCCGAAACAAAGTTCGGATAGAGTTGGGGCAAAGTCCAACGTTCAACTCTATCCCCGTATAAAGTTCGGATAAAGTTGGGGGAAAGTAACCCCAAATTCCAACACTCAACTCTATCCTGGTATAAAGTTCGGATAGAGTTGGAGGAAAGTGACCCTAAAATTTAACTTTCAACTCTATTCCGAAACAAAGTTCGGATAGAGTTGGGGCAAAGTCCAACGTTCAACTCCATCCCGGTATAAAGTTCGGATAGAGTTGGGGGAAAGTAACCCCAAATTCCAACACTCAACTCTATCCTGGTATAAAGTTCGGATAGAGTTGGAGGAAAGTTACCCTAAAAGTTAACTTTCAACTCTATTCCGAAACAAAGTTCGGATAGAGTTCGGGCAAAGTAACCGCAAAGTCCAACATTCAACTCTATCCCGGTATAAAGTTCGGATAGAGTTGGGGGAAAGTAACCCCAAATTCCAACATTCAACTATATCCCGGTATAAAGTTCTGATAGAGTTGGGGGAAAGTTACCCTAAAGTTCAACTTTCAATTCTATTCCGAAACAAAGCTCGGATAGAGTTGGGGCAAAGTCCAACGTTCAACTCTATCCCGGTATAAAGTTCTGATAGAGTGGGGGAAAGTTACCCTAAAGTTCAACTTTCAACTCTATTCCGAAACAAAGTTCGGATAGAGTTGGGGCAAAGTCCAACGTTCAACTCTATCCCGGTATAAAGTTCGGATAGAGTTGGGGGAAAGTAACCCCAAATTCCAACACTCAACTCTATCCTGGTATAAAGTTCGGATAGAGTTGGAGGAAAGTGACCCTAAAATTTAACTTTCAACTCTATTCCGAAACAAAGTTCGGATAGAGTTGGGGCAAAGTCCAACGTTCAACTCCATCCCGGTATAAAGTTCGGATAGAGTTGGGGGAAAGTAACCCCAAATTCCAACACTCAACTCTATCCTGGTATAAAGTTCGGATAGAGTTGGAGGAAAGTTACCCTAAAAGTTAACTTTCAACTCTATTCCGAAACAAAGTTCGGATAGAGTTCGGGCAAAGTAACCGCAAAGTCCAACATTCAACTCTATCCCGGTATAAAGTTCGGATAGAGTTGGGGGAAAGTAACCCCAAATTCCAACACTCAACTATATCCCGGTATAAAGTTCTGATAGAGTTGGGGGAAAGTTACCCTAAAGTTCAACTTTCAATTCTATTCCGAAACAAAGCTCGGATAGAGTTGGGGCAAAGTCCAACGTTCAACTCTATCCCGGTATAAAGTTCTGATAGAGTGGGGGAAAGTTACCCTAAAGTTCAACTTTCAACTCTATTCCGAAACAAAGTTCGGATAGAGTTGGGGCAAAGTCCAACGTTCAACTCTATCCCGGTATAAAGTTCGGATAGAGTTGGGGGAAAGTAACCCCAAATTCCAACACTCAACTCTATCCTGGTATAAAGTTCGGATAGAGTTGGAGGAAAGTTACCCTAAAGTTCAACTTTCAACTCTATTCCGAAACAAAGTTCGGATAGAGTTGGGGCAAAGTCCAACGTTCAACTCTATCCCGGTATAAAGTTCGGATAGAGTTGGGGGAAAGTAACCCCAAATTCCAACACTCAACTCTATCCTGGTATAAAGTTCGGATAGAGTTGGAGGAAAGTTACCCTAAAATTTAACTTTGAACTCTATTCCGAAACAAAGTTCGGATAGAGTTGGGGCAAAGTAACCGCAAAGTCCAACATTCAACTCTATGCCGGTATAAAGTTCGGATAGAGTTGGGGGAAAGTAACCCCAAATTCCAACACTCAACTATATCCCGGTATAAAGTTCTGATAGAGTTGGGGGAAAGTTACCCTAAAGTTCAACTTTCAATTCTATTCCGAAACAAAGCTCGGATAGAGTTGGGGCAAAGTCCAACGTTCAACTCTATCCCGGTATAAAGTTCTGATAGAGTGGGGGAAAGTTACCCTAAAGTTCAACTTTCAACTCTATTCCGAAACAAAGTTCGGATAGAGTTGGGGCAAAGTAACCGCAAAGTCCAACATTCAACTCTATCCCGGTATAAAGTTCGGATAGAGTTGGGGGAAAGTAACCCCAAATTCCAACACTCAACTATATCCCGGTATGAAGTTCTGATAGAATTGGGGGAAAGTTACTCTAAAGTTCAATTTTCAACTCTATTCCGAAACAAAGTTCGGATAGAGTTGGGGCAAAGTCCAACGTTCAACTCTATCCCGGTATCAAGTTCGGATAGAGTTGGGGGAAAGTAACCCCAAATTCCAACACTCAACTCTATCCTGGTATAAAGTTCGGCTAGAGTTGGAGGAAAGTTACCCTAAAATTTAACTTTCAACTCTATTCCGAAACAAAGTTCGGATAGAGTTGGGGCAAAGTAACCCTAAAATTTGACTTTCAACTCTATCCCGGTATAAAGTTCTGATAGAGTGGGGGAAAGTTACCCTAAAGTTCAACTTTCAACTCTATTCCGAAACAAAGTTCGGATAGAGTTGGGGCAAAGTCACCGCAAAGTCCAACATTCAACTCTATCCCGGTATAAAGTTCGGATAGAGTTGGGGGAAAGTAACCCCAAATTCCAACACTCAACTCTATCCTGGTATAAAGTTCGGATAGAGTTGGAGGAAAGTTACCCTAAAGTTCAACTTTCAACTCTATTCCGAAACAAAGTTCGGATAGAGTTGGGGCAAAGTATCCGCAAAGTCCAACATTCAACTCTATGCCGGTATAAAGTTCGGATAGAGTTGGGGGAAAGTAACCCCAAATTCCAACACTCAACTATATCCCGGTATAAAGTTCTGATAGAGTTGGGGGAAAGTTACCCTAAAGTTCAACTTTCAACCCTATTCCGAAACAAAGTTCGGATAGAGTTGGGGCAAAGTCCAACGTTCAACTCTATCCCGGTATAAAGGTCGGATAGAGTTGGAGGAAAGTTACCCTAAAATTTAACTTTCAACTCTATTCCGAAACAAAGTTCGGATAGAGTTGGGGCAAAGTAACCGCAAAGTCCAACATTCAACTCTATGCCGGTATAAAGTTCGGATAGAGTTGGGGGAAAGTAACCCCAAATTCCAACACTCAACGATATCCCGGTATAAAGTTCTGATAGAGTTGGGGGAAAGTTACTCTAAAGTTCAACTTTCAACTCTATTCCGAAACAAAGTTCGGATAGAGTTGGGGCAAAGTCCAACGTTCAACTCTATCCCGGTATAAAGTTCGGATAGAGTTGGGGGAAAGTAACCTCAAATTCCAACACTCAACTCTATCCTGGTATAAAGTTCGGATAGAGTTGGAGGAAAGTTACCCTAAAGTTCAACTTTCAACTCTATTCCGAAACAAAGTTCGGATAGAGTTGGGGCCAAGTCCAACGTTCAACTCTATCCCGGTATAAAGTTCGGATAGAGTTGGGGGAAAGTAACCCCAAATTCCAACACTCAACTCTATCCTGGTATAAAGTTCGGATAGGGTTGGAGGAAAGTTACCCTAAAATTTAACTTTCAACTCTATTCCGAAACAAAGTTCGGATAGAGTTGGGGCAAAGCAACCGGAAAGTCCAACATTCAACTCTATGCCGGTATAAAGTTCGGATAGAGTTGGGGGAAAGTAACCCCAAATTCCAACACTCAACGATATCCCGGTATAAAGTTCTGATAGAGTTGGGGGAAAGTTACCCTAAAGTTCAACTTTCAAGTCTATTCCGAAACAAAGTTCGGATAGAGTTGGGGCAAAGTCCAACGTTCAACTCTATCCCGGTATAAAGTTCGGATAGAGTTGGGGGAAAGTAACCCCAAATTCCAACACTCAACTCTATCCTGGTATAAAGTTCGGATAGAGTTGGAGGAAAGTTACCCTAAAGTTCAACTTTCAACTTTATTCCGAAACAAAGTTCGGATAGAGTTGGGGCAAAGTCCAACGTTCAACTCTATCCCGGTATAAAGTTCGGATAGAGTTGGGGGAAAGTAACCCCAAATTCCAACACTCAACTCTATCCTGGTATCAAGTTCGGATAGAGTTGGGGGAAAGTAACCCCAAATTCCAACACTCAACTATATCCCGGTATAAAGTTCTGATAGAGTTGGGGGAAAGTTACCCTAAAGTTCAACTTTCAACTCTATTCCGAAACAAAGTTCGGATAGAGTTGGGGCAAAGTCCAACGTTCAACTCTATCCCGGTATAAAGTTCGGATAGAGTTGGGGGAAAGTAACCCCAAATTCCAACACTCAACTCTATCCTGGTATAAAGTTCGGATAGAGTTGGAGGAAAGTTACCCTAAAGTTCAACTTTCAACTCTATTCCGAAACAAAGTTCGGATAGAGTTGGGGCAAAGTCCAACGTTCAACTCTATCCCGGTATAAAGTTCGGATAGAGTTGGGGGAAAGTAACCCCAAATTCCAACACTCAACGATATCCCGGTATAAAGTTCTGATAGAGTTGGGGGAAAGTTACCCTAAAGTTCAACTTTCAAGTCTATTCCGAAACAAAGTTCGGATAGAGTTGGGGCAAAGTCCAACGTTCAACTCTATCCCGGTATAAAGTTCGGATAGAGTTGGGGGAAAGTAACCCCAAATTCCAACACTCAACTATATCCCGGTATAAAGTTCTGATAGAGTTGGGGGAAAGTTACCCTAAAGTTCAACTTTCAACTCTATTCCGAAACAAATCGCGGATAGAGTTGGGGCAAAGTCCAACGTTCAACTCTATCCCGGTATATAGTTCTGATAGAGTGGGGGAAAGTTACCCTAAAGTTCAACTTTCAACTCTATTCCGAAACAAAGTTCGGATAGAGTTGCGGCAAAGTCCAACGTTCAACTCTATCCCGGTATAAAGTTCGGATAGAGTTGGGGGAAAGTAACCCCAAATTCCAACACTCAACTCTATCCTGGTATAAAGTTCGGATAGAGTTGGAGGAAAGTAAGCCTAAAATTTAACTTTGAACTCTATTCCGAAACAAAGTTCGGATAGAGTTGGGGCAAAGTAACCGCAAAGTCCAACATTCAACTCTATGCCGGTATAAAGTTCGGATAGAGTTGGGGGAAAGTAACCCCAAATTCCAATACTCAACTATATCCCGGTATAAAGTTCTGATAGAGTTGGGGGAAAGATACCCTAAAGTTCAACTTTCAACTCTATTCCGAAACAAAGTTCGGATAGAGTTGGGGCAAAGTCCAACGTTCAACTCTATCCCGGTATAAAGTTCGGATAGAGTTGGGGGAAAGTAACCCCAAATTCCAACACTCAACTCTATCCTGGTATAAAGTTCGGATAGAGTTGGAGGAAAGTTACCCTAAAATTTAACTTTCAACTCTATTCCGAAACAAAGTTCGGATAGAGTTCGGGCAAAGTAACCGCAAAGTCCAACATTCAACTCTATCCCGGTATAAAGTTCGGATAGAGTTGGGGGAAAGTAACCCCAAATTCCAACACTCAACTATATCCCGGTATAAAGTTCTGATAGAGTTGGGGGAAAGTTACCCTAAAGTTCAACTTTCAACTCTATTCCGAAACAAATCTCGGATAGAGTTGGGGCAAAGTCCAACGTTCAACTCTATCCCGGTATAAAGTTCTGATAGAGTGGGGGAAAGTTACCCTAAAGTTCAACTTTCAACTCTATTCCGAAACAAAGTTCGGATAGAGTTGGGGCAAAGTCCAACGTTCAACTCTATCCCGGTATAAAGTTCGGATAAAGTTGGGGGAAAGTAACCCCAAATTCCAACACTCAACTCTATCCTGGTATAAAGTTCGGATAGAGTTGGAGGAAAGTGACCCTAAAATTTAACTTTCAACTCTATTCCGAAACAAAGTTCGGATAGAGTTGGGGCAAAGTCCAACGTTCAACTCCATCCCGGTATAAAGTTCGGATAGAGTTGGGGGAAGGTAACCCCAAATTCCAACACTCAACTCTATCCCGGTATAAAGTTCTGATAGAGTTGGGGGAAAGTTACCCTAAAGTTCAACTTTCAATTCTATTCCGAAACAAAGCTCGGATAGAGTTGGGGCAAAGTCCAACGTTCAACTCTATCCCGGTATAAAGTTCTGATAGAGTGGGGGAAAGTTACCCTAAAGTTCAACTTTCAACTCTATTCCGAAACAAAGTTCGGATAGAGTTGGGGCAAAGTCCAACGTTCAACTCTATCCCCGTATAAAGTTCGGATAAAGTTGGGGGAAAGTAACCCCAAATTCCAACACTCAACTCTATCCTGGTATAAAGTTCGGATAGAGTTGGAGGAAAGTGACCCTAAAATTTAACTTTCAACTCTATTCCGAAACAAAGTTCGGATAGAGTTGGGGCAAAGTCCAACGTTCAACTCCATCCCGGTATAAAGTTCGGATAGAGTTGGGGGAAAGTAACCCCAAATTCCAACACTCAACTATATCCCGGTATAAAGTTCTGATAGAGTTGGGGGAAAGTTACCCTAAAGTTCAACTTTCAACTCTATTCCGAAACAAAGTTCGGATAGAGTTGGGGCAAAGTCCAACGTTCAACTCTATCCCGGTATAAAGTTCGGATAGAGTTGGGGGAAAGTAACCCCAAATTCCAACACTCAACTCTATCCTGGTATAAAGTTCGGATAGAGTTGGAGGAAAGTTACCCTAAAGTTCAACTTTCAACTCTATTCCGAAACAAAGTTCGGATAGAGTTGGGGCAAAGTCCAACGTTCAACTCTATCCCGGTATAAAGTTCGGATAGAGTTGGGGGAAAGTAACCCCAAATTCCAACACTCAACTCTATCCTGGTATAAAGTTCGGATAGAGTTGGAGGAAAGTTACCCTAAAATTTAACTTTCAACTCTATTCCGAAACAAAGTTCGGATAGAGTTGGGGCAAAGTAACCGCAAAGTCCAACATTCAACTCTATGCCGGTATAAAGTTCGGATAGAGTTGGGGGAAAGTAACCCCAAATTCCAACACTCAACGATGTCCCGGTATAAAGTTCTGATAGAGTTGGGGGAAAGTTACTCTAAAGTTCAACTTTCAACTCTATTCCGAAACAAATCTCGGATAGAGTTGGGGCAAAGTCCAACGTTCAACTCTATCCCGGTATAAAGTTCTGATAGAGTGGGGGAAAGTTACCCTAAAGTTCAACTTTCAACTCTATTCCGAAACAAAGTTCGGATAGAGTTGGGGCAAAGTCCAACGTTCAACTCTATCCCCGTATAAAGTTCGGATAAAGTTGGGGGAAAGTAACCCCAAATTCCAACACTCAACTCTATCCTGGTATAAAGTTCGGATAGAGTTGGAGGAAAGTGACCCTAAAATTTAACTTTCAACTCTATTCCGAAACAAAGTTCGGATAGAGTTGGGGCAAAGTCCAACGTTCAACTCCATCCCGGTATAAAGTTCGGATAGAGTTGGGGGAAAGTAACCCCAAATTCCAACACTCAACTCTATCCTGGTATAAAGTTCGGATAGAGTTGGAGGAAAGTTACCCTAAAAGTTAACTTTCAACTCTATTCCGAAACAAAGTTCGGATAGAGTTCGGGCAAAGTAACCGCAAAGTCCAACATTCAACTCTATCCCGGTATAAAGTTCGGATAGAGTTGGGGGAAAGTAACCCCAAATTCCAACACTCAACTATATCCCGGTATAAAGTTCTGATAGAGTTGGGGGAAAGTTACCCTAAAGTTCAACTTTCAATTCTATTCCGAAACAAAGCTCGGATAGAGTTGGGGCAAAGTCCAACGTTCAACTCTATCCCGGTATAAAGTTCTGATAGAGTGGGGGAAAGTTACCCTAAAGTTCAACTTTCAACTCTATTCCGAAACAAAGTTCGGATAGAGTTGGGGCAAAGTCCAACGTTCAACTCTATCCCGGTATAAAGTTCGGATAGAGTTGGGGGAAAGTAACCCCAAATTCCAACACTCAACTCTATCCTGGTATAAAGTTCGGATAGAGTTGGAGGAAAGTTACCCTAAAGTTCAACTTTCAACTCTATTCCGAAACAAAGTTCGGATAGAGTTGGGGCAAAGTCCAACGTTCAACTCTATCCCGGTATAAAGTTCGGATAGAGTTGGGGGAAAGTAACCCCAAATTCCAACACTCAACTCTATCCTGGTATAAAGTTCGGATAGAGTTGGAGGAAAGTTACCCTAAAATTTAACTTTGAACTCTATTCCGAAACAAAGTTCGGATAGAGTTGGGGCAAAGTAACCGCAAAGTCCAACATTCAACTCTATGCCGGTATAAAGTTCGGATAGAGTTGGGGGAAAGTAACCCCAAATTCCAACACTCAACTATATCCCGGTATAAAGTTCTGATAGAGTTGGGGGAAAGTTACCCTAAAGTTCAACTTTCAATTCTATTCCGAAACAAAGCTCGGATAGAGTTGGGGCAAAGTCCAACGTTCAACTCTATCCCGGTATAAAGTTCTGATAGAGTGGGGGAAAGTTACCCTAAAGTTCAACTTTCAACTCTATTCCGAAACAAAGTTCGGATAGAGTTGGGGCAAAGTAACCGCAAAGTCCAACATTCAACTCTATCCCGGTATAAAGTTCGGATAGAGTTGGGGGAAAGTAACCCCAAATTCCAACACTCAACTATATCCCGGTATGAAGTTCTGATAGAATTGGGGGAAAGTTACTCTAAAGTTCAATTTTCAACTCTATTCCGAAACAAAGTTCGGATAGAGTTGGGGCAAAGTCCAACGTTCAACTCTATCCCGGTATAAAGTTCGGATAGAGTCGGGGGAAAGTAACCCCAAATTCCAACACTCAACTCTATCCTGGTATAAAGTTCGGCTAGAGTTGGAGGAAAGTTACCCTAAAATTTAACTTTCAACTCTATTCCGAAACAAAGTTCGGATAGAGTTGGGGCAAAGTAACCCTAAAATTTGACTTTCAACTCTATCCCGGTATAAAGTTCTGATAGAGTGGGGGAAAGTTACCCTAAAGTTCAACTTTCAACTCTATTCCGAAACAAAGTTCGGATAGAGTTGGGGCAAAGTCACCGCAAAGTCCAACATTCAACTCTATCCCGGTATAAAGTTCGGATAGAGTTGGGGGAAAGTAACCCCAAATTCCAACACTCAACTCTATCCTGGTATAAAGTTCGGATAGAGTTGGAGGAAAGTTACCCTAAAGTTCAACTTTCAACTCTATTCCGAAACAAAGTTCGGATAGAGTTGGGGCAAAGTATCCGCAAAGTCCAACATTCAACTCTATGCCGGTATAAAGTTCGGATAGAGTTGGGGGAAAGTAACCCCAAATTCCAACACTCAACTATATCCCGGTATAAAGTTCTGATAGAGTTGGGGGAAAGTTACCCTAAAGTTCAACTTTCAACCCTATTCCGAAACAAAGTTCGGATAGAGTTGGGGCAAAGTCCAACGTTCAACTCTATCCCGGTATAAAGGTCGGATAGAGTTGGAGGAAAGTTACCCTAAAATTTAACTTTCAACTCTATTCCGAAACAAAGTTCGGATAGAGTTGGGGCAAAGTAACCGCAAAGTCCAACATTCAACTCTATGCCGGTATAAAGTTCGGATAGAGTTGGGGGAAAGTAACCCCAAATTCCAACACTCAACGATATCCCGGTATAAAGTTCTGATAGAGTTGGGGGAAAGTTACTCTAAAGTTCAACTTTCAACTCTATTCCGAAACAAAGTTCGGATAGAGTTGGGGCAAAGTCCAACGTTCAACTCTATCCCGGTATAAAGTTCGGATAGAGTTGGGGGAAAGTAACCTCAAATTCCAACACTCAACTCTATCCTGGTATAAAGTTCGGATAGAGTTGGAGGAAAGTTACCCTAAAGTTCAACTTTCAACTCTATTCCGAAACAAAGTTCGGATAGAGTTGGGGCCAAGTCCAACGTTCAACTCTATCCCGGTATAAAGTTCGGATAGAGTTGGGGGAAAGTAACCCCAAATTCCAACACTCAACTCTTTCCTGGTATAAAGTTCGGATAGGGTTGGAGGAAAGTTACCCTAAAATTTAACTTTCAACTCTATTCCGAAACAAAGTTCGGATAGAGTTGGGGCAAAGCAACCGGAAAGTCCAACATTCAACTCTATGCCGGTATAAAGTTCGGATAGAGTTGGGGGAAAGTAACCCCAAATTCCAACACTCAACGATATCCCGGTATAAAGTTCTGATAGAGTTGGGGGAAAGTTACCCTAAAGTTCAACTTTCAAGTCTATTCCGAAACAAAGTTCGGATAGAGTTGGGGCAAAGTCCAACGTTCAACTCTATCCCGGTATAAAGTTCGGATAGAGTTGGGGGAAAGTAACCTCAAATTCCAACACTCAACTCTATCCTGGTATAAAGTTCGGATAGAGTTGGAGGAAAGTTACCCTAAAGTTCAACTTTCAACTCTATTCCGAAACAAAGTTCGGATAGAGTTGGGGCCAAGTCCAACGTTCAACTCTATCCCGGTATAAAGTTCGGATAGAGTTGGGGGAAAGTAACCCCAAATTCCAACACTCAACTCTATCCTGGTATAAAGTTCGGATAGGGTTGGAGGAAAGTTACCCTAAAATTTAACTTTCAACTCTATTCCGAAACAAAGTTCGGATAGAGTTGGGGCAAAGCAACCGGAAAGTCCAACATTCAACTCTATGCCGGTATAAAGTTCGGATAGAGTTGGGGGAAAGTAACCCCAAATTCCAACACTCAACGATATCCCGGTATAAAGTTCTGATAGAGTTGGGGGAAAGTTACCCTAAAGTTCAACTTTCAAGTCTATTCCGAAACAAAGTTCGGATAGAGTTGGGGCAAAGTCCAACGTTCAACTCTATCCCGGTATAAAGTTCGGATAGAGTTGGGGGAAAGTAACCCCAAATTCCAACACTCAACTCTATCCTGGTATAAAGTTCGGATAGAGTTGGAGGAAAGTTACCCTAAAGTTCAACTTTCAACTTTATTCCGAAACAAAGTTCGGATAGAGTTGGGGCAAAGTCCAACGTTCAACTCTATCCCGGTATAAAGTTCGGATAGAGTTGGGGGAAAGTAACCCCAAATTCCAACACTCAACTCTATCCTGGTATCAAGTTCGGATAGAGTTGGGGGAAAGTAACCCCAAATTCCAACACTCAACTATATCCCGGTATAAAGTTCTGATAGAGTTGGGGGAAAGTTACCCTAAAGTTCAACTTTCAACTCTATTCCGAAACAAAGTTCGGATAGAGTTGGGGCAAAGTCCAACGTTCAACTCTATCCCGGTATAAAGTTCGGATAGAGTTGGGGGAAAGTAACCCCAAATTCCAACACTCAACTCTATCCTGGTATAAAGTTCGGATAGAGTTGGAGGAAAGTTACCCTAAAGTTCAACTTTCAACTCTATTCCGAAACAAAGTTCGGATAGAGTTGGGGCAAAGTCCAACGTTCAACTCTATCCCGGTATAAAGTTCGGATAGAGTTGGGGGAAAGTAACCCCAAATTCCAACACTCAACGATATCCCGGTATAAAGTTCTGATAGAGTTGGGGGAAAGTTACCCTAAAGTTCAACTTTCAAGTCTATTCCGAAACAAAGTTCGGATAGAGTTGGGGCAAAGTCCAACGTTCAACTCTATCCCGGTATAAAGTTCGGATAGAGTTGGGGGAAAGTAACCCCAAATTCCAACACTCAACTATATCCCGGTATAAAGTTCTGATAGAGTTGGGGGAAAGTTACCCTAAAGTTCAACTTTCAACTCTATTCCGAAACAAATCGCGGATAGAGTTGGGGCAAAGTCCAACGTTCAACTCTATCCCGGTATATAGTTCTGATAGAGTGGGGGAAAGTTACCCTAAAGTTCAACTTTCAACTCTATTCCGAAACAAAGTTCGGATAGAGTTGCGGCAAAGTCCAACGTTCAACTCTATCCCGGTATAAAGTTCGGATAGAGTTGGGGGAAAGTAACCCCAAATTCCAACACTCAACTCTATCCTGGTATAAAGTTCGGATAGAGTTGGAGGAAAGTTACCCTAAAATTTAACTTTGAACTCTATTCCGAAACAAAGTTCGGATAGAGTTGGGGCAAAGTAACCGCAAAGTCCAACATTCAACTCTATGCCGGTATAAAGTTCGGATAGAGTTGGGGGAAAGTAACCCCAAATTCCAACACTCAACTATATCCCGGTATAAAGTTCTGATAGAGTTGGGGGAAAGTTACCCTAAAGTTCAACTTTCAATTCTATTCCGAAACAAAGCTCGGATAGAGTTGGGGCAAAGTCCAACGTTCAACTCTATCCCGGTATAAAGTTCTGATAGAGTGGGGGAAAGTTACCCTAAAGTTCAACTTTCAACTCTATTCCGAAACAAAGTTCGGATAGAGTTGGGGCAAAGTAACCGCAAAGTCCAACATTCAACTCTATCCCGGTATAAAGTTCGGATAGAGTTGGGGGAAAGTAACCCCAAATTCCAACACTCAACTATATCCCGGTATGAAGTTCTGATAGAATTGGGGGAAAGTTACTCTAAAGTTCAATTTTCAACTCTATTCCGAAACAAAGTTCGGATAGAGTTGGGGCAAAGTCCAACGTTCAACTCTATCCCGGTATAAAGTTCGGATAGAGTTGGGGGAAAGTAACCCCAAATTCCAACACTCAACTCTATCCTGGTATAAAGTTCGGCTAGAGTTGGAGGAAAGTTACCCTAAAATTTAACTTTCAACTCTATTCCGAAACAAAGTTCGGATAGAGTTGGGGCAAAGTAACCCTAAAATTTGACTTTCAACTCTATCCCGGTATAAAGTTCTGATAGAGTGGGGGAAAGTTACCCTAAAGTTCAACTTTCAACTCTATTCCGAAACAAAGTTCGGATAGAGTTGGGGCAAAGTCACCGCAAAGTCCAACATTCAACTCTATCCCGGTATAAAGTTCGGATAGAGTTGGGGGAAAGTAACCCCAAATTCCAACACTCAACTCTATCCTGGTATAAAGTTCGGATAGAGTTGGAGGAAAGTTACCCTAAAGTTCAACTTTCAACTCTATTCCGAAACAAAGTTCGGATAGAGTTGGGGCAAAGTATCCGCAAAGTCCAACATTCAACTCTATGCCGGTATAAAGTTCGGATAGAGTTGGGGGAAAGTAACCCCAAATTCCAACACTCAACTATATCCCGGTATAAAGTTCTGATAGAGTTGGGGGAAAGTTACCCTAAAGTTCAACTTTCAACCCTATTCCGAAACAAAGTTCGGATAGAGTTGGGGCAAAGTCCAACGTTCAACTCTATCCCGGTATAAAGGTCGGATAGAGTTGGAGGAAAGTTACCCTAAAATTTAACTTTCAACTCTATTCCGAAACAAAGTTCGGATAGAGTTGGGGCAAAGTAACCGCAAAGTCCAACATTCAACTCTATGCCGGTATAAAGTTCGGATAGAGTTGGGGGAAAGTAACCCCAAATTCCAACACTCAACGATATCCCGGTATAAAGTTCTGATAGAGTTGGGGGAAAGTTACTCTAAAGTTCAACTTTCAACTCTATTCCGAAACAAAGTTCGGATAGAGTTGGGGCAAAGTCCAACGTTCAACTCTATCCCGGTATAAAGTTCGGATAGAGTTGGGGGAAAGTAACCTCAAATTCCAACACTCAACTCTATCCTGGTATAAAGTTCGGATAGAGTTGGAGGAAAGTTACCCTAAAGTTCAACTTTCAACTCTATTCCGAAACAAAGTTCGGATAGAGTTGGGGCCAAGTCCAACGTTCAACTCTATCCCGGTATAAAGTTCGGATAGAGTTGGGGGAAAGTAACCCCAAATTCCAACACTCAACTCTATCCTGGTATAAAGTTCGGATAGGGTTGGAGGAAAGTTACCCTAAAATTTAACTTTCAACTCTATTCCGAAACAAAGTTCGGATAGAGTTGGGGCAAAGCAACCGGAAAGTCCAACATTCAACTCTATGCCGGTATAAAGTTCGGATAGAGTTGGGGGAAAGTAACCCCAAATTCCAACACTCAACGATATCCCGGTATAAAGTTCTGATAGAGTTGGGGGAAAGTTACCCTAAAGTTCAACTTTCAAGTCTATTCCGAAACAAAGTTCGGATAGAGTTGGGGCAAAGTCCAACGTTCAACTCTATCCCGGTATAAAGTTCGGATAGAGTTGGGGGAAAGTAACCTCAAATTCCAACACTCAACTCTATCCTGGTATAAAGTTCGGATAGAGTTGGAGGAAAGTTACCCTAAAGTTCAACTTTCAACTCTATTCCGAAACAAAGTTCGGATAGAGTTGGGGCCAAGTCCAACGTTCAACTCTATCCCGGTATAAAGTTCGGATAGAGTTGGGGGAAAGTAACCCCAAATTCCAACACTCAACTCTATCCTGGTATAAAGTTCGGATAGGGTTGGAGGAAAGTTACCCTAAAATTTAACTTTCAACTCTATTCCGAAACAAAGTTCGGATAGAGTTGGGGCAAAGCAACCGGAAAGTCCAACATTCAACTCTATGCCGGTATAAAGTTCGGATAGAGTTGGGGGAAAGTAACCCCAAATTCCAACACTCAACGATATCCCGGTATAAAGTTCTGATAGAGTTGGGGGAAAGTTACCCTAAAGTTCAACTTTCAAGTCTATTCCGAAACAAAGTTCGGATAGAGTTGGGGCAAAGTCCAACGTTCAACTCTATCCCGGTATAAAGTTCGGATAGAGTTGGGGGAAAGTAACCCCAAATTCCAACACTCAACTCTATCCTGGTATAAAGTTCGGATAGAGTTGGAGGAAAGTTACCCTAAAGTTCAACTTTCAACTTTATTCCGAAACAAAGTTCGGATAGAGTTGGGGCAAAGTCCAACGTTCAACTCTATCCCGGTATAAAGTTCGGATAGAGTTGGGGGAAAGTAACCCCAAATTCCAACACTCAACTCTATCCTGGTATCAAGTTCGGATAGAGTTGGGGGAAAGTAACCCCAAATTCCAACACTCAACTATATCCCGGTATAAAGTTCTGATAGAGTTGGGGGAAAGTTACCCTAAAGTTCAACTTTCAACTCTATTCCGAAACAAAGTTCGGATAGAGTTGGGGCAAAGTCCAACGTTCAACTCTATCCCGGTATAAAGTTCGGATAGAGTTGGGGGAAAGTAACCCCAAATTCCAACACTCAACTCTATCCTGGTATAAAGTTCGGATAGAGTTGGAGGAAAGTTACCCTAAAGTTCAACTTTCAACTCTATTCCGAAACAAAGTTCGGATAGAGTTGGGGCAAAGTCCAACGTTCAACTCTATCCCGGTATAAAGTTCGGATAGAGTTGGGGGAAAGTAACCCCAAATTCCAACACTCAACGATATCCCGGTATAAAGTTCTGATAGAGTTGGGGGAAAGTTACCCTAAAGTTCAACTTTCAAGTCTATTCCGAAACAAAGTTCGGATAGAGTTGGGGCAAAGTCCAACGTTCAACTCTATCCCGGTATAAAGTTCGGATAGAGTTGGGGGAAAGTAACCCCAAATTCCAACACTCAACTATATCCCGGTATAAAGTTCTGATAGAGTTGGGGGAAAGTTACCCTAAAGTTCAACTTTCAACTCTATTCCGAAACAAATCGCGGATAGAGTTGGGGCAAAGTCCAACGTTCAACTCTATCCCGGTATATAGTTCTGATAGAGTGGGGGAAAGTTACCCTAAAGTTCAACTTTCAACTCTATTCCGAAACAAAGTTCGGATAGAGTTGCGGCAAAGTCCAACGTTCAACTCTATCCCGGTATAAAGTTCGGATAGAGTTGGGGGAAAGTAACCCCAAATTCCAACACTCAACTCTATCCTGGTATAAAGTTCGGATAGAGTTGGAGGAAAGTAAGCCTAAAATTTAACTTTGAACTCTATTCCGAAACAAAGTTCGGATAGAGTTGGGGCAAAGTAACCGCAAAGTCCAACATTCAACTCTATGCCGGTATAAAGTTCGGATAGAGTTGGGGGAAAGTAACCCCAAATTCCAATACTCAACTATATCCCGGTATAAAGTTCTGATAGAGTTGGGGGAAAGATACCCTAAAGTTCAACTTTCAACTCTATTCCGAAACAAAGTTCGGATAGAGTTGGGGCAAAGTCCAACGTTCAACTCTATCCCGGTATAAAGTTCGGATAGAGTTGGGGGAAAGTAACCCCAAATTCCAACACTCAACTCTATCCTGGTATAAAGTTCGGATAGAGTTGGAGGAAAGTTACCCTAAAATTTAACTTTCAACTCTATTCCGAAACAAAGTTCGGATAGAGTTCGGGCAAAGTAACCGCAAAGTCCAACATTCAACTCTATCCCGGTATAAAGTTCGGATAGAGTTGGGGGAAAGTAACCCCAAATTCCAACACTCAACTATATCCCGGTATAAAGTTCTGATAGAGTTGGGGGAAAGTTACCCTAAAGTTCAACTTTCAACTCTATTCCGAAACAAATCTCGGATAGAGTTGGGGCAAAGTCCAACGTTCAACTCTATCCCGGTATAAAGTTCTGATAGAGTGGGGGAAAGTTACCCTAAAGTTCAACTTTCAACTCTATTCCGAAACAAAGTTCGGATAGAGTTGGGGCAAAGTCCAACGTTCAACTCTATCCCGGTATAAAGTTCGGATAAAGTTGGGGGAAAGTAACCCCAAATTCCAACACTCAACTCTATCCTGGTATAAAGTTCGGATAGAGTTGGAGGAAAGTGACCCTAAAATTTAACTTTCAACTCTATTCCGAAACAAAGTTCGGATAGAGTTGGGGCAAAGTCCAACGTTCAACTCCATCCCGGTATAAAGTTCGGATAGAGTTGGGGGAAGGTAACCCCAAATTCCAACACTCAACTCTATCCCGGTATAAAGTTCTGATAGAGTTGGGGGAAAGTTACCCTAAAGTTCAACTTTCAATTCTATTCCGAAACAAAGCTCGGATAGAGTTGGGGCAAAGTCCAACGTTCAACTCTATCCCGGTATAAAGTTCTGATAGAGTGGGGGAAAGTTACCCTAAAGTTCAACTTTCAACTCTATTCCGAAACAAAGTTCGGATAGAGTTGGGGCAAAGTCCAACGTTCAACTCCATCCCGGTATAAAGTTCGGATAGAGTTGGGGGAAAGTAACCCCAAATTCCAACACTCAACTCTATCCTGGTATAAAGTTCGGATAGAGTTGGAGGAAAGTTACCCTAAAAGTTAACTTTCAACTCTATTCCGAAACAAAGTTCGGATAGAGTTCGGGCAAAGTAACCGCAAAGTCCAACATTCAACTCTATCCCGGTATAAAGTTCGGATAGAGTTGGGGGAAAGTAACCCCAAATTCCAACACTCAACTATATCCCGGTATAAAGTTCTGATAGAGTTGGGGGAAAGTTACCCTAAAGTTCAACTTTCAATTCTATTCCGAAACAAAGCTCGGATAGAGTTGGGGCAAAGTCCAACGTTCAACTCTATCCCGGTATAAAGTTCTGATAGAGTGGGGGAAAGTTACCCTAAAGTTCAACTTTCAACTCTATTCCGAAACAAAGTTCGGATAGAGTTGGGGCAAAGTCCAACGTTCAACTCTATCCCGGTATAAAGTTCGGATAGAGTTGGGGGAAAGTAACCCCAAATTCCAACACTCAACTCTATCCTGGTATAAAGTTCGGATAGAGTTGGAGGAAAGTTACCCTAAAATTTAACTTTGAACTCTATTCCGAAACAAAGTTCGGATAGAGTTGGGGCAAAGTAACCGCAAAGTCCAACATTCAACTCTATGCCGGTATAAAGTTCGGATAGAGTTGGGGGAAAGTAACCCCAAATTCCAACACTCAACTCTATCCTGGTATAAAGTTCGGATAGAGTTGGAGGAAAGTTACCCTAAAATTTAACTTTCAACTCTATTCCGAAACAAAGTTCGGATAGAGTTCGGGCAAAGTAACCGCAAAGTCCAACATTCAACTCTATCCCGGTATAAAGTTCGGATAGAGTTGGGGGAAAGTAACCCCAAATTCCAACACTCAACTATATCCCGGTATAAAGTTCTGATAGAGTTGGGGGAAAGTTACCCTAAAGTTCAACTTTCAACTCTATTCCGAAACAAATCTCGGATAGAGTTGGGGCAAAGTCCAACGTTCAACTCTATCCCGGTATAAAGTTCTGATAGAGTGGGGGAAAGTTACCCTAAAGTTCAACTTTCAACTCTATTCCGAAACAAAGTTCGGATAGAGTTGGGGCAAAGTCCAACGTTCAACTCTATCCCGGTATAAAGTTCGGATAAAGTTGGGGGAAAGTAACCCCAAATTCCAACACTCAACTCTATCCTGGTATAAAGTTCGGATAGAGTTGGAGGAAAGTGACCCTAAAATTTAACTTTCAACTCTATTCCGAAACAAAGTTCGGATAGAGTTGGGGCAAAGTCCAACGTTCAACTCCATCCCGGTATAAAGTTCGGATAGAGTTGGGGGAAGGTAACCCCAAATTCCAACACTCAACTCTATCCCGGTATAAAGTTCTGATAGAGTTGGGGGAAAGTTACCCTAAAGTTCAACTTTCAATTCTATTCCGAAACAAAGCTCGGATAGAGTTGGGGCAAAGTCCAACGTTCAACTCTATCCCGGTATAAAGTTCTGATAGAGTGGGGGAAAGTTACCCTAAAGTTCAACTTTCAACTCTATTCCGAAACAAAGTTCGGATAGAGTTGGGGCAAAGTCCAACGTTCAACTCCATCCCGGTATAAAGTTCGGATAGAGTTGGGGGAAAGTAACCCCAAATTCCAACACTCAACTCTATCCTGGTATAAAGTTCGGATAGAGTTGGAGGAAAGTTACCCTAAAAGTTAACTTTCAACTCTATTCCGAAACAAAGTTCGGATAGAGTTCGGGCAAAGTAACCGCAAAGTCCAACATTCAACTCTATCCCGGTATAAAGTTCGGATAGAGTTGGGGGAAAGTAACCCCAAATTCCAACACTCAACTATATCCCGGTATAAAGTTCTGATAGAGTTGGGGGAAAGTTACCCTAAAGTTCAACTTTCAATTCTATTCCGAAACAAAGCTCGGATAGAGTTGGGGCAAAGTCCAACGTTCAACTCTATCCCGGTATAAAGTTCTGATAGAGTGGGGGAAAGTTACCCTAAAGTTCAACTTTCAACTCTATTCCGAAACAAAGTTCGGATAGAGTTGGGGCAAAGTCCAACGTTCAACTCTATCCCGGTATAAAGTTCGGATAGAGTTGGGGGAAAGTAACCCCAAATTCCAACACTCAACTCTATCCTGGTATAAAGTTCGGATAGAGTTGGAGGAAAGTTACCCTAAAATTTAACTTTGAACTCTATTCCGAAACAAAGTTCGGATAGAGTTGGGGCAAAGTAACCGCAAAGTCCAACATTCAACTCTATGCCGGTATAAAGTTCGGATAGAGTTGGGGGAAAGTAACCCCAAATTCCAATACTCAACTATATCCCGGTATAAAGTTCTGATAGAGTTGGGGGAAAGTTACCCTAAAGTTCAACTTTCAACTCTATTCCGAAACAAAGTTCGGATAGAGTTGGGGCAAAGTCCAACGTTCAACTCTATCCCGGTATAAAGTTCGGATAGAGTTGGGGGAAAGTAACCCCAAATTCCAACACTCAACTCTATCCTGGTATAAAGTTCGGATAGAGTTGGAGGAAAGTTACCCTAAAATTTAACTTTCAACTCTATTCCGAAACAAAGTTCGGATAGAGTTCGGGCAAAGTAACCGCAAAGTCCAACATTCAACTCTATCCCGGTATAAAGTTCGGATAGAGTTGGGGGAAAGTAACCCCAAATTCCAACACTCAACTATATCCCGGTATAAAGTTCTGATAGAGTTGGGGGAAAGTTACCCTAAAGTTCAACTTTCAACTCTATTCCGAAACAAATCGCGGATAGAGTTGGGGCAAAGTCCAACGTTCAACTCTATCCCGGTATAAAGTTCGGATAGAGTTGGGGGAAAGTAACCCCAAATTCCAACACTCAACTCTATCCTGGTATAAAGTTCGGATAGAGTTGGAGGAAAGTTACCCTAAAGTTCAACTTTCAACTCTATTCCGAAACAAAGTTCGGATAGAGTTGGGGCAAAGTCCAACGTTCAACTCTATCCCGGTATAAAGTTCGGATAGAGTTGGGGGAAAGTAACCCCAAATTCCAACACTCAACTCTATCCTGGTATCAAGTTCGGATAGAGTTGGGGGAAAGTAACCCCAAATTCCAACACTCAACTATATCCCGGTATAAAGTTCTGATAGAGTTGGGGGAAAGTTACCCTAAAGTTCAACTTTCAACTCTATTCCGAAACAAAGTTCGGATAGAGTTGGGGCAAAGTCCAACGTTCAACTCTATCCCGGTATAAAGTTCGGATAGAGTTGGGGGAAAGTAACCCCAAATTCCAACACTCAACTCTATCCTGGTATAAAGTTCGGCTAGAGTTGGAGGAAAGTTACCCTAAAATTTAACTTTCAACTCTATTCCGAAACAAAGTTCGGATAGAGTTGGGGCAAAGTAACCCTAAAATTTGACTTTCAACTCTATCGCGGTATAAAGTTCGGATAGAGTTGGGGGAAAGTAACCCCAAATTCCAACACTCAACTCTATCCTGGTATAAAGTTCGGATAGAGTTGGAGGAAAGTTACCCTAAAATTTAACTTTCAACTCTATTCCGAAACAAAGTTCGGATAGAGTTCGGGCAAAGTAACCGCAAAGTCCAACATTCAACTCTATCCCGGTATAAAGTTCGGATAGAGTTGGGGGAAAGTAACCCCAAATTCCAACACTCAACTATATCCCGGTATAAAGTTCTGATAGAGTTGGGGGAAAGTTACCCTAAAGTTCAACTTTCAACTCTATTCCGAAACAAATCGCGGATAGAGTTGGGGCAAAGTCCAACGTTCAACTCTATGACGGTATAAAGTTCGGATAGAGTTGGGGGAAAGTAACCCCAAATTCCAACACTCAACTCTATCCTGGTATAAAGTTCGGATAGAGTTGGAGGAAAGTTACCCTAAAGTTCAACTTTCAACTCTATTCCGAAACAAAGTTCGGATAGAGTTGGGGCAAAGTCCAACGTTCAACTCTATCCCGGTATAAAGTTCGGATAGAGTTGGGGGAAAGTAACCCCAAATTCCAACACTCAACTCTATCCTGGTATCAAGTTCGGATAGAGTTGGGGGAAAGTAACCCCAAATTCCAACACTCAACTATATCCCGGTATAAAGTTCTGATAGAGTTGGGGGAAAGTTACCCTAAAGTTCAACTTTCAACTCTATTCCGAAACAAAGTTCGGATAGAGTTGGGGCAAAGTCCAACGTTCAACTCTATCCCGGTATAAAGTTCGGATAGAGTTGGGGGAAAGTAACCCCAAATTCCAACACTCAACTCTATCCTGGTATAAAGTTCGGATAGAGTTGGAGGAAAGTTACCCTAAAGTTCAACTTTCAACTCTATTCCGAAACAAAGTTCGGATAGAGTTGGGGCAAAGTCCAACGTTCAACTCTATCCCGGTATAAAGTTCGGATAGAGTTGGGGGAAAGTAACCCCAAATTCCAACACTCAACTCTATCCTGGTATAAAGTTCGGATAGAGTTGGAGGAAAGTTACCCTAAAATTTAACTTTGAACTCTATTCCGAAACAAAGTTCGGATAGAGTTGGGGCAAAGTAACCGCAAAGTCCAACATTCAACTCTATGCCGGTATAAAGTTCGGATAGAGTTGGGGGAAAGTAACCCCAAATTCCAATACTCAACTATATCCCGGTATAAAGTTCTGATAGAGTTGGGGGAAAGTTACCCTAAAGTTCAACTTTCAACTCTATTCCGAAACAAAGTTCGGATAGAGTTGGGGCAAAGTCCAACGTTCAACTCTATCCCGGTATAAAGTTCGGATAGAGTTGGGGGAAAGTAACCCCAAATTCCAACACTCAACTCTATCCTGGTATAAAGTTCGGATAGAGTTGGAGGAAAGTTACCCTAAAATTTAACTTTCAACTCTATTCCGAAACAAAGTTCGGATAGAGTTCGGGCAAAGTAACCGCAAAGTCCAACATTCAACTCTATCCCGGTATAAAGTTCGGATAGAGTTGGGGGAAAGTAACCCCAAATTCCAACACTCAACTATATCCCGGTATAAAGTTCTGATAGAGTTGGGGGAAAGTTACCCTAAAGTTCAACTTTCAACTCTATTCCGAAACAAATCGCGGATAGAGTTGGGGCAAAGTCCAACGTTCAACTCTATCCCGGTATAAAGTTCTGATAGAGTGGGGGAAAGTTACCCTAAAGTTCAACTTTCAACTCTATTCCGAAACAAAGTTCGGATAGAGTTGGGGCAAAGTCCAACGTTCAACTCTATCCCGGTATAAAGTTCGGATAGAGTTGGGGGAAAGTAACCCCAAATTCCAACACTCAACTCTATCCTGGTATAAAGTTCGGATAGAGTTGGAGGAAAGTTACCCTAAAATTTAACTTTGAACTCTATTCCGAAACAAAGTTCGGATAGAGTTGGGGCAAAGTAACCGCAAAGTCCAACATTCAACTCTATGCCGGTATAAAGTTCGGATAGAGTTGGGGGAAAGTAACCCCAAATTCCAATACTCAACTATATCCCGGTATAAAGTTCTGATAGAGTTGGGGGAAAGATACCCTAAAGTTCAACTTTCGACTCTATTCCGAAACAAAGTTCGGATAGAGTTGGGGCAAAGTCCAACGTTCAACTCTATCCCGGTATAAAGTTCGGATAGAGTTGGGGGAAAGTAACCCCAAATTCCAACACTCAACTCTATCCTGGTATAAAGTTCGGATAGAGTTGGAGGAAAGTTACCCTAAAATTTAACTTTCAACTCTATTCCGAAACAAAGTTCGGATGGAGTTCGGGCAAAGTAACCGCAAAGTCCAACATTCAACTCTATCCCGGTATAAAGTTCGGATAGAGTTGGGGGAAAGTAACCCCAAATTCCAACACTCAACTATATCCCGGTATAAAGTTCTGATAGAGTTGGGGGAAAGTTACCCTAAAGTTCAACTTTCAACTCTATTCCGAAACAAATCTCGGATAGAGTTGGGGCAAAGTCCAACGTTCAACTCTATCCCGGTATAAAGTTCTGATAGAGTGGGGGAAAGTTACCCTAAAGTTCAACTTTCAACTCTATTCCGAAACAAAGTTCGGATAGAGTTGGGGCAAAGTCCAACGTTCAACTCTATCCCGGTATAAAGTTCGGATAAAGTTGGGGGAAAGTAACCCCAAATTCCAACACTCAACTCTATCCTGGTATAAAGTTCGGATAGAGTTGGAGGAAAGTGACCCTAAAATTTAACTTTCAACTCTATTCCGAAACAAAGTTCGGATAGAGTTGGGGCAAAGTCCAACGTTCAACTCCATCCCGGTATAAAGTTCGGATAGAGTTGGGGGAAAGTAACCCCAAATTCCAACACTCAACTCTATCCTGGTATAAAGTTCGGATAGAGTTGGAGGAAAGTTACCCTAAAAGTTAACTTTCAACTCTATTCCGAAACAAAGTTCGGATAGAGTTCGGGCAAAGTAACCGCAAAGTCCAACATTCAACTCTATCCCGGTATAAAGTTCGGATAGAGTTGGGGGAAAGTAACCCCAAATTCCAACACTCAACTATATCCCGGTATAAAGTTCTGATAGAGTTGGGGGAAAGTTACCCTAAAGTTCAACTTTCAATTCTATTCCGAAACAAAGCTCGGATAGAGTTGGGGCAAAGTCCAACGTTCAACTCTATCCCGGTATAAAGTTCTGATAGAGTGGGGGAAAGTTACCCTAAAGTTCAACTTTCAACTCTATTCCGAAACAAAGTTCGGATAGAGTTGGGGCAAAGTCCAACGTTCAACTCTATCCCGGTATAAAGTTCGGATAGAGTTGGGGGAAAGTAACCCCAAATTCCAACACTCAACTCTATCCTGGTATAAAGTTCGGATAGAGTTGGAGGAAAGTTACCCTAAAATTTAACTTTGAACTCTATTCCGAAACAAAGTTCGGATAGAGTTGGGGCAAAGTAACCGCAAAGTCCAACATTCAACTCTATGCCGGTATAAAGTTCGGATAGAGTTGGGGGAAAGTAACCCCAAATTCCAACACTCAACTCTATCCTGGTATAAAGTTCGGATAGAGTTGGAGGAAAGTTACCCTAAAATTTAACTTTCAACTCTATTCCGAAACAAAGTTCGGATAGAGTTCGGGCAAAGTAACCGCAAAGTCCAACATTCAACTCTATCCCGGTATAAAGTTCGGATAGAGTTGGGGGAAAGTAACCCCAAATTCCAACACTCAACTATATCCCGGTATAAAGTTCTGATAGAGTTGGGGGAAAGTTACCCTAAAGTTCAACTTTCAACTCTATTCCGAAACAAATCTCGGATAGAGTTGGGGCAAAGTCCAACGTTCAACTCTATCCCGGTATAAAGTTCTGATAGAGTGGGGGAAAGTTACCCTAAAGTTCAACTTTCAACTCTATTCCGAAACAAAGTTCGGATAGAGTTGGGGCAAAGTCCAACGTTCAACTCTATCCCGGTATAAAGTTCGGATAAAGTTGGGGGAAAGTAACCCCAAATTCCAACACTCAACTCTATCCTGGTATAAAGTTCGGATAGAGTTGGAGGAAAGTGACCCTAAAATTTAACTTTCAACTCTATTCCGAAACAAAGTTCGGATAGAGTTGGGGCAAAGTCCAACGTTCAACTCCATCCCGGTATAAAGTTCGGATAGAGTTGGGGGAAGGTAACCCCAAATTCCAACACTCAACTCTATCCCGGTATAAAGTTCTGATAGAGTTGGGGGAAAGTTACCCTAAAGTTCAACTTTCAATTCTATTCCGAAACAAAGCTCGGATAGAGTTGGGGCAAAGTCCAACGTTCAACTCTATCCCGGTATAAAGTTCTGATAGAGTGGGGGAAAGTTACCCTAAAGTTCAACTTTCAACTCTATTCCGAAACAAAGTTCGGATAGAGTTGGGGCAAAGTCCAACGTTCAACTCCATCCCGGTATAAAGTTCGGATAGAGTTGGGGGAAAGTAACCCCAAATTCCAACACTCAACTCTATCCTGGTATAAAGTTCGGATAGAGTTGGAGGAAAGTTACCCTAAAAGTTAACTTTCAACTCTATTCCGAAACAAAGTTCGGATAGAGTTCGGGCAAAGTAACCGCAAAGTCCAACATTCAACTCTATCCCGGTATAAAGTTCGGATAGAGTTGGGGGAAAGTAACCCCAAATTCCAACACTCAACTATATCCCGGTATAAAGTTCTGATAGAGTTGGGGGAAAGTTACCCTAAAGTTCAACTTTCAATTCTATTCCGAAACAAAGCTCGGATAGAGTTGGGGCAAAGTCCAACGTTCAACTCTATCCCGGTATAAAGTTCTGATAGAGTGGGGGAAAGTTACCCTAAAGTTCAACTTTCAACTCTATTCCGAAACAAAGTTCGGATAGAGTTGGGGCAAAGTCCAACGTTCAACTCTATCCCGGTATAAAGTTCGGATAGAGTTGGGGGAAAGTAACCCCAAATTCCAACACTCAACTCTATCCTGGTATAAAGTTCGGATAGAGTTGGAGGAAAGTTACCCTAAAATTTAACTTTGAACTCTATTCCGAAACAAAGTTCGGATAGAGTTGGGGCAAAGTAACCGCAAAGTCCAACATTCAACTCTATGCCGGTATAAAGTTCGGATAGAGTTGGGGGAAAGTAACCCCAAATTCCAATACTCAACTATATCCCGGTATAAAGTTCTGATAGAGTTGGGGGAAAGTTACCCTAAAGTTCAACTTTCAACTCTATTCCGAAACAAAGTTCGGATAGAGTTGGGGCAAAGTCCAACGTTCAACTCTATCCCGGTATAAAGTTCGGATAGAGTTGGGGGAAAGTAACCCCAAATTCCAACACTCAACTCTATCCTGGTATAAAGTTCGGATAGAGTTGGAGGAAAGTTACCCTAAAATTTAACTTTCAACTCTATTCCGAAACAAAGTTCGGATAGAGTTCGGGCAAAGTAACCGCAAAGTCCAACATTCAACTCTATCCCGGTATAAAGTTCGGATAGAGTTGGGGGAAAGTAACCCCAAATTCCAACACTCAACTATATCCCGGTATAAAGTTCTGATAGAGTTGGGGGAAAGTTACCCTAAAGTTCAACTTTCAACTCTATTCCGAAACAAATCGCGGATAGAGTTGGGGCAAAGTCCAACGTTCAACTCTATCCCGGTATAAAGTTCGGATAGAGTTGGGGGAAAGTAACCCCAAATTCCAACACTCAACTCTATCCTGGTATAAAGTTCGGATAGAGTTGGAGGAAAGTTACCCTAAAGTTCAACTTTCAACTCTATTCCGAAACAAAGTTCGGATAGAGTTGGGGCAAAGTCCAACGTTCAACTCTATCCCGGTATAAAGTTCGGATAGAGTTGGGGGAAAGTAACCCCAAATTCCAACACTCAACTCTATCCTGGTATCAAGTTCGGATAGAGTTGGGGGAAAGTAACCCCAAATTCCAACACTCAACTATATCCCGGTATAAAGTTCTGATAGAGTTGGGGGAAAGTTACCCTAAAGTTCAACTTTCAACTCTATTCCGAAACAAAGTTCGGATAGAGTTGGGGCAAAGTCCAACGTTCAACTCTATCCCGGTATAAAGTTCGGATAGAGTTGGGGGAAAGTAACCCCAAATTCCAACACTCAACTCTATCCTGGTATAAAGTTCGGCTAGAGTTGGAGGAAAGTTACCCTAAAATTTAACTTTCAACTCTATTCCGAAACAAAGTTCGGATAGAGTTGGGGCAAAGTAACCCTAAAATTTGACTTTCAACTCTATCGCGGTATAAAGTTCGGATAGAGTTGGGGGAAAGTAACCCCAAATTCCAACACTCAACTCTATCCTGGTATAAAGTTCGGATAGAGTTGGAGGAAAGTTACCCTAAAATTTAACTTTCAACTCTATTCCGAAACAAAGTTCGGATAGAGTTCGGGCAAAGTAACCGCAAAGTCCAACATTCAACTCTATCCCGGTATAAAGTTCGGATAGAGTTGGGGGAAAGTAACCCCAAATTCCAACACTCAACTATATCCCGGTATAAAGTTCTGATAGAGTTGGGGGAAAGTTACCCTAAAGTTCAACTTTCAACTCTATTCCGAAACAAATCGCGGATAGAGTTGGGGCAAAGTCCAACGTTCAACTCTATGACGGTATAAAGTTCGGATAGAGTTGGGGGAAAGTAACCCCAAATTCCAACACTCAACTCTATCCTGGTATAAAGTTCGGATAGAGTTGGAGGAAAGTTACCCTAAAGTTCAACTTTCAACTCTATTCCGAAACAAAGTTCGGATAGAGTTGGGGCAAAGTCCAACGTTCAACTCTATCCCGGTATAAAGTTCGGATAGAGTTGGGGGAAAGTAACCCCAAATTCCAACACTCAACTCTATCCTGGTATCAAGTTCGGATAGAGTTGGGGGAAAGTAACCCCAAATTCCAACACTCAACTATATCCCGGTATAAAGTTCTGATAGAGTTGGGGGAAAGTTACCCTAAAGTTCAACTTTCAACTCTATTCCGAAACAAAGTTCGGATAGAGTTGGGGCAAAGTCCAACGTTCAACTCTATCCCGGTATAAAGTTCGGATAGAGTTGGGGGAAAGTAACCCCAAATTCCAACACTCAACTCTATCCTGGTATAAAGTTCGGATAGAGTTGGAGGAAAGTTACCCTAAAGTTCAACTTTCAACTCTATTCCGAAACAAAGTTCGGATAGAGTTGGGGCAAAGTCCAACGTTCAACTCTATCCCGGTATAAAGTTCGGATAGAGTTGGGGGAAAGTAACCCCAAATTCCAACACTCAACTCTATCCTGGTATAAAGTTCGGATAGAGTTGGAGGAAAGTTACCCTAAAATTTAACTTTGAACTCTATTCCGAAACAAAGTTCGGATAGAGTTGGGGCAAAGTAACCGCAAAGTCCAACATTCAACTCTATGCCGGTATAAAGTTCGGATAGAGTTGGGGGAAAGTAACCCCAAATTCCAATACTCAACTATATCCCGGTATAAAGTTCTGATAGAGTTGGGGGAAAGTTACCCTAAAGTTCAACTTTCAACTCTATTCCGAAACAAAGTTCGGATAGAGTTGGGGCAAAGTCCAACGTTCAACTCTATCCCGGTATAAAGTTCGGATAGAGTTGGGGGAAAGTAACCCCAAATTCCAACACTCAACTCTATCCTGGTATAAAGTTCGGATAGAGTTGGAGGAAAGTTACCCTAAAATTTAACTTTCAACTCTATTCCGAAACAAAGTTCGGATAGAGTTCGGGCAAAGTAACCGCAAAGTCCAACATTCAACTCTATCCCGGTATAAAGTTCGGATAGAGTTGGGGGAAAGTAACCCCAAATTCCAACACTCAACTATATCCCGGTATAAAGTTCTGATAGAGTTGGGGGAAAGTTACCCTAAAGTTCAACTTTCAACTCTATTCCGAAACAAATCGCGGATAGAGTTGGGGCAAAGTCCAACGTTCAACTCTATCCCGGTATAAAGTTCTGATAGAGTGGGGGAAAGTTACCCTAAAGTTCAACTTTCAACTCTATTCCGAAACAAAGTTCGGATAGAGTTGGGGCAAAGTCCAACGTTCAACTCTATCCCGGTATAAAGTTCGGATAGAGTTGGGGGAAAGTAACCCCAAATTCCAACACTCAACTCTATCCTGGTATAAAGTTCGGATAGAGTTGGAGGAAAGTTACCCTAAAATTTAACTTTGAACTCTATTCCGAAACAAAGTTCGGATAGAGTTGGGGCAAAGTAACCGCAAAGTCCAACATTCAACTCTATGCCGGTATAAAGTTCGGATAGAGTTGGGGGAAAGTAACCCCAAATTCCAATACTCAACTATATCCCGGTATAAAGTTCTGATAGAGTTGGGGGAAAGATACCCTAAAGTTCAACTTTCGACTCTATTCCGAAACAAAGTTCGGATAGAGTTGGGGCAAAGTCCAACGTTCAACTCTATCCCGGTATAAAGTTCGGATAGAGTTGGGGGAAAGTAACCCCAAATTCCAACACTCAACTCTATCCTGGTATAAAGTTCGGATAGAGTTGGAGGAAAGTTACCCTAAAATTTAACTTTCAACTCTATTCCGAAACAAAGTTCGGATGGAGTTCGGGCAAAGTAACCGCAAAGTCCAACATTCAACTCTATCCCGGTATAAAGTTCGGATAGAGTTGGGGGAAAGTAACCCCAAATTCCAACACTCAACTATATCCCGGTATAAAGTTCTGATAGAGTTGGGGGAAAGTTACCCTAAAGTTCAACTTTCAACTCTATTCCGAAACAAATCTCGGATAGAGTTGGGGCAAAGTCCAACGTTCAACTCTATCCCGGTATAAAGTTCTGATAGAGTGGGGGAAAGTTACCCTAAAGTTCAACTTTCAACTCTATTCCGAAACAAAGTTCGGATAGAGTTGGGGCAAAGTCCAACGTTCAACTCTATCCCGGTATAAAGTTCGGATAAAGTTGGGGGAAAGTAACCCCAAATTCCAACACTCAACTCTATCCTGGTATAAAGTTCGGATAGAGTTGGAGGAAAGTGACCCTAAAATTTAACTTTCAACTCTATTCCGAAACAAAGTTCGGATAGAGTTGGGGCAAAGTCCAACGTTCAACTCCATCCCGGTATAAAGTTCGGATAGAGTTGGGGGAAAGTAACCCCAAATTCCAACACTCAACTCTATCCTGGTATAAAGTTCGGATAGAGTTGGAGGAAAGTTACCCTAAAAGTTAACTTTCAACTCTATTCCGAAACAAAGTTCGGATAGAGTTCGGGCAAAGTAACCGCAAAGTCCAACATTCAACTCTATCCCGGTATAAAGTTCGGATAGAGTTGGGGGAAAGTAACCCCAAATTCCAACACTCAACTATATCCCGGTATAAAGTTCTGATAGAGTTGGGGGAAAGTTACCCTAAAGTTCAACTTTCAATTCTATTCCGAAACAAAGCTCGGATAGAGTTGGGGCAAAGTCCAACGTTCAACTCTATCCCGGTATAAAGTTCTGATAGAGTGGGGGAAAGTTACCCTAAAGTTCAACTTTCAACTCTATTCCGAAACAAAGTTCGGATAGAGTTGGGGCAAAGTAACCGCAAAGTCCAACATTCAACTCTATCCCGGTATAAAGTTCGGATAGAGTTGGGGGAAAGTAACCCCAAATTCCAACACTCAACTATATCCCGGTATGAAGTTCTGATAGAATTGGGGGAAAGTTACCCTAAAGTTCAATTTTCAACTCTATTCCGAAACAAAGTTCGGAGAGAGTTGCGGCAAAGTCCAACGTTCAACTCTATCCCGGTATAAAGTTCGGATAGAGTTGGGGGAAAGTAACCCCAAATTCCAACACTCAACTCTATCCTGGTATAAAGTTCGGCTAGAGTTGGAGGAAAGTTACCCTAAAATTTAACTTTCAACTCTATTCCGAAACAAAGTTCGGATAGAGTTGGGGCAAAGTAACCCTAAAATTTGACTTTCAACTCTATCCCGGTATAAAGTTCTGATAGAGTGGGGGAAAGTTACCCTAAAGTTCAACTTTCAACTCTATTCCGAAACAAAGTTCGGATAGAGTTGGGGCAAAGTCACCGCAAAGTCCAACATTCAACTCTATCCCGGTATAAAGTTCGGATAGAGTTGGGGGAAAGTAACCCCAAATTCCAACACTCAACTCTATCCTGGTATAAAGTTCGGATACAGTTGGAGGAAAGTTACCCTAAAGTTCAACTTTCAACTCTATTCCGAAACAAAGTTCGGATAGAGTTGGGGCAAAGTATCCGCAAAGTCCAACATTCAACTCTATGCCGGTATAAAGTTCGGATAGAGTTGGGGGAAAGTAACCCCAAATTCCAACACTCAACTATATCCCGGTATAAAGTTCTGATAGAGTTGGGGGAAAGTTACCCTAAAGTTCAACTTTCAACCCTATTCCGAAACAAAGTTCGGATAGAGTTGGGGCAAAGTCCAACGTTCAACTCTATCCCGGTATAAAGGTCGGATAGAGTTGGAGGAAAGTTACCCTAAAATTTAACTTTCAACTCTATTCCGAAACAAAGTTCGGATAGAGTTGGGGCAAAGTAACCCTAAAATTTGACTTTCAACTCTATCCCGGTATAAAGTTCGGATTGAGTTGGGGGAAAGTACCCTCAAAGTCGAATATTCAACTCTATCCCGGTATAAAGTTCTTATAGAGTGGGGGAAAGTTACCCTAAAGTTCAACTTTCAACTCTATTCCGAAACAAAGTTCGGATAGAATTGGGGCAAAGTAACCGCAAAGTCCAACATTCAACTCTATGCCGGTATAAAGTTCGGATAGAGTTGGGGGAAAGTAACCCCAAATTCCAACACTCAACTATATCCCGGTATAAAGTTCGGATAGAGTTGGGGGAAAGTTACCCTAAAGTTCAACTTTCAACACTATTCCGAAACAAAGTTCGGATAGAGTTGGGGCAAAGTCCAACGTTCAACTCTATCCCGGTATAAAGTTCGGATAGAGTTGGGGGAAAGTAACCCCAAATTCCAACACTCAACTCTATCCTGGTATAAAGTTCGGATAGAGTTGGAGGAAAGTTACCCTAAAATTTAACTTTCAACTCTATTCCGAAACAAAGTTCGGATAGAGTTGGGGCAAAGTAACCGCAAAGTCCAACATTCAACTCTATGCCGGTATAAAGTTCGGATAGAGTTGGGGGAAAGTAACCCCAAATTCCAACACTCAACTCTATCCTGGTATAAAGTTCGGATAGAGTTGGAGGAAAGTTACCCTAAAGTTCAACTTTCAACTCTATTCCGAAACAAAGTTCGGATAGAGTTGGGGCAAAGTCCAACGTTCAACTCTATCCCGGTATAAAGTTCGGATAGAGTTGGGGGAAAGTAACCCCAAATTCCAACACTCAACTCTATCCTGGTATAAAGTTCGGATAGAGTTGGAGGAAAGTTACCCTAAAATTTAACTTTCAACTCTATTCCGAAACAAAGTTCGGATAGAGTTGGGGCAAAGTAACCGCAAAGTCCAACATTCAACTCTATGCCGTATAAAGTTCGGATAGAGTTGGGGGAAAGTAACCCCAAATTCCAACACTCAACTATATCCCGGTATAAAGTTCTGATAGAGTTGGGGGAAAGTTACCCTAAAATTTAACTTTCAACTCTATTCCGAAACAAAGTTCGGATAGAGTTGGGGCGAAGTCCAACGTTCAACTCTATCGCGGTATAAAGTTCGGATAGAGTTGGGGGAAAGTAACCCCAAATTCCAACACTCAATTCTATCCTGGTATAAAGTTCGGATAGAGTTGGAGGAAAGTTACCCTAAAGTTCAACTTTCAACTCTATTCCGAAACAAAGTTCGGATAGAGTTGGGGCAAAGTCCAACGTTCAACTCTATCCGGGTATAAAGTTCGGATAGAGTTGGGGGAAAGTAACCCCAAATTCCAACACTCAACTCTATCCTCGTATAAAGTTCGGATAGAGTTGGAGGAAAGTTACCCTAAAATTTAACTTTCAACTCTATTCCGAAACAAAGTTCGGATAGAGTTGGGGCAAAGTAACCGCAAAGTCCAACATTCAACTCTATGCCGCTATAAAGTTCGGATAGAGGTGGGGGAAAGTAACCCCAAATTCCAACACTCAACGATATCCCGGTATAAAGTTCTGATAGAGTTGGGGGAAAGTTACCCTAAAGTTCAACTTTCAACTCTATTCCGAAACAAAGTTCGGATAGAGTTGGGGCAAAGTCCAACGTTCAACTCTATCCCGGTATAAAGTTCGGATAGAGTTGGGGGAAAGTAACCCCAAATTCCAACACTCAACTCTATCCTGGTATAAAGTTCGGATAGAGTTGGAGGAAAGTTACCCTAAAATTTAACTTTCAACACTATTCCGAAACAAAGTTCGGATAGAATTGGGGCAAAGTAACCGCAAAGTCCAACATTCAACTTTATGCCGGTATAAAGTTCGGATAGAGTTGGGGAAAAGTAACCCCAAATTCCAACACTCAACTATATCCCGGTATAAAGTTCTGATAGAGTTGGGGGAAAGTTACCCTAAAGTTCAACTTTCAACTCTATTCCGAAACAAAGTTCGGATAGAGTTGGGGCAAAGTCCAACGTTCAACTCTATCCCGGTATAAAGTTCGGATAGAGCTGGGGGAAAGTAACCCCAAATTCCAACACTCAACTCTATCCTGGTATAAAGTTCGGATAGAGTTGGAGGAAAGTTACCCTAAAATTTAACTTTCAACTCTATTCCGAAACAAAGTTCGGATAGAGTTCGGGCAAAGTAACCGCAAAGTCCAACATTCAACTCTATCCCGGTATAAAGTTCGGATACAGTTGGGGGAAAGTAACCCCAAATTCCAACACTCAACTATATCCCGGTATAAAGTTCTGATAGAGTTGGGGGAAAGTAACCCCAAATTCCAACACTCAACTCTATCCTGGTATAAAGTTCGGATAGAGTTGGAGGAAAGTTACCCTAAAATTTAACCTTCAACTCTATTCCGAAACAAAGTTCGGATAGAATTGGGGCAAAGTAACCGCAAAGTCCAACATTCAACTCTATGCCGGTATAAAGTTCGGATAGAGTTGGGGGAAAGTAACCCCAAATTCCAACACTCAACTATATCCCGGTATAAAGTTCTGATAGAGTTGGGGGAAAGTTACCCTAAAGTTCAACTTTCAACTCTATTCCGAAACAAAGTTCGGATAGAGTTGGGGCAAAGTCCAACGTTCAACTCTATCCCGGTATAAAGTTCGGATAGAGCTGGGGGAAAGTAACCCCAAATTCCAACACTCAACTCTATCCTGGTATAAAGTTCGGATAGAGTTGGAGGAAAGTTACCCTAAAATCTAACTTTCAACTCTATTCCGAAACAAAGTTCGGATAGAGTTCGGGCAAAGTAACCGCAAAGTCCAACATTCAACTCTATCCCGGTATAAAGTTCGGATAGAGTTGGGGGAAAGTAACCCCAAATTCCAACACTCAACTATATCCCGGTATAAAGTTCTGATAGAGTTGGGGGAAAGTTACCCTAAAGTTCAACTTTCAACTCTATTCCGAAACAAAGCTCGGATAGAGTTGGGGCAAAGTCCAACGTTCAACTCTATCCCGGTATAAAGTTCTGATAGAGTGGGGGAAAGTTACCCTAAAGTTCAACTTTCAACTCTATTCCGAAACAAAGTTCGGATAGAGTTGGGGCAAAGTCCAACGTTCAACTCTATCCCGGTATAAAGTTCGGATAGAGTTGGGGGAAAGTAACCCCAAATTCCAACACACAACTCTATCCTGGTATAAAGTTCGGATAGAGTTGGAGGAAAGTTACCCTAAAATTTAACTTTCAACTGTATTCCGAAACAAAGTTCGGATAGAGTTGGGGCAAAGTAACCGCAAAGTCCAACATTCAACTCTATGCCGGTATAAAGTTCGGATAGAGTTGGGGGAAAGTAACCCCAAATTCCAACACTCAACGATATCCCGGTATAAAGTTCGGATAGAGTTGGAGGAAAGTTACCCTAAAATTTAACTTTCAACTCTATTCCGAAACAAAGTTCGGATAGAGTTGGGGCAAAGTAACCGCAAAGTCCAACATTCAACTCTATGCCGGTATAAAGTTCGGATAGAGTTGGGGGAAAGTAACCCCAAATTCCAACACTCAACTATATCCCGGTATAAAGTTCTGATAGAGTTGGGGGAAAGTTACCCTAAAGTTCAACTTTCAACTCTATTCCGAAACAAAGTTCGGATAGAGTTGGGGCAAAGTCCAACGTTCAACTCTATCCCGGTATAAAGTTCGGATAGAGTTGGGGGAAAGTAACCCCAAATTCCAACACTCAACTCTATCCTGGTATAAAGTTCGGATAGAGTTGGAGGAAAGTTACCCTAAAATTTAACTTTCAACTCTATTCCGAAACAAAGTTCGGATAGAGTTGGGGCAAAGTAACCGCAAAGTCCAACATTCAACTCTATGCCGGTATAAAGTTCGGATAGAGTTGGGGGAAAGTAACCCCAAATTCCAACACTCAACTATATCCCGGTATAAAGTTCTGATAGAGTTGGAGGAAAGTTACCCTAAAGTTCAACTTTCAACTCTATTCCGAAACAAAGTTCGGATAGAGTTGGGGCAAAGTCCAACGTTCAACTCTATCCCGGTATAAAGTTCGGATAGAGTTGGGGGAAAGTAACCCCAAATTCCAACACTCAACTCTATCCTGGTATAAAGTTCGGATAGAGTTGGAGGAAAGTTACCCTAAAGTTCAACTTTCAACTCTATTCCGAAACAAAGTTCGGATAGAGTTGGGGCAAAGTCCAACGTTCAACTCTATCCCGGTATAAAGTTCGGATAGAGTTGGGGGAACGTAACCCCAAATTCCAACACTCAACTCTATCCTGGTATAAAGTTCGGATAGAGTTGGAGGAAAGTTACCCTAAAATTTAACTTTCAAGTCTATTCCGAAACAAAGTTCGGATAGAGTTGGGGCAAAGTAACCGCAAAGTCCAACATTCAACTCTATGCCGGTATAAAGTTCGGATAGAGTTGGGGGAAAGTAACCCCAAATTCCAACACTCAACGATATCCCGGTATAAAGTTCGGATAGAGTTGGAGGAAAGTTACCCTAAAATTTAACTTTCAACTCTATTCCGAAACAAAGTTCGGATAGAGTTGGGGCAAAGTAACCGCAAAGTCCAACATTCAACTCTATGCCGGTATAAAGTTCGGATAGAGTTGGGGGAAAGTAACCCCAAATTCCAACACTCAACTATATCCCGGTATAAAGTTCTGATAGAGTTGGGGGAAAGTTACCCTAAAGTTCAACTTTCAACTCTATTCCGAAACAAAGTTCGGATAGAGTTGGGGCAAAGTCCAACGTTCAACTCTATCCCGGTATAAAGTTCGGATAGAGTTGGGGGAAAGTAACCCCAAATTCCAACACTCAACTCTATCCTGGTATAAAGTTCGGATAGAGTTGGAGGAAAGTTACCCTAAAGTTCAACTTTCAACTCTATTCCGAAACAAAGTACGGATAGAGTTGGGGCAAAGTCCAACGTTCAACTCTATCCCGGTATAAAGTTCGGATAGAGTTGGGGGAAAGTAACCCCAAATTCCAACACTCAACTCTATCCTGGTATAAAGTTCGGATAGAGTTGGAGGAAAGTTACCCTAAAATTTAACTTTCAACTCTATTCCGAAACAAAGTTCGGATAGAGTTGGGGCAAAGTAACCGCAAAGTCCAACATTCAACTCTATGCCGGTATAAAGTTCGGATAGAGTTGGGGGAAAGTAACCCCAAATTCCAACACTCAACTATATCCCGGTATAAAGTTCTGATAGAGTTGGAGGAAAGTTACCCTAAAGTTCAACTTTCAACTCTATTCCGAAACAAAGTTCGGATAGAGTTGGGGCAAAGTCCAACGTTCAACTCTATCCCGGTATAAAGTTCGGATAGAGTTGGGGGAAAGTAACCCCAAATTCCAACACTCAACTCTATCCTGGTATAAAGTTCGGATAGAGTTGGAGGAAAGTTACCCTAAAGTTCAACTTTCAACTCTATTCCGAAACAAAGTTCGGATAGAGTTGGGGCAAAGTCCAACGTTCAACTCTATCCCGGTATAAAGTTCGGATAGAGTTGGGGGAAAGTAACCCCAAATTCCAACACTCAACTCTATCCTGGTATAAAGTTCGGATAGAGTTGGAGGAAAGTTACCCTAAAGTTCAACTTTCAACTCTATTCCGCAACAAAGTTCGGATAGAGTTGGGGCAAAGTCCAACGTTCAACTCTATCCCGGTATAAAGTTCGGATAGCGTTGGGGGAAAGTAACCCCAAATTCCAACACTCAACTCTATCCTGGTATAAAGTTCGGATAGAGTTGGAGGAAAGTTACCCTAAAATTTAACTTTGAACTCTATTCCGAAACAAAGTTCGGATAGAGTTGGGGCAAAGTAACCGCAAAGTCCAACATTCAACTCTATGCCGGTATAAAGTTCGGATAGAGTTGGGGGAAAGTAACCCCAAATTCCAACACCCAACTATATCCCGGTATAAAGTTCTGATAGAGTTGGGGGAAAGTTACCCTAAAGTTCAACTTTCAACTCTATTCCGAAACAAAGCTCGGATAGAGTTGGGGCAAAGTCCAACGTTCAACTCTATCCCGGTATAAAGTTCTGATAGAGTGGGGGAAAGTTACCCTAAAGTTCAACTTTCAACTCTATTCCGAAACAAAGTTCGGATAGAGTTGGGGCAAAGTCCAACGTTCAACTCTATCCCGGTATAAAGTTCGGATAGAGTTGGGGGAAAGTAACCCCAAATTCCAACACTCAACTATATCCCGGTATAAAGTTCTGATAGAGTTGGGGGAAAGTTACCCTAAAGTTCAACTTTCAACTCTATTCCGAAACAAAGTTCGGATAGAGTTGGGGCAAAGTCCAACGTTCAACTCTATCCCGGTATAAAGTTCGGATAGAGTTGGGGGAAAGTAACCCCAAATTCCAACACTCAACTCTATCCTGGTATAAAGTTCGGATAGAGTTGGAGGAAAGTTACCCTAAAGTTCAACTTTCAACTCTATTCCGAAACAAAGTTCGGATAGAGTTGGGGCAAAGTCCAACGTTCAACTCTATCCCGGTATAAAGTTCGGATAGAGTTGGGGGAAAGTAACCCCAAATTCCAACACTCAACTCTATCCTGGTATAAAGTTCGGATAGAGTTGGAGGAAAGTTACCCTAAAGTTCAACTTTCAACTCTATTCCGAAACAAAGTTCGGATAGAGTTGGGGCAAAGTCCAACGTTCAACTCTATCCCGGTATAAAGTTCGGATAGAGTTGGGGAAAGTAACCCCAAATTTCAACACTCAACTCTATCCTGGTATAAAGTTCGGATAGAGTTGGAGGAAAGTTACGCTAAAATTTAACTTTGAACTCTATTCCGAAACAAAGTTCGGATAGAGTTGGGGCAAAGTAACCGCAAAGTCCAACATTCAACTCTATGCCGGTATAAAGTTCGGATAGAGTTGGGGGAAAGTAATCCCAAATTCCAACACTCAACTATATCCCGGTATAAAGTTCTGATAGAGTTGGGGGAAAGTTGCCCTAAAGTTCAACTTTCAACTCTATTCCGAAACAAAGTTCGGATAGAGTTGGGGCAAAGTCCAACGTTCAACTCTATCCCGGTATAAAGTTCGGATAGAGTTGGGGGAAAGTAACCCCAAATTCCAACACTCAACTCTATCCTGGTATAAAGTTCGGATAGAGTTGGAGGAAAGTTACCCTAAAATTTAACTTTCAACTCTATTCCGAAACAAAGTTCGGATAGAGTTCGGGCAAAGTAACCGCAAAGTCCAACACTCAACTATATCCCGGTATAAAGTTCTGATAGAGTTGGGGGAAAGTTACCCTGAAGTTCAACTTTCAACTCTATTCCGAAACAAAGCTCGGATAGAGTTGGGGCAAAGTCCAACGTTCAACTCTATCCCGGTATAAAGTTCTGATAGAGTGGGGGAAAGTTACCCTAAAGTTCAACTTTCAACTCTATTCCGAAACAAAGTTCGGATAGAGTTGGGGCAAAGTCCAACGTTCAACTCTATCCCGGTATAAAGTTCGGATAGAGTTGGGGGAAAGTAACCCCAAATTCCAACACTCAACTCTATCCTGGTATAAAGTTCGGATAGAGTTGGAGGAAAGTTACCCTAAAATTTAACTTTGAACTCTATTCCGAAACAAAGTTCGGATAGAGTTGGGGCAAAGTAACCGCAAAGTCCAACATTCAACTCGATGCCGGTATAAAGTTCGGATAGAGTTGGGGGAAAGTAACCCCAAATTCCAACACTCAACTATATCCCGGTATAAAGTTCTGATAGAGTTGGGGGAAAGTTACCCTAAAGTTCAACTTTCAACTCTATTCCGAAACAAAGTTCGGATAGAGTTGGGGCAAAGTCCAACGTTCAACTCTATCCCGGTATAAAGTTCGGATAGAGTTGGGGGAAAGTAACCCCAAATTCCAACACTCAACTCTATCCTGGTATAAAGTTCGGATAGAGTTGGAGGAAAGTTACCCTAAAGTTCAACTTTCAACTCTATTCCGAAACAAAGTTCGGATAGAGTTGGGGCAAAGTCCAACGTTCAACTCTATCCCGGTATAAAGTTCGGATAGAGTTGGGGGAAATTAACCCCAAATTCCAACACTCAACTCTATCCTGGTATAAAGTTCGGATAGAGTTGGAGGAAAGTTACCCTAAAGTTCAACTTTCAACTCTATTCCGAAACAAAGTTCGGATAGAGTTGGGGCAAAGTCCAACGTTCAACTCTATCCCGGTATAAAGTTCGGATAGAGTTGGGGGAAAGTAACCCCAAATTCCAACACTCAACTCTATCCTGGTATAAAGTTCGGATAGAGTTGGAGGAAAGTTACCCTAAAGTTCAACTTTCAACTCTATTCCGAAACAAAGTTCGGATAGAGTTGGGGCAAAGTCCAACGTTCAACTCTATCCCGGTATAAAGTTCGGATAGAGTTGGGGGAAAGTAACCCCAAATTCCAACACTCAACTCTATCCTGGTATAAAGTTCGGATAGAGTTGGAGGAAAGTTACCCTAAAGTTCAACTTTCAACTCTATTCCGAAACAAAGTTCGGATAGAGTTGGGGCAAAGTCCAACGTTCAACTCTATCCCGGTATAAAGTTCGGATAGAGTTGGGGGAAAGTAACCCCAAATTCCAACACTCAACTCTATCCTGGTATAAAGTTCGGATAGAGTTGGAGGAAAGTTACCCTAAAGTTCAACTTTCAACTCTATTCCGAAACAAAGTTCGGATAGAGTTGGGGCAAAGTCCAACGTTCAACTCTATCCCGGTATAAAGTTCGGATAGAGTTGGGGGAAAGTAACCCCAAATTCCAACACTCAACTCTATCCTGGTATAAAGTTCGGATAGAGTTGGAGGAAAGTTACGCTAAAATTTAACTTTGAACTCTATTCCGAAACAAAGTTCGGATAGAGTTGGGGCAAAGTAACCGCAAAGTCCAACATTCAACTCTATGCCGGTATAAAGTTCGGATAGAGTTGGGGGAAAGTAACCCCAAATTCCAACACTCAACTATATCCCGGTATAAAGTTCTGATAGAGTTGGGGGAAAGTTACCCTAAAGTTCAACTTTCAACTCTATTCCGAAACAAAGTTCGGATAGAGTTGGGGCAAAGTCCAACGTTCAACTCTATCCCGGTATAAAGTTCGGATAGAGTTGGGGGAAAGTAACCCCAAATTCCAACACTCAACTCTATCCTGGTATAAAGTTCGGATAGAGTTGGAGGAAAGTTACCCTAAAATTTAACTTTCAACTCTATTCCGAAACAAAGTTCGGATAGAGTTCGGGCAAAGTAACCGCAAAGTCCAACACTCAACTATATCCCGGTATAAAGTTGTGATAGAGTTGGGGGAAAGTTACCCTAAAGTTCAACTTTCAACTCTATTCCGAAACAAAGCTCGGATAGAGTTGGGGCAAAGTCCAACGTTCAACTCTATCCCGGTATAAAGTTCTGATAGAGTGGGGGAAAGTTACCCTAAAGTTCAACTTTCAACTCTATTCCGAAACAAAGTTCGGATAGAGTTGGGGCAAAGTCCAACGTTCAACTCTATCCCGGTATAAAGTTCGGATAGAGTTGGGGGAAAGTAACCCCAAATTCCAACACTCAACTCTATCCTGGTATAAAGTTCGGATAGAGTTGGAGGAAAGTTACCCTAAAGTTCAACTTTCAACTCTATTCCGAAACAAAGTTCGGATAGAGTTGGGGCAAAGTCCAACGTTCAACTCTATCCCGGTATAAAGTTCGGATAGAGTTGGGGGAACGTAACCCCAAATTCCAACACTCAACTCTATCCTGGTATAAAGTTCGGATAGAGTTGGAGGAAAGTTACCCTAAAATTTAACTTTCAAGTCTATTCCGAAACAAAGTTCGGATAGAGTTGGGGCAAAGTAACCGCAAAGTCCAACATTCAACTCTATGCCGGTATAAAGTTCGGATAGAGTTGGGGGAAAGTAACCCCAAATTCCAACACTCAACGATATCCCGGTATAAAGTTCGGATAGAGTTGGAGGAAAGTTACCCTAAAATTTAACTTTCAACTCTATTCCGAAACAAAGTTCGGATAGAGTTGGGGCAAAGTAACCGCAAAGTCCAACATTCAACTCTATGCCGGTATAAAGTTCGGATAGAGTTGGGGGAAAGTAACCCCAAATTCCAACACTCAACTATATCCCGGTATAAAGTTCTGATAGAGTTGGGGGAAAGTTACCCTAAAGTTCAACTTTCAACTCTATTCCGAAACAAAGTTCGGATAGAGTTGGGGCAAAGTCCAACGTTCAACTCTATCCCGGTATAAAGTTCGGATAGAGTTGGGGGAAAGTAACCCCAAATTCCAACACTCAACTCTATCCTGGTATAAAGTTCGGATAGAGTTGGAGGAAAGTTACCCTAAAGTTCAACTTTCAACTCTATTCCGAAACAAAGTACGGATAGAGTTGGGGCAAAGTCCAACGTTCAACTCTATCCCGGTATAAAGTTCGGATAGAGTTGGGGGAAAGTAACCCCAAATTCCAACACTCAACTCTATCCTGGTATAAAGTTCGGATAGAGTTGGAGGAAAGTTACCCTAAAATTTAACTTTCAACTCTATTCCGAAACAAAGTTCGGATAGAGTTGGGGCAAAGTAACCGCAAAGTCCAACATTCAACTCTATGCCGGTATAAAGTTCGGATAGAGTTGGGGGAAAGTAACCCCAAATTCCAACACTCAACTATATCCCGGTATAAAGTTCTGATAGAGTTGGAGGAAAGTTACCCTAAAGTTCAACTTTCAACTCTATTCCGAAACAAAGTTCGGATAGAGTTGGGGCAAAGTCCAACGTTCAACTCTATCCCGGTATAAAGTTCGGATAGAGTTGGGGGAAAGTAACCCCAAATTCCAACACTCAACTCTATCCTGGTATAAAGTTCGGATAGAGTTGGAGGAAAGTTACCCTAAAGTTCAACTTTCAACTCTATTCCGAAACAAAGTTCGGATAGAGTTGGGGCAAAGTCCAACGTTCAACTCTATCCCGGTATAAAGTTCGGATAGAGTTGGGGGAACGTAACCCCAAATTCCAACACTCAACTCTATCCTGGTATAAAGTTCGGATAGAGTTGGAGGAAAGTTACCCTAAAATTTAACTTTCAAGTCTATTCCGAAACAAAGTTCGGATAGAGTTGGGGCAAAGTAACCGCAAAGTCCAACATTCAACTCTATGCCGGTATAAAGTTCGGATAGAGTTGGGGGAAAGTAACCCCAAATTCCAACACTCAACGATATCCCGGTATAAAGTTCGGATAGAGTTGGAGGAAAGTTACCCTAAAATTTAACTTTCAACTCTATTCCGAAACAAAGTTCGGATAGAGTTGGGGCAAAGTAACCGCAAAGTCCAACATTCAACTCTATGCCGGTATAAAGTTCGGATAGAGTTGGGGGAAAGTAACCCCAAATTCCAACACTCAACTATATCCCGGTATAAAGTTCTGATAGAGTTGGGGGAAAGTTACCCTAAAGTTCAACTTTCAACTCTATTCCGAAACAAAGTTCGGATAGAGTTGGGGCAAAGTCCAACGTTCAACTCTATCCCGGTATAAAGTTCGGATAGAGTTGGGGGAAAGTAACCCCAAATTCCAACACTCAACTCTATCCTGGTATAAAGTTCGGATAGAGTTGGAGGAAAGTTACCCTAAAGTTCAACTTTCAACTCTATTCCGAAACAAAGTACGGATAGAGTTGGGGCAAAGTCCAACGTTCAACTCTATCCCGGTATAAAGTTCGGATAGAGTTGGGGGAAAGTAACCCCAAATTCCAACACTCAACTCTATCCTGGTATAAAGTTCGGATAGAGTTGGAGGAAAGTTACCCTAAAATTTAACTTTCAACTCTATTCCGAAACAAAGTTCGGATAGAGTTGGGGCAAAGTAACCGCAAAGTCCAACATTCAACTCTATGCCGGTATAAAGTTCGGATAGAGTTGGGGGAAAGTAACCCCAAATTCCAACACTCAACTATATCCCGGTATAAAGTTCTGATAGAGTTGGAGGAAAGTTACCCTAAAGTTCAACTTTCAACTCTATTCCGAAACAAAGTTCGGATAGAGTTGGGGCAAAGTCCAACGTTCAACTCTATCCCGGTATAAAGTTCGGATAGAGTTGGGGGAAAGTAACCCCAAATTCCAACACTCAACTCTATCCTGGTATAAAGTTCGGATAGAGTTGGAGGAAAGTTACCCTAAAGTTCAACTTTCAACTCTATTCCGAAACAAAGTTCGGATAGAGTTGAGGCAAAGTCCAACGTTCAACTCTATCCCGGTATAAAGTTCGGATAGAGTTGGGGGAAAGTAACCCCAAATTCCAACACTCAACTCTATCCTGGTATAAAGTTCGGATAGAGTTGGAGGAAAGTTACCCTAAAGTTCAACTTTGAACTCTATTCCGCAACAAAGTTCGGATAGAGTTGGGGCAAAGTCCAACGTTCAACTCTATCCCGGTATAACGTTCGGATAGCGTTGGGGGAAAGTAACCCCAAATTCCAACACTCAACTCTATCCTGGTATAAAGTTCGGATAGAGTTGGAGGAAAGTTACCCTAAAATTTAACTTTGAACTCTATTCCGAAACAAAGTTCGGATAGAGTTGGGGCAAAGTAACCGCAAAGTCCAACATTCAACTCTATGCCGGTATAAAGTTCGGATAGAGTTGGGGGAAAGTAACCCCAAATTCCAACACTCAACTATATCCCGGTATCAAGTTCTGATAGAGTTGGAGGAAAGTTACCCTAAAGTTCAACTTTCAACTCTATTCCGAAACAAAGTTCGGATAGAGTTGGGGCAAAGTCCAACGTTCAACTCTATCCCGGTATAAAGTTCGGATAGAGTTGGGGGAAAGTAACCCCAAATTCCAACACTCAACTATATCCCGGTATAAAGTTCTGATAGAGTTGGGGGAAAGTTACCCTAAAGTTCAACTTTCAACTCTATTCCGAAACAAAGTTCGGATAGAGTTGGGGCAAAGTCCAACGTTCAACTCTATCCCGGTATAAAGTTCGGATAGAGTTGGGGGGAAGTAACCCCAAATTCCAACACCCAACTATATCCCGGTATAAAGTTCTGATAGAGTTGGGGGAAAGTTACCCTAAAGTTCAACTTTCAACTCTATTCCGAAACAAAGCTCGGATAGAGTTGGGGCAAAGTCCAACGTTCAACTCTATCCCGGTATAAAGTTCTGATAGAGTGGGGGAAAGTTACCCTAAAGTTCAACTGTCAACTCTATTCCGAAACAAAGTTCGGATAGAGTTGGGGCAAAGTCCAACGTTCAACTCTATCCCGGTATAAAGTTCGGATAGAGTTGGGGGAAAGTAACCCCAAATTCCAACACTCAACTATATCCCGGTATAAAGTTCTGATAGAGTTGGGGGAAAGTTACCCTAAAGTTCAACTTTCAACTCTATTCCGAAACAAAGTTCGGATAGAGTTGGGGCAAAGTCCAACGTTCAACTCTATCCCGGTATAAAGTTCGGATAGAGTTGGGGGAAAGTAACCCCAAATTCCAACACTCAACTCTATCCTGGTATAAAGTTCGGATAGAGTTGGAGGAAAGTTACCCTAAAGTTCAACTTTCAACTCTATTCCGAAACAAAGTTCGGATAGAGTTGGGGCAAAGTCCAACGTTCAACTCTATCCCGGTATAAAGTTCGGATAGAGTTGGGGGAAATTAACCCCAAATTCCAACACTCAACTCTATCCTGGTATAAAGTTCGGATAGAGTTGGAGGAAAGTTACCCTAAAGTTCAACTTTCAACTCTATTCCGAAACAAAGTTCGGATAGAGTTGGGGCAAAGTCCAACGTTCAACTCTATCCCGGTATAAAGTTCGGATAGAGTTGGGGGAAAGTAACCCCAAATTCCAACACTCAACTCTATCCTGGTATAAAGTTCGGATAGAGTTGGAGGAAAGTTACCCTAAAATTTAACTTTCAACTCTATTCCGAAACAAAGTTCGGATAGAGTTCGGGCAAAGTAACCGCAAAGTCCAACATTCAACTCTATCCCGGTATAAAGTTCGGATAGAGTTGGGGGAAAGTAACCCCAAATTCCAACACTCAACTATATCCCGGTATAAAGTTCTGATAGAGTTGGGGGAAAGTTACCCTAAAGTTCAACTTTCAACTCTATTCCGAAACAAAGCTCGGATAGAGTTGGGGCAAAGTCCAACGTTCAACTCTATCCCGGTATAAAGTTCGGATAGAGTTGGGGGAAAGTAACCCCAAATTCCAACACTCAACTATATCCCGGTATGAAGTTCTGATAGAATTGGGGGAAAGTTACCCTAAAGTTCAATTTTCAAATCTATTCCGAAACAAAGTTCGGATAGAGTTGGGGCAAAGTCCAACGTTCAACTCTATCCCGGTATAAAGTTCGGATAGATTTGGGGGAAAGTAACCCCAAATTCCAACACTCAACTCTATCCTGGTATAAAGTTCCTCTAGAGTTGGAGGAAAGTTACCCTAAAATTTAACTTTCAACTCTATTCCGAAACAAAGTTCGGATAGAGTTGGGGCAAAGTAACCCTAAAATTTGACTTTCAACTCTATCCCGGTATAAAGTTCTGATAGAGTGGGGGAAAGTTACCCTAAAGTTCAACTTTCAACTCTATTCCGAAACAAAGTTCGGATAGAGTTGGGGCAAAGTCACCGCAAAGTCCAACATTCAACTCTATCCCGGTATAAAGTTCGGATAGAGTTGGGGGAAAGTAACCCCAAATTCCAACACTCAACTCTATCCTGGTATAAAGTTCGGATAGAGGTGGAGGAAAGTTACCCTAAAGTTCAACTTTCAACTCTATTCCGAAACAAAGTTCGGATAGAGTTGGGGCAAAGTATCCGCAAAGTCCAACATTCAACTCTATGCCGGTATAAAGTTCGGATAGAGTTGGGGGAAAGTAACCCCAAATTCCAACACTCAACTATATCCCGGTATAAAGTTCTGATAGAGTTGGGGGAAAGTTACCCTAAAGTTCAACTTTCAACCCTATTCCGAAACAAAGTTCGGATAGAGTTGGGGCAAAGTCCAACGTTCAACTCTATCCCGGTATAAAGGTCGGATAGAGTTGGAGGAAAGTTACCCTAAAATTTAACTTTCAACTCTATTCCGAAACAAAGTTCGGATAGAGTTGGGGCAAAGTAACCCTAAAATTTGACTTTCAACTCTATCCCGGTATAAAGTTCGGATTGTGTTGGGGGAAAGTACCCTCAAAGTCGAATATTCAACTCTATCCCGGTATAAAGTTCTGATAGAGTGGGGGAAAGTTACCCTAAAGTTCAACTTTCAACTCTATTCCGAAACAAAGTTCGGATAGAATTGGGGCAAAGTAACCGCAAAGTCCAACATTCAACTCTATGCCGGTATAAAGTTCGGATAGAGTTGGGGGAAAGTAACCCCAAATTCCAACAATCAACTATATCCCGGTATAAAGTTCGGATAGAGTTGGGGGAAAGTTACCCTAAAGTTCAACTTTCAACTCTATTCCGAAACAAAGCTCGGATAGAGTTGGGGCAAAGTCCAACGTTCAACTCTATCCCGGTATAAAGTTCGGATAGAGTTGGGGGAAAGTAACCCCAAATTCCAACACTCAACTATATCCCGGTATGAAGTTCTGATAGAATTGGGGGAAAGTTACCCTAAAGTTCAATTTTCAAATCTATTCCGAAACAAAGTTCGGATAGAGTTGGGGCAAAGTCCAACGTTCAACTCTATCCCGGTATAAAGTTCGGATAGATTTGGGGGAAAGTAACCCCAAATTCCAACACTCAACTCTATCCTGGTATAAAGTTCCTCTAGAGTTGGAGGAAAGTTACCCTAAAATTTAACTTTCAACTCTATTCCGAAACAAAGTTCGGATAGAGTTGGGGCAAAGTAACCCTAAAATTTGACTTTCAACTCTATCCCGGTATAAAGTTCTGATAGAGTGGGGGAAAGTTACCCTAAAGTTCAACTTTCAACTCTATTCCGAAACAAAGTTCGGATAGAGTTGGGGCAAAGTCACCGCAAAGTCCAACATTCAACTCTATCCCGGTATAAAGTTCGGATAGAGTTGGGGGAAAGTAACCCCAAATTCCAACACTCAACTCTATCCTGGTATAAAGTTCGGATAGAGGTGGAGGAAAGTTACCCTAAAGTTCAACTTTCAACTCTATTCCGAAACAAAGTTCGGATAGAGTTGGGGCAAAGTATCCGCAAAGTCCAACATTCAACTCTATGCCGGTATAAAGTTCGGATAGAGTTGGGGGAAAGTAACCCCAAATTCCAACACTCAACTATATCCCGGTATAAAGTTCTGATAGAGTTGGGGGAAAGTTACCCTAAAGTTCAACTTTCAACCCTATTCCGAAACAAAGTTCGGATAGAGTTGGGGCAAAGTCCAACGTTCAACTCTATCCCGGTATAAAGGTCGGATAGAGTTGGAGGAAAGTTACCCTAAAATTTAACTTTCAACTCTATTCCGAAACAAAGTTCGGATAGAGTTGGGGCAAAGTAACCCTAAAATTTGACTTTCAACTCTATCCCGGTATAAAGTTCGGATTGTGTTGGGGGAAAGTACCCTCAAAGTCGAATATTCAACTCTATCCCGGTATAAAGTTCTGATAGAGTGGGGGAAAGTTACCCTAAAGTTCAACTTTCAACTCTATTCCGAAACAAAGTTCGGATAGAATTGGGGCAAAGTAACCGCAAAGTCCAACATTCAACTCTATGCCGGTATAAAGTTCGGATAGAGTTGGGGGAAAGTAACCCCAAATTCCAACAATCAACTATATCCCGGTATAAAGTTCGGATAGAGTTGGGGGAAAGTTACCCTAAAGTTCAACTTTCAACTCTATTCCGAAACAAAGCTCGGATAGAGTTGGGGCAAAGTCCAACGTTCAACTCTATCCCGGTATAAAGTTCGGATAGAGTTGGGGGAAAGTAACCCCAAATTCCAACACTCAACTCTATCCTGGAATAAAGTTCGGATAGAGTTGGAGGAAAGTTACCCTAAAGTTCAACTTTCAACTCTATTCCAAAACAAAGTTCGGATAGAGTTGGGGCAAAGTCCAACGTTCAACTCTATCCCGGTATAAAGTTCGGATAGAGTTGGGGGAAAGTAACCCCAAATTCCAACACTCAACTCTATCCTCGTATAAAGTTCGGATAGAGTTGGAGGAAAGTTACCCTAAAATTTAACTTTCAACTGTATTCCGAAACAAAGTTCGGATAGAGTTGGGGCAAAGTAACCGCAAAGTCCAACATTCAACTCTATGCCGGTATAAAGTTCGGATAGAGTTGGGGGAAAGTAACCCCAAATTCCAACACTCAACGATATCCCGGTATAAAGTTCGGATAGAGTTGGAGGAAAGTTACCCTAAAATTTAACTTTCAACTCTATTCCGAAACAAAGTTCGGATAGAGTTGGGGCAAAGTAACCGCAAAGTCCAACATTCAACTCTATGCCGGTATAAAGTTCGGATAGAGTTGGGGGAAAGTAACCCCAAATTCCAACACTCAACTATATCCCGGTATAAAGTTCTGATAGAGTTGGGGGAAAGTTACCCTAAAGTTCAACTTTCAACTCTATTCCGAAACAAAGTTCGGATAGAGTTGGGGCAAAGTCCAACGTTCAACTCTATCCCGGTATAAAGTTCGGATAGAGTTGGGGGAAAGTAACCCCAAATTCCAACACTCAACTCTATCCTGGTATAAAGTTCGGATAGAGTTGGAGGAAAGTTACCCTAAAGTTCAACTTTCAACTCTATTCCGAAACAAAGTTCGGATAGAGTTGGGGCAAAGTCCAACGTTCAACTCTATCCCGGTATAAAGTTCGGATAGAGTTGGGGGAAAGTAACCCCAAATTCCAACACTCAACTCTATCCTGGTATAAAGTTCGGATAGAGTTGGAGGAAAGTTACCCTAAAATTTAACTTTCAACTCTATTCCGAAACAAAGTTCGGATAGAGTTCGGGCAAAGTAACCGCAAAGTCCAACATTCAACTCTATCCCGGTATAAAGTTCGGATAGAGTTGGGGGAAAGTAACCCCAAATTCCAACACTCAACTATATCCCGGTATAAAGTTCTGATAGAGTTGGGGGAAAGTTACCCTAAAGTTCAACTTTCAACTCTATTACGAAACAAATCTCGGATAGAGTTGGGGCAAAGTCCAACGTTCAACTCTATCCCGGTATAAAGTTCGGATAGAGTTGGGGGAAAGTAACCCCAAATTCCAATACTCAACTATATCCCGGTATAAAGTTCTGATAGAGTTGGGGGAAAGATACCCTAAAGTTCAACTTTCAACTCTATTCCGAAACAAAGTTCGGATAGAGTTGGGGCAAAGTCCAACGTTCAACTCTATCCCGGTATAAAGTTCGGATAGAGTTGGGGGAAAGTAACCCCAAATTCCAACACTCAACTCTATCCTGGTATAAAGTTCGGATAGAGTTGGAGGAAAGTTACCCTAAAATTTAACTTTCAACTCTATTCCGAAACAAAGTTCGGATAGAGTTCGGGCAAAGTAACCGCAAAGTCCAACATTCAACTCTATCCCGGTATAAAGTTCGGATAGAGTTGGGGGAAAGTAACCCCAAATTCCAACACTCAACTATATCCCGGTATAAAGTTCTGATAGAGTTGGGGGAAAGTTACCCTAAAGTTCAACTTTCAACTCTATTCCGAAACAAATCTCGGATAGAGTTGGGGCAAAGTCCAACGTTCAACTCTATCCCGGTATAAAGTTCTGATAGAGTGGGGGAAAGTTACCCTAAAGTTCAACTTTCAACTCTATTCCGAAACAAAGTTCGGATAGAGTTGGGGCAAAGTCCAACGTTCAACTCTATCCCGGTATAAAGTTCGGATAAAGTTGGGGGAAAGTAACCCCAAATTCCAACACTCAACTCTATCCTGGTATAAAGTTCGGATAGAGTTGGAGGAAAGTGACCCTAAAATTTAACTTTCAACTCTATTCCGAAACAAAGTTCGGATAGAGTTGGGGCAAAGTCCAACGTTCAACTCCATCCCGGTATAAAGTTCGGATAGAGTTGGGGGAAAGTAACCCCAAATTCCAACACTCAACTCTATCCTGGTATAAAGTTCGGATAGAGTTGGAGGAAAGTTACCCTAAAAGTTAACTTTCAACTCTATTCCGAAACAAAGTTCGGATAGAGTTCGGGCAAAGTAACCGCAAAGTCCAACATTCAACTCTATCCCGGTATAAAGTTCGGATAGAGTTGGGGGAAAGTAACCCCAAATTCCAACACTCAATTATATCCCGGTATAAAGTTCTGATAGAGTTGGGGGAAAGTTACCCTAAAATTCAACTTTCAATTCTATTCCGAAACAAAGCTCGGATAGAGTTGGGGCAAAGTCCAACGTTCAACTCTATCCCGGTATAAAGTTCTGATAGAGTGGGGGAAAGTTACCCTAAAGTTCAACTTTCAACTCTATTCCGAAACAAAGTTCGGATAGAGTTGGGGCAAAGTCCAACGTTCAACTCTATCCCGGTATAAAGTTCGGATAGAGTTGGGGGAAAGTAACCCCAAATTCCAACACTCAACTCTATCCTGGTATAAAGTTCGGATAGAGTTGGAGGAAAGTTACCCTAAAGTTCAACTTTCAACTCTATTCCGAAACAAAGTTCGGATAGAGTTGGGGCAAAGTCCAACGTTCAACTATATCCCGGTATAAAGTTCGGATAGAGTTGGGGGAAAGTAACCCCAAATTCCAACACTCAACTCTATCCTGCTATCAAGTTCGGATAGAGTTGGGGGAAAGTAACCCCAAATTCCAACACTCAACTATATCCCGGTATAAAGTTCTGATAGAGTTGGGGGAAAGTTACCCTAAAGTTCAACTTTCAACTCTATTCCGAAACAAAGTTCGGATAGAGTTGGGGCAAAGTCCAACGTTCAACTCTATCCCGGTATAAAGTTCGGATAGAGTTGGGGGAAAGTAACCCAAATTCCAACACTCAACTCTATCCTGGTATAAAGTTCGGATAGAGTTGGAGGAAAGTTACCCTAAAGTTCAACTTTCAACTCTATTCCGAAACAAAGTTCGGATAGAGTTGGGGCAAAGTCCAACGTTCAACTCTATCCCGGTATAAAGTTCGGATAGAGTTGGGGGAAAGTAACCCCAAATTCCAACACTCAACTCTATCCTGGTATAAAGTTCGGATAGAGTTGGAGGAAAGTTACCCTAAAATTTAACTTTGAACTCTATTCCGAAACAAAGTTCGGATAGAGTTGGGGCAAAGTAACCGCAAAGTCCAACATTCAACTCTATGCCGGTATAAAGTTCGGATAGAGTTGGGGGAAAGTAACCCCAAATTCCAACACTCAACTATATCCCGGTATAAAGTTCTGATAGAGTTGGGGGAAAGTTACCCTAAAGTTCAACTTTCAATTCTATTCCGAAACAAAGCTCGGATAGAGTTGGGGCAAAGTCCAACGTTCAACTCTATCCCGGTATAAAGTTCTGATAGAGTGGGGGAAAGTTACCCTAAAGTTCAACTTTCAACTCTATTCCGAAACAAAGTTCGGATAGAGTTGGGGCAAAGTAACCGCAAAGTCCAACATTCAACTCTATCCCGGTATAAAGTTCGGATAGAGTTGGGGGAAAGTAACCCCAAATTCCAACACTCAACTATATCCCGGTATGAAGTTCTGATAGAATTGGGGGAAAGTTACCCTAAAGTTCAATTTTCAACTCTATTCCGAAACAAAGTTCGGATAGAGTTGGGGCAAAGTCACCGCAAAGTCCAACATTCAACTCTATCCCGGTATAAAGTTCGGATAGAGTTGGGGGAAAGTAACCCCAAATTCCAACACTCAACTCTATCCTGGTATAAAGTTCGGATAGAGTTGGAGGAAAGTTACCCTAAAGTTCAACTTTCAACTCTATTCCGAAACAAAGTTCGGATAGAGTTGGGGCAAAGTATCCGCAAAGTCCAACATTCAACTCTATGCCGGTATAAAGTTCGGATAGAGTTGGGGGAAAGTAACCCCAAATTCCAACACTCAACTATATCCCGGTATAAAGTTCTGATAGAGTTGGGGGAAAGTTACCCTAAAGTTCAACTTTCAACCCTATTCCGAAACAAAGTTCGGATAGAGTTGGGGCAAAGTCCAACGTTCAACTCTATCCCGGTATAAAGGTCGGATAGAGTTGGAGAAAGTTACCCTAAAATTTAACTTTCAACTCTATTCCGAAACAAAGTTCGGATAGGAGTTGGGGCAAAGTAACCGCAAAGTCCAACATTCAACTCTATGCCGGTATAAAGTTCGGATAGAGTTGGGGGAAAGTAACCCAAATTCCAACACTCAACGATATCCCGGTATAAAGTTCTGATAGAGTTGGGGGGAAAGTTACTCTAAAGTTCAACTTTCAACTCTATTCCGAAACAAAGTTCGGATAGAGTTGGGGCAAAGTCCAACGTTCAAACTCTATCCCGGTATAAAGTTCGGATAGAGTTGGGGAAAAGTAACCTCAAATTCCAACACTCAACTCTATCCTGGTATAAAGTTCGGATAGAGTTGGAGGAAAGTTACCCTAAAGTTCAACTTTCAACTCTATTCCGAAACAAAGTTCGGATAGAGTTGGGGCCAAGTCCAACGTTCAACTCTATCCCGGTATAAAGTTCGGATAGAGTTGGGGGAAAGTAACCCCAAATTCCAACACTCAACTCTATCCTGGTATAAAGTTCGGATAGGGTTGGAGGAAAGTTACCCTAAAATTTAACTTTCAACTCTATTCCGAAACAAAGTTCGGATAGAGTTGGGGCAAAGTAACCGGAAAGTCCAACATTCAACTCTATTGCCGGTATAAAGTTCGGATAGAGTTGGGGGAAAGTAACCCCAAATTCCAACACTCAAACGATATCCCGGTATAAGTTCTGATAGAGTTGGGGGAAAGTTACCCTAAAGTTCAACTTTCAAGTCTATTCCGAAACAAAGTTCGGATAGAGTTGGGGCAAAGTCCAACGTTCAACTCTATCCCGGTATAAAGTTCGGATAGAGTTGGGGGAAAGTAACCCCAATTCCAACACTCAACTCTATCCTGGTATAAAGTTCGGATAGAGTTGGAGGAAAGTTACCCTAAAGTTCAACTTTCAACTTTATTCCGAAACAAAGTCGGATAGAGTTGGGGCAAAGTCCAACGTTCAACTCTATCCCGGTATAAAGTTCGGATAGAGTTGGGGGAAAGTAACCCCAAAATTCCAACACTCAACTCTATCCTGGTATCAAGTTCGGATAGAGTTGGGGAAAGTAACCCCAAATTCCAACACTCAACTATATCCGGTATAAAGTTCTGATAGAGTTGGGGGAAAGTTACCCTAAAGTTCAACTTTCAACTCTATTCCGAAACAAAGTTCGGATAGAGTTGGGGCAAAGTCCAACGTTCAACTCTATCCCGGTATAAAGTTCGGATAGAGTTGGGGGAAAGTAACCCCAAATTCCAACATCAACTCTATCCTGGTATAAAGTTCGGATAGAGTTGGAGGAAAGTTACCCCTAAAGTTCAACTTTCAACTCTATTCCGAAACAAAGTTCGGATTAGAGTTGGGGCAAAGTCCAACGTTCAACTCTATCCCGGTATAAAGTTCGGATAGAGTTGGGGAAAGTAACCCCAAATTCCAACAACTCAACGATATCCCGGTATAAAGTTCTGATAGAGTTGGGGGAAAGTTACCCTAAAGTTCAACTTTCAAGTCTATTCCGAAACAAAGTTCGGATAGAGTTGGGGCAAAGTCCAACGTTCAACTCTATCCCGGTATAAAGTTCGGATAGAGTTGGGGGAAAGTAACCCCAAATTCCAACACTCAACTATATCCCGGTATAAAGTTCTGATAGAGTTGGGGGAAAGTTACCCTAAAGTTCAACTTTCAACTCTATTCCGAAACAAATCGCGGATAGAGTTGGGGCAAAGTCCAACGTTCAACTCTATCCCGGTATATAGTTCTGATAGAGTGGGGGAAAGTTACCCTAAAGTTCAACTTTCAACTCTATTCCGAAACAAAGTTCGGATAGAGTTGCGGCAAAGTCCAACGTTCAACTCTATCCCGGTATAAAGTTCGGATAGAGTTGGGGGAAAGTAACCCCAAATTCCAACACTCAACTCTATCCTGGTATAAAGTTCGGATAGAGTTGGAGGAAAGTTACCCTAAAATTTAACTTTGAACTCCTATTCCGAAACAAAGTTCGGATAGAGTTTGGGGCAAAGTAACCGCAAAGTCCAACATTCAACTCTATGCCGGTATAAAGTTCGGATAGAGAGTTGGGGGAAAGTAACCCCAAATTCCAATACTCAACTATATCCCGGTATAAAGTTCTGATAGAGTTGGGGGAAAGATACCCTAAAGTTCAACTTTCAACTCTATTCCGAAACAAAGTTCGGATAGAGTTGGGGCAAAGTCCAACGTTCAACTCTATCCCGGTATAAAGTTCGGATAGAGTTGGGGGAAAGTAACCCCAAATTCCAACACTCAACTCTATCCTGGTATAAAGTTCGGATAGAGTTGAGGAAAGTTAACCTAAAATTTAACTTTCAACTCTATTCCGAAACAAAGTTCGGATAGAGTTCGGGCAAAGTAACCGCAAAGTCCAACATTCAACTCTATCCCGGTATAAAGTTCGGATAGAGTTGGGGGAAAGTAACCCCAAATTCCAACACTCAACTATATCCCGGTATAAAGTTCTGATAGAGTTGGGGGAAAGTTACCCTAAAGTTCAACTTTCAACTCTATTCCGAAACAAATCTCGGATAGAGTTGGGGCAAAGTCCAACGTTCAACTCTATCCCGGTATAAAGTTCTGATAAAGTTGGGGGAAAGTAACCCCAAATTCCAACACTCAACTCTATCCTGGTATAAAGTTCGGATAGAGTTGGAGGAAAGTGACCCTAAAATTTAACTTTCAACTCTATTCCGAAACAAAGTTCGGATAGAGTTGGGGCAAAGTCCAACGTTCAACTCCATCACGGTATAAAGTTCGGATAGAGTTGGGGGAAAGTAACCCCAAATTCCAACACTCAACTCTATCCTGGTATAAAGTTCGGATAGAGTTGGAGGAAAGTTACCCTAAAAGTTAACTTTCAACTCTATTCCGAAACAAAGTTCGGATAGAGTTCGGGCAAAGTAACCGCAAAGTCCAACATTCAACTCTATCCCGGTATAAAGTTCGGATAGAGTTGGGGGAAAGTAACCCCAAATTCCAACACTCAACTATATCCCGGTATAAAGTTCTGATAGAGTTGGGGGAAAGTTACCCTAAAGTTCAACTTTCAATTCTATTCCGAAACAAAGTTCGGATAGAGTTCGGGCAAAGTAACCGCAAAGTCCAACACTCAACTATATCCCGGTATAAAGTTCTGATAGAGTTGGGGGAAAGTTACCCTAAAGTTCAACTTTCAACTCTATTCCGAAACAAAGCTCGGATAGAGTTGGGGCAAAGTCCAACGTTCAACTCTATCCCGGTATAAAGTTCTGATAGAGTGGGGGAAAGTTACCCTAAAGTTCAACTTTCAACTCTATTCCGAAACAAAGTTCGGATAGAGTTGGGGCAAAGTCCAACGTTCAACTCTATCCCGGTATAAAGTTCGGATAGAGTTGGGGGAAAGTAACCCCAAATTCCAACACTCAACTCTATCCTGGTATAAAGTTCGGATAGAGTTGGAGGAAAGTTACCCTAAAATTTAACTTTGAACTCTATTCCGAACAAAGTTCGGATAGAGTTGGGGCAAAAGTAACCGCAAAGTCCAACATTCAACTCGATTGCCGGTATAAAGTTCGGATAGAGTTGGGGGAAAGTAACCCCAAATTCCAACACTCAACTATATCCCGGTATAAGTTCTGATAGAGTTGGGGGAAGTTACCCTAAAGTTCAACTTTCAACTCTATTCCGAAACAAAGTTCGGATAGAGTTGGGGCAAAGTCCAACGTTCAACTCTATCCCGGTATAAAGTTCGGATAGAGTTGGGGGAAAGTAACCCCAAATTCCAACACTCAACTCTATCCTGGTATAAAGTTCGGATAGAGTTGGAGGAAAGTTACCCTAAAGTTCAACTTTCAACTCTATTCCGAAACAAAGTTCGGATAGAGTTGGGGCAAAGTCCACCGTTCAAACTCTATCCCGGTATAAAGTTCGGATAGAGTTGGGGGAAATTAACCCCAAATTCCAACACTCAACTCTATCCTGGTATAAAGTTCGGATAGAGTTGGAGGAAAGTTACACTAAAGTTCAACTTTCAACTCTATTCGAAACAAAGTTCGGATAAGAGTTGGGGCAAAGTCCAACGTTCAACTCTATCCCGGTATAAAGTTCGGATAGAGTTGGGGGAAAGTAACCCCAAATTCCAACACTCAACTCTATCCTGGTATAAAGTTCGGATAGAGTTGGAGGAAGTTACCCTAAAATTTAACTTTGAACTCTATTCCGAAACAAGTTCGGATAGAGTTGAGGGCAAAGTAACCGCAAAGTCCAACATTCAACTCTATGCCGGTATAAAGTTCGGATAGAGGTTGGGGGAAAGTAACCCCAAATTCCAACACTCAACTATCCCGGTATAAAGTTCTGATAGAGTTGGGGGAAAGTTACCCTAAAGTTCAACTTTCAACTCTATTCCGAAACAAAGTTCGGATAGAGTTGGGGCAAAGTCCAACGTTCAACTCTATCCCGTATAAAGTTCGGATAGAGTTGGGGGAAAGTAACCCCAAATTCCAACACTCAACTCTATCCTGGTATAAAGTTCGGATAGAGTTGGAGGAAAGTTACCCTAAAATTTAACTTTCAACTCTATTCCGAAACAAAGTTCGGATAGAGTTGGGGCAAAGTAACCGCAAAGTCCAACATTCAACTCTATCCCGGTATAAAGTTCGGATAGAGTTGGGGGAAAGTAACCCCAAATTCCAACACTCAACTATATCCCGGTATAAAGTTCTGATAGAGTTGGGGAAAGTTACCCTAAAGTTCAACTTTCAACTCTATTCCGAAACAAAGTCGGATAGAGTTGGGGCAAAGTCCAACGTTCAACTCTATCCCGGTATAAAGTTCGGATAGAGTTGGGGGAAAGTAACCCCAAATTCCAACACTCAACTATCCCGGTATAAGTTCTGATAGAGTTGGGGGAAAGTTACCCTAAAGTTCAACTTTCAACTCTATTCCGAAACAAAGTTCGGATAGAGTTGGGGCAAAGTCCAACGTTCAACTCTATCCCGGTATAAAGTTCGGATAGAGTTGGGGGAAAGTAACCCCAAATTCCAACACTCAACTCTATCCTGGTATAAAGTTCTCTAGAGTTGGAGGAAAGTTACCCTAAAGTTTAACTTTCAACTCTATTCCGAAACAAAGTTCGGATAGAGTTGGGGCAAAGTAACCCTAAAATTGACTTTCAACTCTATCCCGGTATAAAGTTCTGATAGAGTGGGGGAAAGTTACCCTAAAGTTCAACTTTCAACTCTATTCCGAAACAAAGTTCGGATAGAGTTGGGGCAAAGTCACCGCAAAGTCCAACATTCAACTCTATCCCGGTATAAAGTTCGGATAGAGTTGGGGGAAAGTAACCCCAAATTCCAACACTCAACTCTATCCCGGTATAAAGTTCGATAGAGTTGGGGAAAGTTACCCTAAAGTTCAACTTTCAACTCTATTCCGAAACAAAGTTCGGATAGAGTTGGGGCAAAGTCCGCAAAGTCCAACATTCAACTCTATCCGGTATAAAGTTCGGATAGAGTTGGGGGAAAGTAACCCCAAATTCCAACACTCAACTATATCCCGGTATAAAGTTCGATAGAGTTGGGGAAAGTTACCCTAAAGTTCAACTTTCAACTCTATTCCGAAACAAAGTTCGGATAGAGTTGGGGCAAAGTCCAACGTTCAACTCTATCCCGGTATAAAGTTCGGATAGAGTTGGGGAAAGTACCCTAAATTTAACTCAACTCTATTCCGAAACAAAGTTCGGATAGAGTTGGGGCAAAGTAACCCTAAAATTTAACTTTCAACTCTATCCGATAAAGTTCGGATAGAGTTGGGGAAAGTACCCAAAGTCGAATATTCAACTCTATCCCGGTATAAAGTTCTGATAGAGTTGGGGGAAAGTTACCCTAAAGTTCAACTTTCAACTCTATTCCGAAACAAAGTTCGGATAGAGTTGGGGCAAAGTAACCGCAAAGTCCAACATTCAACTCTATCCCGGTATAAAGTTCGGATAGAGTTGGGGGAAAGTAACCCCAAATTCCAACATCAACTATATCCCGGTATAAAGTTCGATAGAGTTGGGGGAAAGTTACCCTAAAGTTCAACTTTCAACTCTATTCCGAAACAAAGTTCGGATAGAGTTGGGGCAAAGTCCAACGTTCAACTCTATCCCGGTATAAAGTTCGGATAGAGTTGGGGGAAAGTAACCCCAAATTCCAACACTCAACTCTATCCTGGATAAAGTTCGGATAGAGTTGGGGAAAGTTACCCTAAAGTTCAACTTTCAACTTATTCCGAAACAAAGTTCGGATAGAGTTGGGGCAAAGTCCAACGTTCAACTCTATCCCGGTATAAAGTTCGGATAGAGTTGGGGGAAAGTAACCCCAAATTCCAACACTCAACTCTATCCTGTATAAAGTTCGGATAGAGTTGGAGGAAAGTTACCCTAAAATTTAACTTTCAACTCTATTCCGAAACAAAGTTCGGATAGAGTTGGGGCAAAGTAACCGCAAAGTCCAACATTCAACTCTATCCGGTATAAAGTTCGGATAGAGTTGGGGGAAAGTAACCCCAAATTCCAACACTCAACGATATCCCGGTATAAAGTTCGGATAGAGTTGGAGGAAAGTTACCCTAAAATTTAACTTTCAACTCTATTCCGAAACAAAGTTCGGATAGAGTTGGGGCAAAGTAACCGCAAAGTCCAACATTCAACTCTATGCCGGTATAAAGTTCGGATAGAGTTGGGGGAAAGTAACCCCAAATTCCAACACTCAACTATATCCCGGTATAAAGTTCTGATAGAGTTGGGGGAAAGTTACCCTAAAGTTCAACTTTCAACTCTATTCCGAAACAAAGTTCGGATAGAGTTGGGGCAAAGTCCAACGTTCAACTCTATCCCGGTATAAAGTTCGGATAGAGTTGGGGGAAAGTAACCCCAAATTCCAACACTCAACTCTATCCTGGTATAAAGTTCGGATAGAGTTGGAGGAAAGTTACCCTAAAGTTCAACTTTCAACTCTATTCCGAAACAAAGTTCGGATAGAGTTGGGGCAAAGTCCAACGTTCAACTCTATCCCGGTATAAAGTTCGGATAGAGTTGGGGGAAAGTAACCCCAAATTCCAACACTCAACTCTATCCTGGTATAAAGTTCGGATAGAGTTGGAGGAAAGTTACCCTAAAATTTAACTTTCAACTCTATTCCGAAACAAAGTTCGGATAGAGTTGGGGCAAAGTCCGCAAAGTCCAACATTCAACTCTATCCGGTATAAAGTTCGGATAGAGTTGGGGGAAAGTAACCCCAAATTCCAACACTCAACGATCCCGGTATAAAGTTCTGATAGAGTTGGGGAAAGTTACCCTAAAGTTCAACTTTCAACTCTATTCCGAAACAAAGTTCGGATAGAGTTGGGGCAAAGTCCAACGTTCAACTCTATCCCGGTATAAAGTTCGGATAGAGTTGGGGGAAAGTAACCCCAAATTCCAACTCAACTATATCCCGGTATAAAGTTCTGATAGAGTTGGGGAAAGTACCCTAAAGTTCAACTTTCAACTCTATTCCGAAACAAAGTTCGGATAGAGTTGGGGCAAAGTCCAACGTTCAACTCTATCCCGGTATAAAGTTCGATAGAGTTGGGGGAAAGTACCCTAAATTCAACTTTCAACTCTATTCCGAAACAAATCTCGGATAGAGTTGGGGCAAAGTCCAACTTTCAACTCTATCCGGTATAAAGTTCGGATAGAGTTGGGGAAAGTAACCAAATTCCAAACTCAACTATATCCCGGTATAAAGTTCTGATAGAGTTGGGGGAAAGTACCCTAAAGTTCAACTTTCAACTCTATTCCGAAACAAAGTTCGGATAGAGTTGGGGCAAAGTCCAACGTTCAACTCTATCCCGGTATAAAGTTCGGATAGAGTTGGGGGAAAGTAACCCAAATTCCAACACTCAACTCTATCCTGGTATAAAGTTCGGATAGAGTTGGAGGAAAGTTACCCTAAAATTCAACTTTCAACTCTATTCCGAAACAAAGTTCGGATAGAGTTGGGGCAAAGTAACCGCAAAGTTCAACTTCAACTCTATCCCGGTATAAAGTTCGGATAGAGTTGGGGGAAAGTAACCCCAAATTCCAACACTCAACTATATCCCGGTATAAAGTTCTGATAGAGTTGGGGAAAGTTACCCTAAAGTTCAACTTTCAACTCTATTCCGAAACAAATTCGGATAGAGTTGGGGCAAAGTCCAACGTTCAACTCTATCCCGGTATAAAGTTCTGATAGAGTGGGGGAAAGTTACCCTAAAGTTCAACTTTCAACTCTATTCCGAAACAAAGTTCGGATAGAGTTGGGGCAAAGTCCAACGTTCAACTCTATCCCGTATAAAGTTCGGATAGAGTTGGGGGAAAGTAACCCCAAATTCCAACACTCAACTCTATCCTGGTATAAAGTTCTGATAGAGTTGGGGAAAGTTACCCTAAAGTTCAACTTTCAACTCTATTCCGAAACAAAGTTCGGATAGAGTTGGGGCAAAGTCCAACGTTCAACTCTATCCCGGTATAAAGTTCGGATAGAGTTGGGGGAAAGTAACCCCAAGTTCCAACACTCAACTCTATCCTGGTATAAAGTTCGGATAGAGTTGGAGGAAAGTTACCCTAAAGTTCAACTTTCAACTCTATTCCGAAACAAAGTTCGGATAGAGTTGGGGCAAAGTCCAACGTTCAACTCTATCCCGGTATAAAGTTCGGATAGAGTTGGGGGAAAGTAACCCCAAATTCCAACACTCAACTCTATCCTGGTATAAAGTTCGGATAGAGTTGGAGGAAAGTTACCCTAAATTCAACTTTCAACTCTATTCCGAAACAAAGTTCGGATAGAGTTGGGGCAAAGTAACCGCAAAGTCCAACATTCAACTCTATCCGGTATAAAGTTCGGATAGAGTTGGGGGAAAGTAACCCCAAATTCCAACACTCAACGATTCCGGTATAAAGTTCTGATAGAGTTGGGGGAAAGTTACCTAAAGTTCAACTTTCAACTCTATTCCGAAACAAAGTTCGGATAGAGTTGGGGCAAAGTCCAACGTTCAACTCTATCCCGGTATAAAGTTCGGATAGAGTTGGGGAAAGTAACCCCAAATTCCAAACTCAACTATATCCGGTATAAAGTTCTGATAGAGTTGGGGAAAGTACCCTAAAGTTCAACTTTCAACTCTATTCCGAAACAAAGTTCGGATAGAGTTGGGGCAAAGTCCAACGTTCAACTCTATCCCGGTATAAAGTTCTGATAGAGTTGGGGGAAAGTTACCCTAAAGTTCAACTTTCAACTCTATTCCGAAACAAATCTCGGATAGAGTTGGGGCAAAGTCCAACGTTCAACTCTATCCCGGTATAAAGTTCGGATAGAGTTGGGGAAAGTAACCCCAAATTCCAATACTCAACTATATCCCGGTATAAAGTTCTGATAGAGTTGGGGGAAAGTTACCCTAAAGTTCAACTTTCAACTCTATTCCGAAACAAAGTTCGGATAGAGTTGGGGCAAAGTCCAACGTTCAACTCTATCCCGGTATAAAGTTCGGATAGAGTTGGGGGAAAGTAACCCCAAATTCCAACACTCAACTCTATCCTGGTATAAAGTTCGATAGAGTTGGAGGAAAGTTACCCTAAATTTAACTTTCAACTCTATTCCGAAACAAAGTTCGGATAGAGTTGGGCAAAGTAACCGCAAAGTCCAACATTCAACTCTATCCCGGTATAAAGTTCGGATAGAGTTGGGGGAAAGTAACCCAAATTCCAACACTCAACTATATCCCGGTATAAAGTTCTGATAGAGTTGGGGGAAAGTTACCCTAAAGTTCAACTTTCAACTCTATTCCGAAACAAATCTCGGATAGAGTTGGGGCAAAGTCCAACGTTCAACTCTATCCCGGTATAAAGTTCTGATAGAGTGGGGAAAGTTACCCTAAAGTTCAACTTTCAACTCTATTCCGAAACAAAGTTCGGATAGAGTTGGGGCAAAGTCCAACGTTCAACTCTATCCCGTATAAAGTTCGGATAGAGTTGGGGGAAAGTAACCCCAAATTCCAACACTCAACTCTATCCTGGTATAAAGTTCGGATAGAGTTGGAGGAAAGTGACCCTAAAATTTAACTTTCAACTCTATTCCGAAACAAAGTTCGGATAGAGTTGGGGCAAAGTCCAACGTTCAACTCTCCCGGTATAAAGTTCGGATAGAGTTGGGGAAAGTAACCCAAATTCCAACACTCAACTCTATCCTGGTATAAAGTTCGGATAGAGTTGGAGGAAAGTTACCCTAAAAGTTAACTTTCAACTCTATTCCGAAACAAAGTTCGGATAGAGTTCGGGCAAAGTAACCGCAAAGTCCAACATTCAACTCTATCCCGGTATAAAGTTCGGATAGAGTTGGGGGAAAGTAACCCCAAATTCCAACACTCAACTATATCCCGGTATAAAGTTCTGATAGAGTTGGGGAAAGTTACCCTAAAGTTCAACTTTCAATTCTATTCCGAAACAAAGCTCGGATAGAGTTGGGGCAAAGTCCAACGTTCAACTCTATCCCGGTATAAAGTTCTGATAGAGTGGGGGAAAGTTACCCTAAAGTTCAACTTTCAACTCTATTCCGAAACAAAGTTCGGATAGAGTTGGGGCAAAGTCCAACGTTCAACTCTATCCGGTATAAAGTTCGGATAGAGTTGGGGGAAAGTAACCCCAAATTCCAACACTCAACTCTATCCTGGTATAAAGTTCGGATAGAGTTGGAGGAAAGTTACCCTAAAGTTCAACTTTCAACTCTATTCCGAAACAAAGTTCGGATAGAGTTGGGGCAAAGTCCAACGTTCAACTCTATCCCGGTATAAAGTTCGGATAGAGTTGGGGGAAAGTAACCCCAAATTCCAACACTCAACTCTATCCTGGTATAAAGTTCGGATAGAGTTGGAGGAAAGTTACCCTAAATTCA
>BQMI01000237.1:0-44883 GCA_026005395.1 Asobara japonica | reverse complement strand
TTTTTTTTTATGTAAAAATTTTCATTATGGGGTGGGGTTTTTTATCCGGAAAGTGGGAAAACACAAAATTTCCTCAAAACGAATTTTCCAATGGAAAAAAAAGGTGATCAAAAAAAAATTTCCCCAAATTTTGAAGGAAAAATTTTCCTAAATCTTCACGCCCGAATGCGCGCTTGCGCACTTTTTAAAAAGGGTTGATTTCTGAGAAAAACTACTAATAATTGGAATCTAACCTTTTGGAACGAGTGTCGAGCAAAAAAAAACATTTTTTCTTGGAGGGGGTTTTCCCCACTTTTTCACACACTATAAAAAGTTATTTATTATTAATTTTGGAGGAATAATCACTTCGGAATCGGAAAATTAAGGGGAACGACCAATTTTGGGAGCTGAAATTTATTTCATTACCAAAGGGTTGGATTCGCAAAGCGAACTGCCGGGTAATGAGTCCCTCAAATTTTTATATCAAATTTTTAGTGCATTGATCCGCCGGCGGATTAATGAGAGTGGCAATATGGCATTTGTATGCCAATTGCATTGTCCTGCGGGGTGCGGCGGCGGGGCACAGTGGCGTGATGCCACCCGAAACCCAACATCCTGCAAAATCCATCGGAATGCCGTTATCGTTTTAAATTGAGCCACCATTATTTTACAAGTTGTAAAACAATCGGTGGTTTCTTATAAACAATTCCTTAGATGTAGCATAATCCCTTTTTTATAAAAAAAATTTTTTGTTTTCAATAAAAAAAATGTTTTTAATTGGAAAGAGGAAAAATTGCCTTGTTAGGCCATGACGTCACACCCCCCCCCCCCCAATTAAACGATTGTTAAGGCTTAAGGACCCTTAATAATCGTTATTGGAAATAAGCAAAACCGATCACAAATAAAATTCGGAGATACAAAACTTTAGATACAAATTTTATTATATATAAAAAAAATATAAAAAAAAACAGGAAGAAGCCCATCATGGGGGTTATATGGAAATATGTTTCTGAGGTTCATTATGAGGTTCTTGGCAGCCCTGTTTTCTGCCATGATTGGTGTGCGCGACACTACTCTGCCTTTGGCTAGGCAAACCCGTCCGTGGCCAACACCAACGCCCTATGATACAGGCAGTGAGTCTCCCTTGGATCAACTAGCCGGGAGGGAACACAAAATAACTCAGAACCCCATTTCTCGGCTAAAACTTGCAGCTCTGCGTAGGAGGGAGGCCTGCCGAATCGCCTCATTTCGGTCAGATCCTCATCTATTGCTTGGAACATCTACGCATTGTAATGAATCTTACGGGTAGACAGAAAGCACTATTATCTTTTAAGAAGGGAGAGAACGGAAAGTTATAATCAAGAGCCAAAAATTCATGCAGTAACTTCAGTAAGTTCCTCCTTATACCATGCAAGATTATTGGAAGAAAGGAAATTTAAATATCTGTCACATTGGTCTATTATTTCACTTTTCCTACAGGAATTCTGTAATTGTGACAATATGGCGGAAGTATGACGCGCGATATTACGTGGAACAACGGGTTTCCATTGCGTCTGATGTGTTTACAACAAAATAATTTCCGATCCTTGTAGTAAAAATGCCCGTGAGTAGCTTCGTAACACCAGGCCTCCACGAGACGTTCGATACGTTTCATTTCTTTAATTACATCTGGTTGATCCACCTCGGGTTCCAATAAAGATTCATATTTTCTTTTGGCTGTCAGAATCATTCTGTAATTTTAAATTGATTTGGCCTTTCAAATTTTATGACTACGAACGAAATTTCTGGAATACAGGAGTTCTTCTTTCGCATACATCCCGAAAATTAACCCAGGTGAATTTACACTCTTCACACGCATATGCGGATTAGCTAACGAGTAAGTCTCTTTCACAATATTCACAAATGATTGGAGGTGCCGGATCTGGATGCAATTGATGCCATCTCATGTGGGTACTGTAAATAGATTGAACTATTGAATGCAATTCATCTTGGAAGCATCGGTGGCACACGAAATATTTGTGACGTCTATGATAATGAATGGGTTCTTGATGATCTTTTATGGTGACACATGAGGCACGAATGAGACTTTGATAAAAATTCCTGTTCCGGCCCGGAATTCTGGTATACGGAATACCGTAGGTCAAATCATCCGCTTCTTCTTTTCTCATTTGGTTTAGCGCTTCTTTGCTAATTTTCATCTGTTATTTAGAATTTTGCATGTTTTAGCCAATTTAGTTTCCTGATTTTACCGGAACGGAAGTTGGTTTATAGGTTTTATGATTTAGACCCTGAATTTTTGACGCGGGAGAGCTAATGATGGATATAAGTTTATCGGATCAGTCTGTATAGAAATGGTTGAAGTTTGAGAATTTCCTTCTTCTGGTGGTGATGTTGGGTGTGTATGGTTTGAAGGGCTCGCTGGCTGAGGAATGGTTGGACATTGACGATACGGTTCCATTATAATAGGTGGCCGATTTTGAGGAAGGCTAATCTGCCTTTCGTATGGACGCACTTCAGGAACCCGTTGCTGATTGATAGACTGTTCAGGTTGGATTGAACTCCTCTGTTCCTCGAGTTGTGCAATATTGGGATATAATCACGATGCCAATGGTGAATTGATGGCTACCTCCGTTGGAGAGTTTACTTTTGGATTTTCAGGCGAGTGTGACATATCCTCATTATGATGTTGATTCTCCTGCTTTCTACGGCTAGCCATAATAGAAGTCCTGTGAGGGAGTCCCATACTGCTCCCAGTATAACGAAGGAACACCCGTAAGCGGCATGAAGTGCATAGCCATGAATCATGGTATCTGCGATCAATTTGATAACCTGAGTAACCATAATGATTCCGATTATTCCAGCACTTGCAGTCCCAAATGTAACAAATTTCCCCCAGGTTTGTGCCCATGCAGATTCGATGATTTTCTCCAGCGATTTTGGATCCAATACATGATATAGGGATTCGCCCTGGTCCAGAACTTCTTCTCCATTAGCTCCTCTCACCAATTTATTGATGACACTTTTTTCATTCATATGAAGAGGACGTGTTCGCGTAGACTTTGTGGTTTCTCATGAGAGTAAATACCGCTGGCTGCCTAAAGATATGGGTCGGTATAGTCCACGTGAAATTCAATTTTGGGTTGATGATGGTTGGTGCAATTGCTTCTGTGAGTATAGGGGCCATTTTATACCAATTGGTTCCCACGAAAAAATAAGGTGGAACCAATGATTTGCACGGAATTTGTAGGCCTTTGCTGATGAGTATGTGAGTTTTCGGTTGTCAGGAACAAGCTCTCGTTATTTCTGGGGACGGTCAATTGTTGGAAACATTCTTCTCGGTGTTCGATTACAACTTCGGTTGGAACGCATTTTACAATATGGGCAACTTCACCAGCGACGACAGCCATGAAACCTGGACCTTTCAATAATTTATATGCAAATTCGTCTGGAGCTAATGTGGCCAGAATCAATGAGTTTTGATAGTTTCGCGTTCAACGTAGCATTTTTGCAAAACAATGTCTTTATATAAGATTCATTTGTCGTTGTATATGTTTTTCCAAATAAACAAATTTTCGAATTGACGTAGGCAATGGGGTCCAGATTAATGGTAGAGATGTCGCGCTGAACAATTAACTTATTTTGAACAGTTTCATAATAAAAAGTTCGGGATGTTTCGGTTTTGATTATTTTATATCCGCAGACATGATCATAGCCGGCGGATTTAAGTGCGAAAGTATAAAGATTTGCTTCTAACGCGTAAATAATCTGAATGTGACCGTTATCCTCACCTTCAGTTATGTTAACATTTCAATTAAACAATACCCCATACTTGTTGAAGTTACAATCAGTATTTGGTATATAACTCCAAAAGTATTTCCCCCTCATAGTCATTACAAGTCAAGTCAGTCAAAGTACAAATTTGTGTTGATTTGAGAAGAAGTTCATTGGTTGATAATTTTAATTTGAGCTCTATATTCCTGGAGACTAATCTCAACAAATCCTGTCACAACTACGTCTGCCAGTTACCGAATGGGTCTGAATATTTTGCCCCCTTACAATTGCCGTTTTATGTCAGTTGTTCCTGCGAAAGTGATTGGTCGTGAAGTCGTGGCATTTACTGTCAATCCCGTGAGTAAAGTATCGCTCAGCATGATTTCCCGTTTTTTATGTAAATCAAACAATTATCTCTTGAAATTTCCCGAATATATTGCATTCTAGCCCCCTCTACTATTGAAGCATAAGAATTCCACCCACAATGAGTTATGAAGCGATTAATAACAATTTTGCATTGAAAGACTTGCGTTTCGTGATAGTCAGCCAACTGAAGCAACTGAATGAACTGTTGTTCAACCCGAATATTTTCCTCTGAAATGTCGCATCTTCCAACATCGAGAAGCGATATTGTTGAAATGCTTGAGGTTGGTGATCCACAATCGTAGCCAATCATGTATGAGCTACCTTCAGTAGACCCATGACGATGAGGATTACTTGCTTCATTCTGTAAAATTTTCAATTTTCATTAATATCAGGTTCAATCTCCTCCATTGATACGCTAGGCACATTTTCATCTACACTGGCCTTTTTTCTGCTTTTTCTTTCGACTATTGGGTTTCTCCATTTCCTACATAGAATTAATGAGGAAATACATAGTCGATTGGAATGCACAATCTGAGTCTTTTTGCTGTCTATTTGAATCTTGACTTCTCCTTTTGCGAAAACATCAAGAATTTTATGTGGTCCTGTATACTGATTTTGTGTTTTAGCTATTTTCCCTCCTCACAAGAGGAATACGAAATCACCAATTTGAAAATTTTGAGGGTTTTACGCGCTTATCATAATATTTTTTTTGATTTAAATTTTGAGATTATTAAATTTTCATAAGCTAGTTGTCGAATTCCATGTAATCGAGTTACCAATCCTAACAAGTAACTGTGATAAGTGGGTAACTGATCTGCCTCATGAAGTGGTTCGCTTGAAGGCATTTTCATCAAATATCCCAAAAGTACATCATGGGGTGAATGTTTCGTTCCCTCATGATTATTTCCATTGTAGCAAAGCATGGCCAATTCCAACCATTCATCCCAATCATCGTCAGATTCCGTGTACTGTTTGAGGTATTCATGAAGAGTATGGTGTGTGCTCTTTCAAGAGAGCCGTTTGATTGTGGGTGATATGCAGAAGTAGTGTATCGTTTAATTCTCAATCTGTATGCCAATCGTTTCATTAATCCGCTTTTGAAATTAGTCCCTGATCTGTAAGAATCGCTTTTGGAGAACCGAAATAACAAATGAATCGTTTTACGAACGCATCCGCCACCGTAGTTGCCAAGGCATTTTTCAATGGAACTACCACTAGATATTTGGATAATAAATCCTGAATTGTAAGAATCCAGACATTACCGTTAGGTGTTTCTTTCTTTGCCCCCTACCAGATCTAATGCAACCTTTTTCAAATGGCCGCCCCGGGGTATCAGTAATTACCATTTCTAGTTTTGTCTTGATGCGATGTAATTTCTTTAATTGACAATCTAGACATTGAGATACTCGCCGTTGTATATCTTCTTTTTAAATTTTTCCCAAATATAATTTTGTTTAATTCTTTTCCAAGTTTTATTGACTCCAGTATGACCTCCGATCGGAGATTTATGCATTTCGTAAAATACCAAATCTCTTTCTTCGTAAGGTACATACCTAATGGATCCCATGCACACAAGAATTTTTATCGGAGAATCCCAAAACTGGCGTTTTAAATGACGCGAAGATAAATCCCAATCGGTATTAATAAACTTTTGTACTGTACGGAATACTAATTTGTGAGATTTCTCATTTTTCGGCTAGTTCTCGTAACGTTTTAATGGATTGATTGATAGCTTCCGCGACGCGACGTGAAGAGGCTTCAGAATGCTCGTTTAGGGGTAAAGCTAAATGATAATGCGTGTTGATCTTTTTGTGAACGGCAAGTCCTTCGTTTACATTTTGAAAAGTCGGTAATTTACCTAACTCTTTTAGTTTAGAACTGCCTTGATCGCATGGTTCATTGTCAACTTACAAACTTACAAAGTAAGCTAAATTATCTCTTCTAGTGAGGAAAAGATCTTTAATTTTTTTAACATTGATAGGGATTTTAATTTCTTTCTTTGACTTTCCGGGGTCAGATCTTTCTTTTTCACTTTCGGGATAATTATTTGCTTTTTTCGGTTTCAGGTACTATTTCGCTAGTTGAATTAATTTCCGAATTGCTGGAGAGATCTTTGGATTCGGGTTTTGAATCAGAATTCAACGGAACTTCATGAGGATTTTCAAAGGTTGATTCAGTAGAATGCACAAGGTTTTTGCTCGTCGGTTGGGCTGTTTGAATGTATATCATTATGGAAAATTGGTTCATTGGGATCTCCAGGATTTTTACTGTGATCGCTGTTATTTATAGAGTTGCATTGGTTATTTTGATTTCTAGTTTTCTTAAATTTTTGATCTTTTGTTGATTGTCCTAATCTTATCTGCACTGCAATGGTAATCTTCGTCTTCCTCTTCACTATTGTTTGATTCTTTGTAATTTATGTGTCGAGTTTAAGTCCCGCGTCGCTTCTGTAATACACGCCATCTTGGAATAATCATACCATCAGATTCAGAACTAATGATTCCTCGTTGCGGAATCTGAGTTTTATTGTTATCAAAATTTTCTTCATTGACTTGTTGATCGGGGGTTATGACTATTTTCTTAGGTCGTCCCCTTCCTCTTTTAACTACTTCTTCAACTTTATTTTCATTATTTACTTTGTTGCCATTGTTTATTTGAAATTCTTCTTGTAATTTATTATTTTCATTATTCACTTCATTTCATGATTTACCTTTATTTCTTCAATAATTTCATTTTCTTTATTTATTTCATCTTTATTCTTCATTTCATTTTCATTGCTAATTTTACTTTCTTTACTTATTTTATTCTCATTAATCAATTTATTTTCATTATTTATTCTGATTTCTTCTTGTACTTTATTATTTTCATTATTTATTTTATTCTCATTATTTTCTTCAATTTTTTTATTTCTCTTAACATTTCCTTTTTTCTAATAAATTGTCCGAGTTTATTACAGAAGAACTTGGCTCCATTTGTTTTTGGATACAACCGTCCGACTTCTCAATTGAGTTTCCGGTTTTTTCATTTTGGATACAACCTTCTAGCAATTCGACAGAACTACCGGCGTCATCATTTGGATACAACCGTCCAGCATCTCATGGGAACGATCGGTATTCTTCATTTGGATACAACCATTTAGAACCTCAGTGGAACAACCGGAGTTCTCTTTTTGGATACTACCACGTAAATTCTCACTCGATCTCTCAGGGCTCTCATGTTGAACACGACCGTTATAAATTGATTGGATCTATTAGGGTTCGCTTGTTGAACAAAACCGAGTAAATTATCATCGGAACTATCAGGGTTCTCTTTTTGAAAACTGACCCTATAATTTCTCACTGGAATCATTAGGATTCACTACAGTGGAATCATTCAAATTTCTAATATGTAAATCACTCAAATAATAATTATTTTCATTATCATTTTCAATTTTCTTTTCTTTCTTTTTATTTCTTATTTCAATAACTTCATGTGCTTTTTCATGTAAATCTTTATTCTTTGCAATTAATTCTTTCATCATTTTATCATTTTCTTTTTTCAAATTCTCATTTCTTTTATTTATTTCAGCTTCTGAATCATTATTTCCGATTGATGGATGATCTTCACTATCACTTCCTTTAGTAAACATTACAGCATTTGTTTTTCGCGGCGAATCTCGACCTTCTACATAACCTAAACCATATTGGTGTAATCGCGGTTTCTGTTTCCATAAAATTCGCAAATTATCATGAGCCTTTTGTGCTTCTAAATTTCTTTCTTCTTTGGTGGTTTGCTTACCGGATCGCGTTACGACCTTAACTTGTTCGATTTCAGGAACTGGATTTGTAGACAACGCATCGGCATTTGAATTTATTTTTCCGGGTTTATACATTACTTCAAATCATATTCACCGAACGCTAATCGCCATTTCATTACGCGGTTATTAACTCCATTCGCAGTTTTGAGCCATACGAGAGGTTTGTGATCCGTTACTAAAAAGAATTTTCTTCCGTAAACATACGTTCTAAAAGATTGAACACAATGCATAATTGCTAAAGCTCCTTTTTATAGGTTTCATATCGGAGTTCAGGTCTTCGAAGAACTCGTGAAGTATAAGCAGTTCGTAGATCTTGACCAATTTTTCCTTGGGAAAGTACCCCCCCCAATTGCTTCCTTCGAGACATCTGACGTAATAATAAAAGGTTCATTAAATTTTGGATATTTTAAAGTGGTGCAGTAATCAATTTTGTTTTTTAATGCTTGAAAGCCTTGCTCTGCTGAAGGAGTCCATTCGAATTTGATATCTTTCTGCAAAAGTCTTGTCAAGGGCTTAGCTAATTCTCCATAATTTTCAAGAAATTTAGGATAATAACCTGACAATCCCAAGAATTCTCGAATTCCAGGGTCATTGGTCGGAGTAGGGAACTTTTCAACTGCTTCTAACTTTTTCGCATTTGACTGAAGGCCTTGTTTGCCTATGATGTGACCCAAATAAGCAACTTCTCGTTTTAAAAATTCACCTTTATCCGGTTGTAATTTAAGATTTGTTTCGCATAATCGGTCCATTAGCAATTCATATTTTCTTGTGTGATCTTCCAGGTTCTTTGCGTAAATGACGATATCATCCAAATACACAAATAATTCTACACCCTGTAATCCGTTAAAATGGTGTCCATTATTCTCTGAAATGTTGCAGGAGCATTTTTCAAACCCATTGGCATTTGCATGAATTCGTAATGTCCAAAGGGTGTTGTAAATGCGGTCTGGTGTCGATCTCGAGAATCCATCTTGATCTGATAGAATCCTTGAATCAAATCAAAAACAGAAAAATAAGTGGCTCCACCTAACTGATTCAGGATATCTTCAATATTGGGTAGTCGATAGGCATCGGCAACCGTGAATTCATTTAATGCGCGGTAATCTATTACTAACCGCCATCGTTTGTTGCCCTGAGAATCAGGTTTCTTTGGAACTATCCAAACCGGACTACAATAAGGTGATTTTGATGGTCGAACTAGCCGTTTATTACAGAGTTCTTTAACTTGAACAATCTATTTCATCTCTTAATGACATTGGTTGTCAATATTCTTTGATATGAATGGGATGAGGATTAGTTGTAATTATTCGATGTGGATGAAGATCGGTTGCTGTAATTGGTTCATCTGGTAATTGATAATTATCAGATGATTTCAACTACAAATCGTTTTACATATGCGGATTCTTCGTCATTTAGATGGTCTAATCGTAATAATTCCTTTAATTTTTCAAATCTCAGTTGCTTATTTGTTATCAAAGGCACTGACTCAGGTTCAGAGAGATCTAAAATTAAGGCAGAACCATCCTCGTTTGTTGCTGTTAAATTCTCCCGATTAATTTTTGCGTTAATTTTAAAAATGATTTGCTGTATTTTATCAAATTGTTCTGAATCACTTAAATTTTGAAAATTTTCTTCATCACAAGTTTCTTCGATTTTTGTATGATACGTTTCATATCCTTTTTGCAATAAATTTGTTTTATTCTGGAATTCTTTAAATAAATCTGGACTGTTCTCGACCTTTTCAAATGCATTTAATTCAAGTGTTGAAACTGTCAGTTTAATAGCCCGTTTAGTGGTATTATAGACCCTTAGGAAAGCCTTTCCATTGTGATTAGTAACTAAACAATTTCCGGCAAAAACGTTTTCAGCGATTCTAAGTCTAGGAATCCAGCCTTCTCTGATTTCAGGATTAGATACGTTGCAAGATATAATTGTGCAATGACGAGCAGGCAATAATACTCTTTCATCAGATACATCTCTCTACAAGTGAAAGAATATTGTTGATCGTTGATCGTAATTACTCTTTTATCATAATCAAAGATTGCTTTATTTTCTAAGAACAATTGATTTCCCATAATACCGGATGTCGCAATTGGAAAATCATCTGACCTATTAAAAATTTGACATCCTTGCCGAAGGCTGACAAATTATTTCACCATAAGTAGGTACTGGAAGTGTATTGATTCCCATTAGATCGACTTTGGTAGTTCTATTGATTTCAGAATTTTCTGGTACGAATCTACTTTTAATTAAATTTGGATTGCAACATGTATCTAATAAAAATGTAACAAAGTCTTGATTGTCATTAGCACTTAATGCTAGACAAAGAGTAGGGTTAGCACTATTTTGGTTAAGACCCACTATTTCTACTTGTGTCCGGTGCATTCCGAAACCACCTGAATTGGACGCGCTTAAGTCTGTGGTCCCCCCTGTGCGGTCCGGTTGAGAGGGGGACCGTAACATTTCCCGCCGCCTGATTTTCGTCTCGCTGACGTTTCCAATAAATTTTTTCATTATGTCCTGGTTTTTGACAATATTCGCAACTTTTCGGAATATAGAAGCAATTCGCAGAAATATGACCAGACAATCCACAACGATAGAAAATCAGTGATGACGGTCCTGTCGCATTGTTGGGATTTGAGCTAACAATTTGATTTTGTGGACCTGGTGTGAAATTCCCGAGATTTGGACAAGATGTCGCTAAATGATCATGCGCGTTACAGAGCTGGCAAGTCGGTTGATTTTGTAATTGATTCTGGTTAAATGGTCGACTGAATCTATTTTGGAAATTGGGCCTATTTTGGACAGAATTTTGATTTTGGAAGGCGCTTGGAGTTTGAAAGCTATTTGGATTCTGGAAAGGATTTGGATTTCGGAAATTGGTTGGGTTTGGAAAGGAGGTTGATTAGCTGTGTTCTGAAAATTAGCTGTGCTCTTTTTCAAGGCTTCATATAACTCGTGACACGTATTAATTCGCAGTTGTTGAATCACTTGCCTAGCTTCCCCTTTTAATTTAGTACGCAAGAATCGGACGAGGTCCGCCTCGTCTTGAGGAGTCAAACAATCGCGAGCATCTTCACACTCAGTGATAAAATCGATCACGGAAATATTTTAACCGTTGAATACTGATACAAAATTCAAAGCATCTTTTACAGAAATGGGTTTTCTCGGGTTATTTGCCATGGCGACTACGGGTACCGTATTATTGCGTTGGTTAGGTTCTCCGCCCGTTGGTGGAATACGGCTGAATTTAAATTCGGTTGCACGTTTAAATTCAAAGGAGTATTAACACCGTTATTTATTACCGTAGTGGTGGTAGAATTTGCTGCGGATTGACTGAGAAGTGATTTTAGATTATTTGTTATGGTTTGTTCTTTTAAATCACACGAAAGTTTTAAGCCCGAAAATTTATTTATGATTTGATTATAACTATCATTGACTTCTTCAAATTCTGCCTTTAATCTGTCGACAGTATTTAATTTTTGTGATAAAGTGATTGGATCGTCAGAATCCGAATTCACGAATTTATTTATGTTAGAAAGAATAGAATCGTTTGGTTGAGTTCCCTCAATAACTGTATGAAACTTTCGTCACTTATTTGCACGGATAATGTTTCGTTATTAGGAGCTTCTTCCGATTCGTCAATGTCGTGAATGTCAATGGTCGAATGGTCTAAATATATAGGTGAGAGGATAGATTCAATTTGTTTTAGAGGTTTGGGAAAGTGTGAAGGTGTATTGAATTCACTTGGGCAAGTTAGAATTCCACTTATAGATGGAATAGAAAAAATTTCAAAAGAATCTACAAGTGATAACGTCGGTTCATTTTCAAGCTTAGAATTATGTACAGGCTCAGAATCAATTGGTAGCGAAGCAGCAGATTGTCTTCTTAATGGCACCCTTGGCTTTGTAACATACGATTAATTGGCTTTTCTTCAGTTGATTCTTGATCAGAAATTTTCTCTCGATTTGACATTAGACCGGAATGTAATTCGGTTTCAGGATGATCTTTCAAATATTTCCGAGTTACAATTCGTTCAGGAGACGACATTTGTTCATTTTCCTATGATTTGCAACAAAAACAACTCATGAGTCAAAATTTCAATCGAATTGGAAAATCCCCCAAGATCCCGGACGAGCCCCCCACTTCTTATGTTACGTCACAATTACGCCAAACTTACCTTTTGATAATTCTGGTGGAAATCGTGATGTGACTGAAATACCTTTTTAAGCCTACCTTTCGGAAATAGCTTTGGATAGGTGGGGTAATTTTCCAATTAAGATTAAAATAACTCAATTACACGATTATTTTCATTTTTACGGCCACGTATTTATTTATTATTATAATTTCCTTTAAATTTCGGATTTTTACAGGTTATGAATTATTACGTTTTCTTTTAAAATTTTGATTATTACAAATTTTTGATTTATTAAAATTTTCTATTAGTTGGATTTTTCCCGATTTTTTTTCTTAAAATTAATTCCTTCATGAAACCCGTTAGAATCTTGCAATTCCAAAAAAAAATCGCGGAGAAGACAATCCGCGGAATAATGCACATAATGGTACTTAAGGTCTACTTACATTTCCGGTTCTTGGAGATCTTAATTAACATAAAATTTTTGGACGTGCTGCTGGTCTGAATTTTGCTTTAACCAGGTAAACATAAAATAACTGTGAATATGGGGATTAAATCAAATTGAACACATGAGGGAATTATATAAGAAAAATTTCTTCCGATTCCGATGTTCCACACTAACTCATTGATTAAGTGGAAAGTACTTAAATCAAGAGAGTAGTAGTAATTCACTTAAAAGATTAGATTCCAAAAAATGAAATTAGGGAGGAAATTGATTAATTCTCAAAAAAAATTGGAAGAGAAAAAAAATGAAAATTTTGTAATAAAAAAATACAAAAAATTTTTTTTCCAAAGAAATAAAAAATTTTCATTCAAAACGTTAAAGTCAAAAATTTATTTTGGAAGGAAAAAAATTTTTCCCAAAAAAAAATTTTCCCAAAACAAAAATTTTATTAAAAAAAATTGAAAATCAGGAAAATAATTCAAAGCAAATTCAATTTTAAGAAAATCGAATTCAGAAAAATTGTATTTGAAAAAAATTTCTTTATTTCAGGAAAAAAAAAATATTAATTCAAAAGAAATTTTTATCAAAAAAAATTTTCAACTCGAAAATCTATTTAACAAAAAAAAAATTCAAAATTTTCAAAACAAAAAATTTTTTTTTTTTCCAAAGGAAAATTAATTTTTTTTTTTTTTTTTTTTTAAATCAGAAATTTTCATCAAAAACTTTCAAAACAAAAAAATTATTCAAAGAAAATTTAATTTCAAAAAAATTTTTATTTAAAATCAGAAATTTTCAAAAAAATTCCAACAAAAAATTTCAATTCAAATACAATAAAAAAAAATTTCAAATCAACGATTTTTCATTCAAAAAAAAAATTCCCATTTCAAAGAAATTTTACAATTTCAACCAATTTTCAAAGCAAATTTTCAAATTCAAAAAAACTTAAAGTTCAAAAAAAGATTTTAATTTCAAACAAATTTTCAAATTCAAAAAAAATTTAAACTTCAAACAAATTTTTAAAATTCAAAAAAAATTAAATTTCGAAAAAAAGTTTTAATTTCGAACAAATTTTCAAATTCAAAAAAAATTAAATTTCAAAAAAATTTAATTTCAAAACAAATTTTTAAATTCAAAAGCATATTAAATTTCAAAAAAATTAAATTTTGGAAAAAAATTTTATCAAAAAAATTTCAAAAATCAAAACAATTTGGGTTCTAAATCCTTAAACCAAAACAAAAAAAAATCTTGAAAAAAATTCGAAATTTTAACTCCACAGGTTATATATGTGGAGCGCGGTGGAGGGGGACGTCGGAGTGAAGGCTCACTCTGCCTCTTATGGGTGGGAAGGGGTGAGGCGCGCGGGGCAGTGCGCGCAAAGGCTTTACTGCACTTTCCTTCCCCTTTAACGAAATTTTTCAAAGAAATTTGGAAAAAAAAATTTGTTTATTCACACGGGAAATTTAAGTTCGAGAAAAAAAATTAAAAAAAAATTCATTCAGGAAGATTAGACAAAAAAAAATTTCATTCAAAAAAAAATTTTTAATAAAAAATTAAAAAAAAAAATTTTTATAAATTTTCCATTCAATTGGGAAAAAAAAATTTATATAACAAAAAAATTTTAATAATACTTTGACAACAACAAAAAAATTTATATATGTTTTTTTCCCTCTTTTTTTTTTTTTTTTATATATAAACATTTTCATTATGGGGTGTGTTTTTTTTCCGGAAAGTGGGAAAAAAAAAAATTTCCTCGAAACCAATTTTATCCAATGGAAAAAAAAGGTTATCAAAAAAAAATTTCCCCAAATTTCGACGGAAAAATTTTCCTAAATTTTCACGCCCGACTGCGCGCTTGCGCACTACTCAAAAAGGGTTGATTTCTGAGAAAAACTACTAATAATTGGAATCTAACCTTTTGGAACGAGTGTCGAGCAAAAAAAAACATTTTTCCTTGGAGGGGGGTTTTTCCCACTTTTTCACACACTCTAAAAAGATATTTATTATTAATTTTGGAGGAATAATCACTTCGGAATCGGAAAATTAAGGGGAAAGAACAATTTTGGGAGCTGAAATTTATTTCATTACCAAAGGGTTGGATTCGCAAAGCGAACTGCCGGGTAATGAGTCCCTCAAATTTTTATATCAAATTTTTAGTGCATTGATCCGCCGGCGGATTAATGAGAGTGGCAATATGGCATTTGTATGCCAATTGCATTGTCCTGTGGGGTGCGGCCGCGGGGCACAGTGGCATGATGCCACCCGAAACCCAACATCCTGCAAAATCCATCGGAATGCCGTTATCGTTTTAAATTGAGCTACCCATTGTTTTACAAGTTGTAAAACAATCGCTGGTTTCTTATAAACAATTCCTTAGATGTAGCATAATCCCTTTTTTTATAAAAATTTTTTTTGTTTTACGCCATGCCGTAACAGTGTCTTGGTAATTACGAAAACGCTTGTCAGCGTACAGCTCAAGCAAATGGTTTCGTTGTAATTATCCATGTTAAAGTAAGCTATATCATGAGGATTGTGTTGTTTTTTTTCGCACGACCTGCGATGTATAGGTTATGTGTGATAAAAATCTTCAAAGCCATCTGACAGCCTATATGTATAATTATAAAAATTCCTTGTTCTATTCATTTATCACATAGAGGGCATGAAACAATAAGTTTGCTTCAATTGAGGAAAAGTATTGAGGAGATAATACGTTATGGGGGGAACTATGTGCTCGGGAATATATTTTCGGTCGCTCGATGTTCGTTATTCAATATCGATGTATCTTCTATTAAAATCATTTCATTGTGTTTTGTTAATATACGTGATAGATATATGTACGTAAAAAATTTTTAATAGAAAATCTTGAGCAATCTATAAGAATTTTTAGATTGATTGATTGATTCTGTAAGAAATATTCTATAGAAAAGTGAATAGAATTTAATTTTTCTATTGGAATTTTTCGGCTCAAATTTTCAAAGTTTTTTGAGTCCCGTTTTTTTCCTTCAAGAAAATCAAATAAAAATTAGAGGAAAACGTGAAAACTTCAGCCAAAAAGTTCTATGGGAAAAATAAATTCTGTTCATTTTTTCTATAAAATATTCAAGAGAAAGCGGCAAAAAACTGATAGAAATGTAATAGAAGTCCTATAGAATGTTTATAGAAATTCTTATAGATTCTTTAAGGTTTTCCAGAAAAATTTGTCGTACGTGTGCTATTGAGAAAATTCTTGAAAATCGTTGTATCACCCACAATTATTAGTCCGTTCCCAGTTTCTCGTTACATTTTATGAACTTCTATTGAATTTTTTAAGGTTAGTTCTATACAGGACCTTTCTGTCGAAGACGTGTTTAGCTTGAAATTTTCAGGTGAGTAATTCGTTCATATTTGAGTGATTGATGTAATTTAATATTGTTTCAATTTTAATTTAGTTTTGAGTTGAATTACCAGCACAATTTTAGGTACTGCCTCTTCAGTTCTTTAAGAGCTGCCAATTCGAGAATAATTCATCTGCCATAGGTTGATGTTTAAGTTGGTCAATTCATTGATTCTATCTCAATCTTTGTCTTTTTAACTTTACTTAATTTTAGGTTGAACTCCCAGCACCATTTTAGGTGCTGCCTTTTCAGTTCTATTAGAGCTGCCAGTTGGAGAATAATAATTCCTCCTGTACAGCTTGCCGGTCAAGTTAGATTATAAAATACCAGTATTTTAATCTTTATCTTACTCCATCGTTACTTAGTCTTAGATTGAACTCTCGGCACCATTTGAGGTGCTGGCTCATCAGCTCAATCGAACCTGCCAGTTCAAGAATAATCTTCCCGCCTAAATTCAGCTGCCGTTCGATTTAAGTGATTACTTTAGTGATCCATAATTGTTTCTTCAAAAATCTTTGCAGCTGAATTGAACTGCCAGTTAGAAGGAAAAAAATCTAACTGCCAGTAATAACTTGATAGATTTTCAGTTTATCGGCTGCCTCTTCTATTTATACGTACTGTGAACAAGACGCCTACGTTTCTCAATCATTTACGTTTATTACTTTGTATGAATTCAGTAATCAATCAAGGATTACAAGTATAATTGTGATTTTATATTAGGTACGAACAGAGATGGTTGGCTTTCCGATTACGAAATGGATGCCATTGCTTATCTGTTGCATAGTCAATTGGCTTCCAGTATCGAGAAATGTGGGGACTTCAAATTCCAGGTGCAATAAATGAAGCAGATTGGCCAATTCATTTTGCTCAGAGACATATTCAATTTTTATTTAGTTTCGAGGCAAAATTTTCGGATGAAATCGTGTATCCATTGTATGATTTTATAAATAATCCAGTAAAGTTCTGCAAAGTTCAACAACAAACAAACGATTCAGATTGCGGTGTATTTGCCATCGCATTGGCTGTATCACTAGCATTCAATGAGAATCCAGCAGATTGCACATACGATACTAACCAATTCCGGTATCACCTTGTGCAAATCTTACAGTCTGGTATAATATCGCCATTCCCTCAAGCTTTACTCACTGGCATGGTCTAACATATTATTAAAATGGACCCCTGCAACGTCAAGAAAGCCCAGAATTTCACACATAAAAAAGTTCAGATTGATCAAGCAAGTAATATACAAGCTGCAACAGAAATGATTGGTAAGAAAAGGAAGCGTGGGAACTATTCAAATATGAACATACAACGAGATGAGATTGGACCTCCAATTAAAAAGAACAAATCCGCGTTTGATAGGATTGAATCGCTGAAAAAGGATAAAAAACATCGGAAGGAGATGAGCCAACTCAAAACGTGAAACGGCGTAATTTAGAAGTTCAGGTCCCTCCTCTCGCCAAAGACGATAGAGATAGGATAGCTGATGGGAGCTATCTGAAGGATCAGCATATTGGTCAATTTATCAAAATATTATCCAACCATACAGATTACCATATGCGTGATACTCTTTTCCTACAACATCCACATCGAATTGAAGCCGTAGAACCTTGCAGCGAACATATTCAATTATTATTTAGTAAGGACAAAAATAGCAGAGTTAGGCCATTGGGTTTGTTCGTATTATGATGAGAAAAAAATATATCTGTATGATTCTTTCAATTCACATTCTCTACATAAGCATCATGAACTCTTTCTGAAAAAATTATTCCCCTTCTATGCAGTGAATAATAGTTCCATAATATTTCTACGGGTTCAACAACAAACACACGGTATCGAATGTGGTGGCGATGCAATAGCATTTTTATCGTCAAAAACCAGAAAACATCAGATACAATGTGGTACTCATGCGCGAACATTTACTGTCATTATTTGATAATAATGAAATTACGCAATTTTCCGACGATTACAAATTTAAATACTGACATATCGCTCACTTTACAAGAAACCCGAAAAAGATAAATGCATGCATATCGGAATCGTTTAAGAAGTGATCGCAATATTATGAATTATGTTGAATCAAAATTCGAAAATGACGCATTTACATATTTGGAATCCTCAATTAGAAAGAACTTAGCTGAAAAAACTTCAGGAATAATAATAATTGATGAACTGGAGAGAAGGAGAACTCACCAAAGACGGATCGAAAACTCGATAACATGATGAAGACAAGATTCCACCATTTGTGAATGAGCCACTCTATAAAGAAAATATTGAAAGAATCAGGTCTGTAAAAAAGTGTAAATTATCGAAACGCCCCGATACTAAAAAAGGTGTGAAGAAAATACGAAAACAGACATCAACTTCTCAGAAACGAAAATTGAAGAGAACAGCACGGAAAAAATTTACATGGAAAAAAATACCTTAAAAACACAATTCTGAGGTATATATTGAAAATCTGACAAAAGTGATCGTTTCTTCTAACGAGCCTGAAATAGAAAAGGCTAGGATAGAAGCTGAAAAAATAATTAAATGGTGTTTAGAACAGATATTTTGTTATGACTCAGAATTGAACCGTGTTAGCAATTTCCTTTAAAAATCTGGCGATTTTATACTGAAAATGATTCAACGGCAAACAAATTAATGTGGCAAATCGATGCATACTTTTTCCTCAGAATCATATTTTTATGAACCTGCTTATAACTTTGAACAATTATCCCAGACAATCATTATCATGAATTTAAGTGGCCAAGCCATGAATATTTTACCGATCTTAATAGAAAACAAATCAAAGAAACCTAAGTGGGGTAGTGACATTCATTGCAAGTCCATCAATGTTGAAGACCTTCTGAATCAATATATAGATTTTCTCAAGTCATTAGAGCAACAGAATCTTGAGACATTTCCAGACTTTCTAAGTCAATGCTTCATAGATCATCCGAACAGTAACAAATCGGGTCACTTACCTAGTTGTTACACCGATAAATGTGACTGTCAGTCTGCGTTCTCGTGCGTGCAACTATTAAGTCCACATTTCCCAGTGGTCAGAAATATCAAAAGAAGGCTATATAAATTACGACAGCTGTATTCTCAACTAACAGTATTAGATGACGCCCTGGAAGCTGCTAATTCAAATATTTTACGAGGTATAGCTGAGAAAATGAAACAGAAAGGTACGGCTTGTATTCACAATGACCCGATCACTAACGGACCGACTGTAGAGTTGGGTGAAAGTCGAGTAAACTCTAACATTTTTCCAAGATTTTAGAGTTCGGTGAGAGTTGAGTGAGAGTTGGTCAATTCTTTCCCAAATTCGCATTATGTAAAAGTTGAGAGTTGAACTTGGATCTTGTGAACAATTCTACAGTGAGTAAAACTAAATATTTGATTTTTGTTTTTTTTTCTTCAAATAAGCACTTTTCGGTAAAGCACTTATGGCGAACTCTATCCCAACTCTACACGCGATTAAAGTTGAGAGTTGATCTTTGTTCTTATGCCTAACTTTATCCCAACTCTACACGAAATTAGAGTTGAGAGTGAAACTTTTGTATTGTTGAAAATTTTATTTAATAACATTGAGGTTTTGCCCAACTCTATCTCAACTTTACACACGGTTAGAGTTGAAAGTTGAACTTTAGGATTTGGACCCAACTCTATCCGAACTTTATACCGGGTTAGAGTCGAAAGTTGGACTTTGGGGTTACTTTCCCCCAACTCTATCGGAACTTTATACCGGAATATAGCTGAATGTCGGACTTTAGGATTACTTTCCCCCAACTCTATCCAAACTTCATACCGGGTTAAAGTTGAAAGTTGGGCTTTGGGGTTACTTTCCCCCAACTCTATCCGAACTTTATACCGGGATAGAGTTCAATGTTGGACTTTGGGGTTACTTTCCCCCAACTCTGTCCGGACTTTATACCGGAATAGAGTTGAATTTTCGACTTTGGGGTTACTTTCCCCCAACTCTATCCGAACTTTATACCGGGATAGAGGTGAATGTTGGACTTTGCGGTGACTTTGCCCCAACTCTATCCGAACTTTGTTTCAGAATAGAGTTGAAAGTGGAACTTTAGGGTAACTTTCCCCCACTCTATCAGAACTTTATACCGGGATAGAGTTGAATGTTCGACTTTGGGGGTACTTTCCCCCAACTCTATCCGAACTTTATACCGGGATAGAGTTGAAAGTCGAATTTTAGGGTTACTTTGCCCCAACTCTATCCGAACTTTATACAGGGTTAGCGTTGAAAGTTAAACTTTAGGGTTACTTTGCCCGAACTCTTTCCGAACTTAATACCGAGTTGTAGTTGAGAATTGATCTTTGGGTTTATAAAAATTTTATTAGTTTTTTGCAAATTTATTTAAGAACATTGAGGTTTTGGTCAACTCTATTCCAACTATCAACACGGTTAGAGTTGAAAGTTGAACTTTGGGTTACTTTACCGCAACTCTATCCGATCTTTCTACCCGGATAGAGTTGAGAGTTGACCTTTGGGGTTACTTTACCCCAACTGTATCCGAACTTTATACCGGAATAGAGTTGAATGTTGGACATTGGGGTTACTTTGCCCCAACTCTATCCGAACTTTATACCGGGAGACAGTTGAATCTTCGACTTTGGGGTTACTTTTCCCCAACTCTATCCGAACTTTATACCGGATTAGAGTTGAGAATTGATCTTTGGGTTATTAAAAATGTTATTAAATTTTTTTCAAATTCATTTAACAACATTGAGGTTTTAGTCAACTCTATCCCAACTCTACACACGGTTAAAGTTGAAAGGTGAACTTTGGGGTCACTTTGCCCCTACTCTATCCGAACTTTATACTGGGATAGAGTTACATGTTGGACTTCGGGGTTACTTTTTTACCCCAACTTTATCCGAACTTTATACCCGGATAGAGTTGGGATTGGAACCTAGGGGTTTTAAAAATTTCATTCTATTTTTAAAAATTTAATTCAAGAACATTGTGGATTCGGCCAACTCTATCCCGACTTTATCACAATTCAGCACAGTGTTAGAGTTGGAAGTTAAACATCAGAGTTACTTTACCTTAACTCTATCCGATCTTTATACCAGGTTAGAATTGAAAGTTGAACTTTAGAGTTACTTTGCCCCAACTCTATCCAAACTTTATACCGGCATAGAGTGGAATGTTGGACTTTGGGTTTACTTCACCCGAACTCTATCTGAACTTTATACCGGGTTAAAGTTGAGAATTGATCTTTGGGTTTTTAAAAATTTTGTTGAATTTTTTTTTCAATGCATTCAAAAACATTTGGCTTTCAGTCAACTCTATCTCAACTCTACAAACGGTTAGAATAGAAAGATGAACTTTGAGGTTCCTTTGCTCCAACTCTATCCCAATTTTATACCCGGATAGATTTGAATGTTAAATCTTGAGGTTACTTTGCCCCAACTCTATCCGAACTCTATACCGGAATAGAGTTGAAAGTTGGACTTTGCCCCAACTCTATCTGAACTTTATACCGGGATAGAGTTGAAAGTTAAACGTTGGAGTTACTTTACCCAAACTCTATCCAAACTTTATATCGGGATAGAGTTGAATGTTGAACTTCGGGTTTACTTTTCCCCAACTCTATCCGAACTTTATACCGGGTTAGAGTTGAGAGTTGACCTTTGGGGTTACTTTCCCCCAACTCTGTCGGAACTTTATACCGGAATATAGCTGAATGTCGGACTTTAGGATTACTTTCCCCCAACTCTATCCGAACTTCATACCGGGTTAAAGTTGAAAGTTGGGCTTTGGGGTTACTTTCCCCCAACTCTATCCGAACTTTATACCGGGATAGAGTTCAATGTTGGACTTTGGGGTTACTTTCCCCCAACTCTGTCCGGACTTTATACCGGAATAGAGTTGAATGTTCGACTTTGGGGTTACTTTCCCCCAACTCTATCCGAACTTTATACCGGGATAGAGGTGAATGTTGGACTTTGCGGTGACTTTGCCCCAACTCTATCCGAACTTTGTTTCAGAATAGAGTTGAAAGTGGAACTTTAGGGTAACTTTCCCCCACTCTATCAGAACTTTTTACCGGGATAGAGTTGAATGTTCGACTTTGGGGGTACTTTCCCCCAACTCTATCCGAACTTTATACCGGGATAGAGTTGAAAGTCAAATTTTAGGGTTACTTTGCCCCAACTCTATCCGAACTTTATACAGGGTTAGCGTTGAAAGTTAAACTTTAGGGTTACTTTGCCCGAACTCTTCCCGACCTTAATACCGAGTTGCAGTTGAGAATTGATCTTTGGGTTTATAAAGATTTTATTAGTTTTTTGCAAATTCATTTAAGAACATTGAGGTTTTGGTCAACTCTATTCCAACTATCAACACGGTTAGAGTTGAAAGTTGAACTTTGGGTTACTTTACCGCAACTCTATCCGATCTTTATACCCGGATAGAGTTGAGAGTTGACCTTTGGGGTTACTTCACCCCAACTGTATCCGAACTTTATACCGGAATAGAGTTGAATGTTGGACATTGGGGTTACTTTGCCCCAACTCTATCCGAACTTTATACCGGGAGACAGTTGAATCTTCGACTTTGGGGGTACTTTTCCCCAACTCTATCCGAACTTTATACCGGATTAGAGTTGAGAATTGATCTTTGGATTATTAAAAATGTTATTAAATTTTTTTCAAATTCATTTAACAACATTGAGGTTTTAGTCAACTCTATCCCAACTCTACACACGGTTAAAGTTGAAAGTTGAACTTTGGGGTCACTTTGCCCCTACTCTATCCGAACTTTATACTGGGATAGAGTTACATGTTGGACTTTGGGGTTACTTTACCCCAACTTTATCCGAACTTTATACCCGGATAGAGTTGAGATTGGAAACTAGGGGTTTTAAAAATTTCATTCTATTTTTAAAAATTTTATTCAAGAACATTGTGGATTCGGCCAACTCTATCCCGACTTTATCACAATTCAACACAGTGTTAGAGTTGGAAGTTAAACATCAGAGTTACTTTACCTTAACTCTATCCGATCTTTATACCAGGTTAGAATTTAAAGTTGAACTTTAGAGTTACTTTGCCCCAACTCTATCCAAACTTTATACCGGCATAGAGTGGAATGTTGGACTTTGGGGTTACTTCACCCGAACTCTATCTGAACTTTATACCGGGTTAAAGTTGAGAATTGATCTTTGGGTTTTTAAAAATTTTGTTGAATTTTTTTTTCAATGCATTCAAAAACATTTGGCTTTCAGTCAACTCTATCTCAACTCTACAAACGGTTAGAATTGAAAGATGAACTTTGAGGTTCCTTTGCTCCAACTCTATCCCAATTTTATACCCGGATAGATTTGAATGTTATATCTTGAGGTTACTTTGCCCCAACTCTATCCGAACTTTATACCGGAATAGAGTTGAAAGTTGGACTTTGCCCCAACTCTATCTGAACTTTATACCGGGATAGAGTTGAAAGTTAAACGTTGGAGTTACTTTACCCAAACTCTATCCAAACTTTATATCGGGATAGAGTTGAATGTTGAACTTCGGGTTTACTTTTCCCCAACTCTATCCGAACTTTATACCGGGATAGAGTTGAAAGTCAAATTTCAGGGTTACTTTGCCCCAACTCTATCCGAACTTTATACAGGGTTAGCGTTGAAAGTTAAACTTTAGGGTTACTTTGCCCGAACTCTTTCCGAACTTAATACCGAGGTGTAGTTGAGAATTGATCTTTGGGTTTATAAAGATTTTATTATTTTTTTGCAAATTTATTTAAGAACATTGAGGTTTTGGTCAACTCTATTCCAACTATCAACACGGTTAGAGTTGAAAGTTGAACTTTGGGTTACTTTACCGCAACTCTATCCGATCTTTATACCCGGATAGAGTTGAGAGTTGACCTTTGGGGTTACTTCACCCCAACTGTATCCGAACTTCATACCGGGTTAGAGTTGAGAGTTGACCTTTGGGGTTACTTTACCCCAACTATATGCGAACTTTATACCGGGATAGAGTTGAAAGTTAAACTTTGGAGTTACTTTACCCAAACTCTATCCAAACTTTATACCGGGATAGAGTTGAATGTTGAAGTGCGGGTTTACTTTTCCCCAACTCTATCCGAACTTTATACCGGATTAGAGTTGAGAATTGATCTTTGGGTTATTAAAAATGTTATTAAATTTTTTTCAAATTCATTTTACAACATTGAGGTTTTAGTCAACTCTATCCCAACTCTACACACGGTTCAAGTTGAAAGTTGAAGTTCGGGGTCACTTTGCCCCTACTCTATCCGAACTTTATACTGGGATAGAGTTACATGTTAAACTTTGGGGTTACTTTACCCCAACTTTATCCGAAATTTATACCCGGATAGAGTTGAGATTGGAACCTAGGGAATTTAAAAATTTCATTCTATTTTTAAAAATTTAATTCAAGAACATTGTGGATTCGGCCAACTCTATCCCGACTTTATCACAATTCAACACAGTGTTAGAGTTGGAAGTTAAACATCAGAGTTACTTTACCTTAACTCTATCCCATCTTTATACCAGGTTAGAATTGAAAGTTGAACTTTAGAGTTACTTTGCCCTAACTCTATCCAAACTTTATACCGGCATAGAGTGGAATGTTGAACTTTGGGGTTACTTTACCCCAACTCTATCCGAACGTTATACCGGAATAGAGTTGAAAGTTGGACTTCGGGTTTACTTTTCCCCAACTCTATCCGAACTTTATACCGGGTTAGAGTTGAGAGTTGACCTTTGGGGTTACTTTACCCCAACTATATCCGAACTTTATACCGGGATAGAGTTGAAAGTCAAACGTTGCAGTTACTTTACCCCAACTCTATCCGAACTTTATACCGGGATAGAGTTGAATGTTGAACTTTGGGGTTACTTGGCCTCAACTCTATCTCAACTTTATAGCAGGATAGAGTTGGATGTTAAACTTCGGGGTTACTTCTCTCCAACTCTATCCTAATTTTATACCGGGTTAAAGTTGAGAGTTGAGAATTGATCTTTAGGTTTTTAAAAAATTTATTGAATTTTTTGAAATTCATTTAAGAACGTTGAGGTTTTGGTCAACTCTATCCCAACAAAAACACGGTTAGAGTTGAAAGTTGAACTTTGGGGTTACTTTACCCCAACTCTATCTGAACTTTATATCGGAATAGAGTTGAATGTTGGACTTTGGGGTTACTTTTCCCCAACTCTACCCGAACTTTATACCGGGTTAGAGTTGAGAAGTTAAACTTTGGGGTTACTTTGCCCCAATTCTATCCGCACTTTATACCGGGATATAGTGGAGAGTTGAACTTTGGGGTTACTTTACCCCAACTCTGTTCGAACTTTATACCGGGATAGAGTTGAAAGTCAAACGTTGCAGTTACTTTACCCCAACTCTATCCGAACTTTATACCGGGATAGAGTTGAATGTTGAACTTTGGGGTTACTTGGCCCCAACTCTATCTGAACTTTATAACAGGATAGAGTTGAACGTTGAACTTTGGGGTTACTTTGCGCTAATTCTATCCGAACTTTGTACCGGGTTAGAGTTGAGAATTGATCTTTGCGTTTTTAAAAATTGTATTGATTTTTTTTTAATTCATTTAAGAACATTAAGGTTTTGATCAACTCTATTCCAACTCTAAACACGGTTGGAGTTGAAAGTTAAACTTTAGGGTTTTTTTCCCCCAACTCTATCCGAACTTTATACTGGGATAGAGTTGAATGTTGAACTTTGGGGTAACTTTACCCCAACTCTATCCGAACTTTATACCGGGGTAGAGTTGAGAGTTGAACTTGGCAGTTACTTTGCCCCAATTCTATCCCAACTTGATACGCGGTTAACGTTGAGAATTGTTATTATCAACTCTCACCCAACCCTACCCGGACTTCATACTGGGTTAGAGTATCGAGTCCATTTTTGGGTTTCCCAGAATTTTATCGAATTTATTCTCAAATTTATTTAAGAACATTGAGTTTCCGGTCAACTCAAATTCCAACTCTGTCTCAACTCTACACACGGTTAGAGTTGAAAGTTGACCTTCAGAGTTACTCCATTCCAACTCTATCCGAAGTTTATACCGGGTTAGAGTTGATAGTTGAACTTTGGGGTCACTTTGCCCCTACTCTATCCGAACTTTATACTGGGATAGAGTTACATGTTGGACTTTGGGGTTACTTTACCCCAACTTTATCCGAACTTTATACCCGGATAGAGTTGAGATTGGAACCTAGGGGTTTTAAAAATTTCATTCTATTTTTAAAAATTTAATTCAAGAACATTGTGGATTCGGCCAACTCTATCCCGACTTTATCACAATTCAACACAGTGTTAGAGTTGGAAGTTAAACATCAGAGTTACTTACCTTAACTCTATCCGATCTTTATACCAGGTTAGAATTTAAAGTTGAACTTTAGATTTACTTTGCCCCAACTCTATCCAAACTTTATACCGGCATAGAGTGGAATGTTGGACTTTGAGGTTACTTCACCCGAACTCTATCTGAACTTTATACCGGGTTAAAGTTGAGAATTGATCTTTGGGTTTTTAAAAATTTTGTTGAATTTTTTTTTCAATGCATTCAAAAACATTTGGCTTTCAGTCAACTCTATCTCAACTCTACAAACGGTTAGAATTGAAAGATGAACTTTGAGGTTCCTTTGCTCCAACTCTATCCCAATTTTATACCCGGATAGATTTGAATGTTAAATCTTGAGGTTACTTTGCCCCAACTCTATCCGAACTTTATACCGGAATAGAGTTGAAAGTTGGACTTTGCCCCAACTCTATCTGAACTTCATACCGGGATAGAGTTGAAAGTTAAACGTTGGAGTTACTTTACCCAAACTCTATCCAAACTTTATATCGGGATAGAGTTGAATGTTGAACTTCGGGTTTACTTTTCCCCAACTCTATCCGAACTTTATACCGGGTTAGAGTTGAGAGTTGACCTTTGGGGTTACTTTACCCCAACTATATCCGAACTTTATACCGGGATAGAGTTGAAAGTTAAACTTTGGAGTTACTTTACCCAAACTCTATCCAAACTTTATACCGGGATAGAGTTGAATGTTGAAGTGCGGGTTTACTTTTCCCCAACTCTATCCGAACTTTATACCGGATTAGAGTTGAGAATTGATCTTTGGGTTATTAAAAATGTTATTAAATTTTTTTCAAATTCATTTAACAACATTGAGGTTTTAGTCAACTCTATCCCAACTCTACACACGGTTCAAGTTGAAAGTTGAAGTTTGGGGTCACTTTGCCCCTACTCTATCCGAACTTTATACTGGGATAGAGTTACATGTTAAACTTTGGGGTTACTTTACCCCAACTTTATCCGAAATTTATACCCGGATAGAGTTGAGATTGGAACCTAGGGGTTTTAAAAATTTCATTCTATTTTTAAAAATTTAATTCAAGAACATTGTGGATTCGGCCAACTCTATCCCGACTTTATCACAATTCAACACAGTGTTAGAGTTGGAAGTTAAACATCAGAGTTACTTTACCTTAACTCTATCCCATCTTTATACCAGGTTAGAATTGAAAGTTGAACTTTAGAGTTACTTTGCCCTAACTCTATCCAAACTTTATACCGGCATAGAGTGGAATGTTGAACTTTGGGGTTACTTTACCCCAACTCTATCCGAACGTTATACCGGAATAGAGTTGAAAGTTGGACTTCGGGTTTACTTTTCCCCAACTCTATCCGAACTTTATACCGGGTTAGAGTTGAGAGTTGACCTTTGGGGTTACTTTACCGCAACTATATCCGAACTTTATACCGGGATAGAGTTGAAAGTCAAACGTTGCAGTTACTTTACCCCAACTCTATCCGAACTTTATACCGGGATAGAGTTGAATGTTGAACTTTGGGGTTACTTGGCCTCAACTCTATCTCAACTTTATAGCAGGATAGAGTTCGATGTTAAACTTCGGGGTTACTTCTCTCCAACTCTATCCTAATTTTATACCGGGTTAAAGTTGAGAGTTGAGAATTGATCTTTAGGTTTTTAAAAAATTTATTGAATTTTTTTGAAATTCATTTAAGAACGTTGAGGTTTTGGTCAACTCTATCCCAACAAAAACACGGTTAGAGTTGAAAGTTGAACTTTGGGGTTACTTTACCCCAACTCTATCTGAACTTTATATCGGAATAGAGTTGAATGTTGGACTTTGGGGTTACTTTTCCCCAACTCTACCCGAACTTTATACCGGGTTAGAGTTGAGAAGTTAAACTTTGGGGTTACTTTGCCCCAATTCTATCCGCACTTTATACCGGGATATAGTGGAGAGTTGAACTTTGGGGTTACTTTACCCCAACTCTGTTCGAACTTTATACCGGGATAGAGTTGAAAGTCAAACCTTGTGGTTACTTTGCCCCAACTCTAACCGAACTTTATACCGGGATAGAGTTGAATGTTGAACTTTGGGGTTACTTGGCCCCAACTCTATCTGAACTTTATAACAGGATAGAGTTGAACGTTGAACTTTGGGGTTACTTTGCCCTAATTCTATCCGAACTTTGTACCGGGTTAGAGTTGAGAATTGATCTTTGCGTTTTTAAAAATTGTATTGATTTTTTTTTTAATTCATTTAAGAACATTAAGGTTTTGATCAACTCTATTCCAACTCTAAACACGGTTGGAGTTGAAAGTTAAACTTTAGGGTTTTTTTCCCCCAACTCTATCCGAACTTTATACTGGGATAGAGTTGAATGTTGAACTTTGGGGTAACTTTACCCCAACTCTATCCGAACTTTATACCGGGGTAGAGTTGAGAGTTGAACTTGGCAGTTACTTTGCCCCAATTCTATCCCAACTTGATACGCGGTTAACGTTGAGAATTGTTATTATCAACTCTCACCCAACCCTACCCGGACTTCATACTGGGTTAGAGTATCGAGTCCATTTTTGGGTTTCCCAGAATTTTATCGAATTTATTCTCAAATTTATTTAAGAACATTGAGTTTCCGGTCAACTCAAATTCCAACTCTGTCTCAACTCTACACACGGTTAGAGTTGAAAGTTGACCTTCAGGGTTACTTCATTCCAACTCTATCCGAAGTTTATACCGGGTTAGAGTTGATAGTTGAACTTTGGGGTCACTTTGCCCCTACTCTATCCGAACTTTATACTGGGATAGAGTTACATGTAGGACTTTGGCGTTACTTTACCCCAACTTTATCCGAACTTTATACCCGGATAGAGTTGAGATTGGAACCTAGGGGTTTTAAAAATTTCATTCTATTTTTAAAATTTAATTCAAGAAGATTGTGGATTCGGCCAACTCTATCCCGACTTTATCACAATTCAACACAGTGTTAGAGTTGGAAGTTAAACATCAGAGTTACTTTACCTTAACTCTATCCGATCTTTATACCAGGTTAGAATTTAAAGTTGAACTTTAGAGTTACTTTGCCCCAACTTTATCCAAACTTTATACCGGCATAGAGTGGAATGTTGGACTTTGGGGTTACTTCACCCGAACTCTATCTGAACTTTATACCGGGTTAAAGTTGAGAATTGATCTTTGGGTTTTTAAAAATTTTGTTGAATTTTTTTTTCAATGCATTCAAAAACATTTGGCTTTCAGTCAACTCTATCTCAACTCTACAAACGGTTAGAATTGAAAGATGAACTTTGAGGTTCCTTTGCTCCAACTCTATCCCAATTTTATACCCGGATAGATTTGAATGTTAAATCTTGAGGTTACTTTGCCCCAACTCTATCCGAACTTTATACCGGAATAGAGTTGAAAGTTGGACTTTGCCCCAACTCTATCTGAACTTTATACCGGGATAGAGTTGAAAGTTAAACGTTGGAGTTACTTTACCCAAACTCTATCGAAACTTTATATCGGGATAGAGTTGAATGTTGAACTTCGGGTTTACTTTTCCCCAACTCTATCCGAACTTTATACCGGGTTAGAGTTGAGAGTTGACCTTTGGGGTTACTTTACCCCGACTATATCCGAACTTTATACCGGGATAGAGTTGAAAGTTAAACTTTGGAGTTACTTTACCCAAACTCTATCCAAACTTTATACCGGGATAGAGTTGAATGTTGAAGTGCGGGTTTACTTTTCCCCAACTCTATCCGAACTTTATACCGATTAGAGTTGAGAATTGATCTTTGGGTTATTAAAAATGTTATTAAATTTTTTTCAAATTCATTTAACAACATTGAGGTTTTAGTCAACTCTATGCCAACTCTACACACGGTTCAAGTTGAAAGTTGAAGTTTGGGGTCACTTTGCCCCTACTCTATCCGAACTTGATACTGGGATAGAGTTACATGTTAAACTTTGGGGTTACTTTACCCCAACTTTATCCGAAATTTATACCCGGATAGAGCTGAGATTGGAACCTAGGGGTTTTAAAAATTTCATTCTATTTTTAAAAATTTAATTCAAGAACATTGTGGATTCGGCCAACTCTATCCCGACTTTATCACAATTCAACACAGTGTTAGAGTTGGAAGTTAAACATCAGAGTTACTTTACCTTAACTCTATCCGATCTTTATACCAGGTTAGAATTGAAAGTTGAACTTTAGAGTTACTTTGCCCTAACTCTATCCAAACTTTATACCGGCATAGAGTGGAATGTTGAACTTTGGGGTTACTTTACCCCAACTCTATCCGAACGTTATACCGGAATAGAGTTGAAAGTTGGACTTCGGGTTTACTTTTCCCCAACTCTATCCGAACTTTATACCGGGTTAGAGTTGAGAGTTGACCTATGGGGTTACTTACCCCAACTATATCCGAACTTTATACCGGGATAGAGTTGAAAGTCAAACGTTGCAGTTACTTTACCCCAACTCTATCCGAACTTTATACCGGGATAGAGTTGAATGTTGAACTTTGGGGTTACTTGGCCTCAACTGTATCTCAACTTTATAGCAGGATAGATTTGGATGTTAAACTTCGGGGTTACTTCTCTCCAACTCTATCCTAATTTTATACCGGGTTAAAGTTGAGAGTTGAGAATTGATCTTTAGGTTTTTAAAAAATTTATTGAATTTTTTGAAATTCATTTAAGAACGTTGAGGTTTGGTCAACTCTATCCCAACAAAAACACGGTTAGAGTTGAAAGTTGAACTTTGGGGTTACTTTACCCCAACTCTATCTGAACTTTATATCGGAATAGAGTTGAATGTTGGACTTTGGGGTTACTTTTCCCCAACTCTATCCGAATTTTATACCGGGATAGAGTTCAATGTTGAACTTTGGAGTTACTTGGCCCCAACTCTATCAGAACTTTAGAACCGAATAATTGAATGTCGAACTTCGGGGTTACTTTGCCTCAACTCTATCCGAACTTTATACCGGGTTAGAGTAGAGAATTGATCGTTGGGTTTTTAAACATTTTATTGAATTTTTTAAAAATTCATTCAAGAACATTGAGGTTTTGGTGAACTCTATCCCAACTCTAAACACGGTTAGAGTTGAAAGTTGAACCTTGGGGTTACTTTATGCCAACTCTATCCGGGTATAGAGTTCGGATAGAGTTGGGGCAAAGTAACCCCAAAGTCCAACATTCAACTCTCTCCCGGTATAAAGTTCGGATAGAGTTGGGGTAAAGTAACCCCAAAGTTCGACTTTCAACTCTAACCGTGTGTAGAGTTGGGATAGAGTTGACTAAAACCTCTTAAATGATTAAAAAAATTAAAAAATTCAATAAATTTTTAGAAAAACCCAGAGATCAATTGTCAACTTTCACTCGGTATAAAGTTCGGATAGAGGTGGGGCAAAGTAACCCCAAGATTTAACATTCAACTCTATCCCGGTATAAAGTTCGGATAGAGTTGGGGGAAAGTAATCGCAAAGTCCAACATTCAACCCTAACCCGGTATAAAGTTCGGATAGAATTCGGGCAAAGTAACCCCAAAATTCAAGTTCCAACTCTACCTGTGTGTAGAGTTGGGATAGAATTGACAAAATTCTCAATGTTCTTAAATGGATTTTAAACAAATTCAATAAATTTTTTAAAAACCCAACGATCAATCCTCAACTCTAACTCTAACTAATCCTCAACTATAACTCTCTCAGTATAAAATTCGGATAGAGCTGGGCTAAAGTAATCCCAAAGTCCAACATTCAACTCTATTCCGGTATAAAGTTCGGATACAGTTGGGGCAAAGTAACCCAAAGGTCAACTCTCAACTCTATCCGGGTATAAAGATCGGATAGCGTTGGGGGAAAGTACCCTCAAAGTCGAACATTTAACTCTCTCCCGGTATAAAGTTCTGATAGAGTTGGGGGAAAGTAACCCCAAATTCCAACACTCAACTATATCCCGGTATAAAGTTCTGATAGAGTTGGAGGAAAGTTACCCTAAAGTTCAACTTTCAACTCTATTCCGAAACGAAGTTCGGATAGAGTTGGGGCAAAGTCACCGCAAAGTCCAACATTCAACTCTATCCCGGTATAAAGTTCGGATAGAGTTGGGGGAAAGTAACTGCAAATTCCAACACTCAACTATATCCCGGTATAAAGTTCTGATAGAGTTGGGGGAAAGTTACCCTAAAGTTCAACTTTCAACTCTATTCCGAAACAAAGTTCGGATAGAGTTGGGGCAAAGTCCAACGTTCAACTCTATCCCGGTATAAAGTTCGGATAGAGTTGGGGGAAAGTAACCCCAAATTCCAACACTCAACTCTATCCTGGTATAAAGTTCTGATAGAGTGGGGGAAAGTGACCCTAAAGTTCAACTTTCAACTCTATTCCGAAACAAAGCTCGGATAGAGTTGGGGCAAAGTCACCGCACAGTCCCAACATTCAACTCTATCCCGGTATAAAGTTCGGATAGAGTTGGCGGAATGTAACCCCAAATTCCAACACTCAACTATATCCCGGTATAAAGTTCTGATAGAGTTGGAGGAAAGTTACCCTAAAGTTCAACTTTTAACTCTATTCCGAAACAAAGTTCGGATAGAGTTGGGGCAAAGTAACCGCAAAGTCCAACATTCAACTCTATCCCGGTATAAAGTTCGGATAGAATTGGGGGAAAGTAACCCCAAATTCCAACACTCAACTATGTCCCGGTATAAAGTTCTGATAGAGTTGGGGGAAAGTTACCCTAAAGTTCAATTTTGAACTCTATTCCGAAACAAAGTTCGGATAGAGTTGGGGCAAAGTAACCGCAAAGTCCAACATTCAACTCTATCCCGGTATAAAGTTCGGATAGAGTTGGGGGAAAGTAACCCCAAATTTCAACACTCAACTCTATCCTGGTATAAAGTTCGGATAGAATTGGGGGAAAGTAACCCTAAATTCGAACACTCAACTATGTCCCGGTATAAAGTTCTGATAGAGTTGGGGGAAAGTTACCCTAAAGTTCAATTTTGAACTCTATTCCGAAACAAAGTTCGGATAGAGTTGGGGGAAAGTAACCCCAAATTCCAACACTCAACTCTATCCTGGTATAAAGTTCGGATAGAGTTGGAGGAAAGTTACCCTAAAATTTAACTTTCAACTCTATTCCGAAACAAAGTTCGGATAGAGTTGGGGCAAAGTAACCGCAAAGTCCAACATTCAACTCTATCCCGGTATAAAGTTCGGATAGAATTGGGGGAAAGTAACCCCAAATTCCAACACTCAACTATGTCCCGGTATAAAGTTCTGATAGAGTTGGGGGAAAGTTACCCTAAAGTTCAACTTTCAACTCTATTCCGAAACAAAGTTCGGATAGAGTTGGGGCAAAGCCCAACGTTCAACTCTATCCCGGTATAAAGTTCGGATAGAGTTGGGGGAAAGTCACTCCAAATTCCAACACTCAACTCGATCCTGGTATAAAGTTCTGATAGAGTGGGGGAAAGTTACCCTAAAGTTCAACTTTCAACTCTATTCCGAAACAAAGTTCGGATAGAGTTGCGGCAAAGTCACCGCAAAGCCCAACATTCAACTCTATCCCGGTATAAAGTTCTGATAGAGTTGGGGAAAGTTACCCTAAAGTTCAATTTTGAACTCTATCCCGGTATAAAGTTCGGATAGAGTTGGGGGAAAGTAACCGCAAATTCCAACACTCAACTATATCCCGGTATAAAGTTCTGATAGAGTTGGGGGAAAGTTACCCTAAAGTTCAACTTTCAACTCTATTCCGAAACAAAGTTCGGATAGAGTTGGGGCAAAGTCCAACGTTCAACTCTATCCCGGTATAAAGTTCGGATAGAGTTGGGGGAAAGTAACCCCAAATTCCAACACTCAACTCTATCCTGGTATAAAGTTCTGATAGAGTGGGGGAAGTGACCCTAAAGTCAACTTTCAACTCTATTCCGAAACAAAGCTCGGATAGAGTTGGGGCAAAGTCACCGCACAGTCCAACATTCAACTCTATCCCGGTATAAAGTTCGGATAGAGTTGGGGGAAAGTAACCCCAAATTCCAACACTCAACTATATCCCGGTATAAAGTTCTGATAGAGTTGGAGGAAAGTTACCCTAAAGTTCAACTTTTAACTCTATTCCGAAACAAAGTTCGGATAGAGTTGGGGCAAAGTAACCGCAAAGTCCAACATTCAACTCTATCCCGGTATAAAGTTCGGATAGAATTGGGGGAAAGTAACCCCAAATTCCAACACTCAACTATGTCCCGTATAAAGTTCTGATAGAGTTGGGGGAAAGTTACCCTAAAGTTCAATTTTGAACTCTATTCCGAAACAAAGTTTCGGATAGAGTTGGGGCAAAGTAACCGCAAAGTCCAACATTCAACTCTATCCCGGTATAAAGTTCGGATAGAGTTGGGGGAAAGTAACCCCAAATTCCAACACTCAACTATATCCCGGTATAAAGTTCTGATAGAGTTGGGGAAAAGTTACCCTAAAGTTCAACTTTCAACTCTATTCCGAAACAAAGTTCGGATAGAGTTGGGGCAAAGCCCAACGTTCAACTCTATCTCCGGTATAAAGTTCGGATAGAGTTGGGGGAAAGTCACTCCAAATTCCAACACTCAACTCTATCCTGGTATAACAGTTCTGATAGAGTGGGGGAAAGTTACCCTAAAGTTCAACTTTCAACTCTATTCCGAACAAAGTTCGGATAGAGTTGGGGCAAAGTCACCGCAACGCCCAACATGCAACTCTATCCCGGTATAAAGTTCGGATAGAGTTTGGGGGAAAGTAACCCCAAATTCCAACACATCAACTATATCCCGGTATATAAGTTCTGATAGAGTTGGGGAAAGTTACCCGAAAGTTCAACTTTCAACTCTATTCCGAAACAAAGTTCGGATAGAGTTGGGGCAAAGTAACCTCAAAGTCCAAACATTCAACTCTATCCCGGTATAAAGTTCGGATAGAATTGGGGAAAGTAACCCCAAATTCCAAACACTCAACTATGTCCCGGTATAAAGTTCTGATAGAGTTGGGGGAAAGTTACCCTAAAGTTCAATTTTGAACTCTATTCCGAAACAAAGTTCGGATAGAGTTGGGGCAAAGTAACGCAAAGTCCAACATTCAACTCTATCCCGGTATAAGTTCGGATAGCGTTGGGGGAAAGTAACGCCAAAATTCCAACACTCAACTATATCCCGGTATAAAGTTCTGATAGAGTTGGGGGAAAGTTACCCTAACGTTCAACTTTGAACTTTATTCGAAACAAAGTTCGGATAGAGTTGGTGGCAACGTCCAACGTTCAACTCTATCCGGTATAAAGTTCGGATAGAGTTGGGCAAAGTCCAACGTTCAACTCTATCCCGGTATCAAGTTCGGATAGAGTTGGGGGAAAGTCACCCCAAAATTCCAACACTCAACTATGTCCCGGTATAAAGTTCTGATAGAGTTGGGGGAAAGTTACCCTAAAGTTCAACTTTCAACTCTATTCCGAAACAAAGTTCGGATAGAGTTGGGGCAAAGTCACCGCAAAGTCCAACATTCAACTCTATCCCGGTATAAAGTTCGGATAGAGTTGGGGGAAAGTAACCCCAAATTCCAACACTCAACTATATCCCGGTATAAAGTTCTGATAGAGTTGGAGGAAAGTTACCCTAAAGTTCAACTTTCAACTCTATTCCGAAACAAAGTTCGGATAGAGTTGGGGCAAAGTAACCGCAAAGTCCAACATTCAACTCTATCCCGGTATAAAGTTCGGATAGAGTTGGGGGAAAGTAACCCCAAATTCCAACACTCAACTATGTCCGGTATAAAGTTCTGATAGAGTTGGGGAAAGTTACCCTAAAGTTCAACTTTCAACTCTATTCCGAAACAAAGTTCGGATAGAGTTGGGGCAAAGTAACCGCAAAGTCCAACATTCAACTCTATCCCGGTATAAAGTTCGGATAGAGTTGGGGGAAAGTAACCCCAAATTCAACACTCCTATTCCCGGTATAAAGTTCTGATAGAGTTGGGGGAAAGTTACCCTAAAGTTCAATTTCAACTCTATTCCGAAACAAAGTTCGGATAGAGTTGGGGAAAGTAACCCAAATCCAACACTCAACTCTATCCCGGTATAAAGTTCGGATAGAGTTGGGGAAAGTTACCCTAAAATTTAACTTTCAACTCTATTCCGAAACAAAGTTCGGATAGAGTTGGGGCAAAGTAACCGCAAAGTCCAACATTCAACTCTATCCCGGTATAAAGTTCGGATAGAGTTGGGGGAAAGTAACCCCAAATTCCAACACTCAACTATGTCCCGGTATAAAGTTCTGATAGAGTTGGGGGAAAGTTACCCTAAAGTTCAATTTCAACTCTATTCCGAACAAAGTTCGGATAGAGTTGGGGCAAAGTAACCGCAAAGTCAACATTCAACTCTATCCCGTATAAAGTTCGGATAGAGTTGGGGGAAAGTAACCCCAAATTCCAACACTCAACTATATCCGGTATAAAGTTCTGATAGAGTTGGGGAAAGTTACCCTAAAGTTCAACTTTCAACTCTATTCCGAAACAAAGTTCGGATAGAGTTGGGGCAAAGCCCAACGTTCAACTCTATCCCGGTATAAAGTTCGGATAGAGTTGGGGGAAAGTACCCAAATTCCAACACTCAACTCTATCCTGGTATAAAGTTCTGATAGAGTGGGGGAAAGTTACCCTAAAGTTCAACTTTCAACTCTATTCCGAAACAAAGTTCGGATAGAGTTGGGGCAAAGTCACCGCAAAGTCCAACATTCAACTCTATCCCGGTATAAAGTTCGGATAGAGTTGGGGGAAAGTAACCCCAAATTCCAACACTCAACTATATCCCGGTATAAAGTTCTGATAGAGTTGGGGGAAAGTTACCCGTTCAACTTTCAACTCTATTCCGAAACAAAGTTCGGATAGAGTTGGGGCAAAGTAACCTCAAAGTCCAACATTCAACTCTATCCCGGTATAAAGTTCGGATAGAGTTGGGGGAAAGTAACCCCAAATTCCAACACTCAACTATGTCCCGGTATAAAGTTCGGATAGAGTTGGGGAAAGTACCCCAAATTCCAACACTCAACTATATCCGGTATAAAGTTCGATAGAGTTGGGGAAAGTTACCCTAAAGTTCAACTTTCAACTCTATTCCGAAACAAAGTTCGGATAGAGTTGGGGCAAAGTCCAACGTTCAACTCTATCCCGGTATAAAGTTCGGATAGAGTTGGGGGAAAGTACCCCAAATTCCAACACTCAACTCTATCCTGGTATAAAGTTCGGATAGAGTTGGGGAAAGTTACCCTAAAATTCAACTTTCAACTCTATTCCGAACAGTTCGGATAGAGTTGGGGCAAAGTAACCGCAAAGTCCAACATTCAACTCTATCCCGGTATAAAGTTCGGATAGAGTTGGGGGAAAGTAACCCCAATTCCAACACTCAACTATTCCCGGTATAAAGTTCTGATAGAGTTGGGGAAAGTTACCCTAAAGTTCAATTTCAACTCTATTCCGAAACAAAGTTCGGATAGAGTTGGGGCAAAGTAACCGCAACGTCCAACATTCAACTCTATCCCGTATAAAGTTCGGATAGAGTTGGGGGAAAGTAACCCCAATTCCAACACTCAACTATATCCCGGTATAAAGTTCTGATAGAGTTGGAGGAAAGTTACCCTAAAGTTCAACTTTCAACTCTATTCCGAAACAAAGTTCGGATAGAGTTGGGGCAAAGTAACCGCAAAGTCCAACGTTCAACTCTATCCCGGTATAAAGTTCGGATAGAGTTGGGGGAAAGTAACCCCAAATTCCAACACTCAACTCTATCCTGGTATAAAGTTCGGATAGAGTTGGAGGAAAGTTACCCTAAAATTTAACTTTCAACTCTATTCCGAAACAAAGTTCGGATAGAGTTGGGGCAAAGTAACCGCAAAGTCCAACATTCAACTCTATGCCGGTATAAAGTGCGGATAGAGTTGGGGGAAAGTAACCCCAAATTCCAACACTCAACTATATCCCGGTATAAAGTTCTGATAGAGTTGGGGAAAGTTACCCTAAAGTTCAACTTTCAACTCTATTCCGAAACAAAGTTCGGATAGAGTTGGGGCAAAGTCCAACGTTCAACTCTATCCCGGTATAAAGTTCGGATAGAGTTGGGGGAAAGTAACCCCAAATTCCAACACTCAGCTCTATCCTGGTATAAAGTTCTGATAGAGTGGGGGAAAGTTACCCTAAAGTTCAACTTTCAACTCTATTCCGAAACAAAGTTCGGATAGAGTTGGGGCAAAGTCCAACGTTCAACTCTATCCCGGTATAAAGTTCGGATAGAGTTGGGGGAAAGTAACCCCAAATTCCAACACTCAGCTCTATCCTGGTATAAAGTTCTGATAGAGTGGGGGAAAGTTACCCTAAAGTTCAACTTTCAACTCTATTCCGAAACAAAGTTCGGATAGAGTTGGGGCAAAGTCACCGCAAAGTCCAACATTCAACTCTATCCCGGTATAAAGTTCGGATAGAGTTGGGGGAAAGTAACCCCAAATTCCAACACTCAACTATATCCCGGTATAAAGTTTGATAGAGTTGGGGAAAGTTACCCTAAAGTTCAACTTTCAACTCTATTCCGAAACAAAGTTCGGATAGAGTTGGGGCAAAGTAACCGCAAAGTCCAACATTCAACTCTATCCCGGTATAAAGTTCGGATAGAGTTGGGGGAAAGTAACCCCAAATTCCAACACTCAACTATCCCGGTATAAAGTTCTGATAGAGTTGGGGGAAAGTTACCCTAAAGTTCAATTTCAACTCTATTCCGAAACAAAGTTCGGATAGAGTTGGGGCTAAGTAACCGCAAAGTCCAACATTCAACTCTATCCCGGTATAAAGTTCGGATAGAGTTGGGGAAAGTAACCCCAAATTCCAACACTCAACTATATCCCGGTATAAAGTTCTGATAGAGTTGGGGGAAAGTTACCCTAACGTTCAACTTTCAACTCTATTCCGAAACAAAGTTCGGATAGAGTTGGGCAAAGTCCAACGTTCAACTCTATCCCGGTATAAAGTTCGGATAGAGTTGGGGGAAAGTAACCCCAAATTCCAACACTCAACTCTATCCTGGTATAAAATTCTGATAGAGTGGGGGAAAGTTACCCTAAAGTTCAACTTTCAACTCTATTCCGAAACAAAGTTCGGATAGAGTTGGGGCAAAGTCACCGCAAAGTCCAACATTCAACTCTATCCCGGTATAAAGTTCGGATAGAATTGGGGGAAAGTAACCCAAATTCCAACACTCAACTATCCCGGTATAAAGTTCGGATAGAGTTGGGGGAAAGTAACCCCAAATTCCAACACTCAACTATATCCCGGTATAAAGTTCTGATAGAGTTGGGGGAAAGTTACCCTAAAGTTCACCTTTCCACTCTATTCCGAAACAAAGTTCGGATAGAGTTGGGGCAAAGTCCAACGTTCAACTCTATCCCGGTATAAAGTTCGGATAGAGTTGGGGGAAAGTCACCCCAAATTCTAACACTCAACTCTATCCTGGTATAAAGTTCTGATAGAGTGGGGTAAAGTTCCCTAAAGTTCAACTTTCAACTCTATTCCGAAACAAAGTTCGGATAGAGTTGGGGCAAAGTCACCGCAAAGTCCAACATTCAACTCTATCCCGGTATAAAGTTCGGATAGAGTTGGGGGAAAGTAACCCCAAATTCCAACACTCAACTATATCCCGGTATAAAGTTTGATAGAGTTGGGGAAAGTTACCCTAAAGTTCAACTTTCAACTCTATTCCGAAACAAAGTTCGGATAGAGTTGGGGCAAAGTAACCGCAAAGTCCAACAGTCAACTCTATCCCGGTATAAAGTTCGGATAGAATTGGGGGAAAGTAACCCCAAATTCCAACACTCAACTATGTCCCGGTATAAAGTTCTGATAGAGTTGGGGGAAAGTTACCCTAAAGTTCAATTTTGAACTCTATTCCGAAACAGAGTTCGGATAGAGTTGGGGCAAAATAACCGCAAAGTCCAACATTCAACTCTATCCCGGTATAAAGTTCGGATAGAGTTGCGGGGAAGTAACCCCAAATTCCAACACTCAACTATATCCCGGTATAAAGTTCTGATAGAGTTGGGGGAAAGTTACCCTAAAGTTCAATTTTGAACTCTATTCCGAAACAAGTTCAGATAGAGTTGGGGCAAAATAACCGCAAAGTCCAACATTCAACTCTATCCCGGTATAAAGTTCTGATAGAGTTGGGGAAAGTTACCCTAACGTTCAACTTTCAACTCTATTCCGAAAAAGTTCGGATAGAGTTGGGGCAAAGTCCAACGTTCAACTCTATCCCGGTATAAAGTTGGGATAGAGTTGGAGGAAAGTTACCCTAAAGTTCAACTTTCAACTCTATTCCGAAACAAAGTTCGGATAGAGTTGGGGCAAAGTAACCGCAAAGTCCAACATTCAACTCTATCCCGGTATAAAGTTCGGATAGAATTGGGGGAAAGTAACCCCAAATTCCAACACTCAACTATTCCGGTATAAAGTTCGGATAGAGTTGGGGAAAGTACCCCAAATTCCAACACTCAACTATATCCGGTATAAAGTTCTGATAGAGTTGGGGGAAAGTTACCCTAAAGTTCAACTTTCAACTCTATCCCGGTAAAGTTCGGATAGAGTTGGGGGAAAGTAACCCCAAATTCCAACACTCAACTATGTCCCGGTATAAAGTTCTGATAGAGTTGGGGAAAGTTACCGTAAAGTTCAATTTTGAACTGTATTCCGAAACACAGTTCGGATAGAGTTGGGGCAAAGTAACCGCAACGTCCAACATTCAACTCTATCCCGGTATAAAGTTCGGATAGAGTTGGGGGAAAGTAACCCCAAATTCCAACACTCAACTATGTCCCGGTATAAAGTTCTGATAGAGTTGGGGGAAAGTTACCCTAAAGTTCAATTTTGAACTCTATTCCGAAACAAAGTTCGGATAGAGTTGGGGCAAAGTAACCGCAACGTCCAACATTCAACTCTATCCCGTATAAAGTTCGGATAGAGTTGGGGGAAAGTAACCCCAAATTTCCAACACTCAACTATATCCCGGTATAAAGTTCTGATAGAGTTGAGGAAAGTTACCCTAAAGTTCAACTTTCAACTCTATTCCGAAACAAAGTTCGGATAGAGTTGGGGCAAAGTAACCGCAAAGTCCAACGTTCAACTCTATCCCGGTATAAAGTTCGGATAGAGTTGGGGAAAGTAACCCCAAATTCCAACACTCAACTATATCCCGGTATAAAGTTCTGATAGAGTTGGGGAAAGTTACCCTAACGTTCAACTTTCAACTCTATTCCGAAACAAAGTTCGGATAGAGTTGGGGCAAAGTCCAACGTTCAACTCTATCCCGGTATAAAGTTCGGATAGAGTTGGGGGAAAGTAACCCCAAATTCCAACACTCAACTCTATCCCGGTATAAAGTTCTGATAGAGTGGGGGAAAGTTACCCTAAAGTTCAACTTTCAACTCTATTCCGAAACAAAGTTCGGATAGAGTTGGGGCAAAGTCACCGCAAAGTCCAACATTCAACTCTATCCCGGTATAAAGTTCGGATAGAGTTGGGGGAAAGTAACCCCAAATTCCAACACTCAACTATCCCGGTATAAAGTTCGGATAGAGTTGGGGGAAAGTAACCCCAAATTCCAACACTCAACTATATCCCGGTATAAAGTTCTGATAGAGTTGGGGAAAGTTACCCTAAAGTTCAACTTTCACTCTATTCCGAAACAAGTTCGGATAGAGTTGGGGCAAAGTCCAACGTTCAACTCTATCCCGGTATAAAGTTCGGATAGAGTTGGGGGAAAGTACCCCAAATTCCAACACTCAACTCTATCCTGGTATAAAGTTCTGATAGAGTTGGGGAAAGTTCCCTAAAGTTCAACTTTCAACTCTATTCCGAAACAAGTTCGGATAGAGTTGGGGCAAAGTCACCGCAAAGTCCAACATTCAACTCTATCCCGGTATAAAGTTCGGATAGAGTTGGGGGAAAGTAACCCCAAATTCCAACACTCAACTATATCCCGGTATAAAGTTTGATAGAGTTGGGAAAGTTACCCTAAAGTTCAACTTTCAACTCTATTCCGAAACAAAGTTCGGATAGAGTTGGGGCAAAGTAACCGCAAAGTCCAACAGTTCAACTCTATCCCGGTATAAAGTTCGGATAGAGTTGGGGGAAAGTAACCCCAAATTCCAACACTCAACTATGTCCCGGTATAAAGTTCGGATAGAGTTGGGGGAAAGTCACCCAAATTCCAACCCTCAACTCTATCCGGTATAAAGTTCGGATAGAGTTGGGGAAAGTTACCCTAAATTAACTTTCAACTCTATTCCGAAACAAAGTTCGGATAGAGTTGGGGCAAAGTAACCGCAAAGTCCAACATTCAACTCTATCCCGGTCGAAAGTTCGGATAGGTTGGGGAAAGTAACCCCAAATTCCAACACTCAACTATGTCCCGGTATAAAGTTCTGATAGAGTTGGGGAAAGTTACCGTAAAGTTCAATTTAACTGTATTCCGAAACACAGTTCGGATAGAGTTGGGGCAAAGTAACCGCAACGTCCAACATTCAACTCTATCCCGGTATAAAGTTCGGATAGAGTTGGGGGAAAGTAACCCCAAATTCCAACACTCAACTATGTCCCGGTATAAAGTTCTGATAGAGTTGGGGGAAAGTTACCCTAAAGTTCAATTTCAACTCTATTCCGAAACAAAGTTCGGATAGAGTTGGGGCAAAGTAACCGCAACGTCCAACATTCAACTCTATCCCGTATAAAGTTCGGATAGAGTTGGGGGAAAGTAACCCCAATTCCAACACTCAACTATGTCCCGGTATAAAGTTCTGATAGAGTTGGGGAAAGTTACCCTAAAGTTCAACTTTCAACTCTATTCCGAAACAAAGTTCGGATAGAGTTGGGGCAAAGTCACCGCAAAGTCCAACATTCAACTCTATCCCGGTATAAAGTTCGGATAGAGTTGGGGGAAAGTACCCTAACGTTCAACCAACTCTATTCCGAAAGTTCGGATAGAGTTGGGGCAAAGTCCAACTTCAACTCTATCCCGGTATAAAGTTGGATAGAGTTGGGGAAAGTTACCCTAAAGTTCAACTTTCAACTCTATTCCGAAACAAAGTTCGGATAGAGTTGGGGCAAAGTAACCGCAAAGTCCAACATTCAACTCTATCCCGGTATAAAGTTCGGATAGAGTTGGGGGAAAGTAACCCCAAATTCCAACACTCAACTATGTCCCGGTATAAAGTTCGGATAGAGTTGGGGGAAAGTACCCTAAATTCCAACTCAACTATATCCGAAAAGTTCGGATAGAGTTGGGGAAAGTACCCAAAGTTCAACTTCAACTCTATCCCGGTATAAGTTCGGATAGAGTTGGGGGAAAGTAACCCCAAATTCCAACACTCAACTATGTCCCGGTATAAAGTTCTGATAGAGTTGGGGGAAAGTTACCCTAAAGTTCAATTTCAACTCTATTCCGAAACAGTTCGGATAGAGTTGGGGCAAAGTAACCGCAACGTCCAACATTCAACTCTATCCCGGTATAAAGTTCGGATAGAGTTGGGGGAAAGTAACCCCAAATTCCAACACTCAACTATGTCCCGGTATAAAGTTCTGATAGAGTTGGGGAAAGTTACCCTAAAGTTCAATTTCAACTCTATTCCGAAACAAAGTTCGGATAGAGTTGGGGCAAAGTAACCGCAACGTCCAACATTCAACTCTATCCCGTATAAAGTTCGGATAGAGTTGGGGGAAAGTAACCCCAAATTCCAACACTCAACTATATCCCGGTATAAAGTTCTGATAGAGTTGGGAAAGTTACCCTAAAGTTCAACTTTCAACTCTATTCCGAAACAAAGTTCGGATAGAGTTGGGGCAAAGTAACCGCAAAGTCCAACGTTCAACTCTATCCCGGTATAAAGTTCGGATAGAGTTGGGGGAAAGTAACCCCAAATTCCAACACTCAACTATATCCCGGTATAAAGTTCTGATAGAGTTGGGGAAAGTTACCCTAAATTCAACTTTCAACTCTATTCCGAAACAAAGTTCGGATAGAGTTGGGGCAAAGTCCAACGTTCAACTCTATCCCGGTATAAAGTTCGGATAGAGTTGGGGGAAAGTAACCCCAAATTCCAACACTCAACTCTATCCTGGTATAAAGTTCTGATAGAGTTGGGGGAAAGTTACCCTAAAGTTCAACTTTCAACTCTATTCCGAAACAAAGTTCGGATAGAGTTGGGGCAAAGTCACCGCAAAGTCCAACATTCAACTCTATCCCGGTATAAAGTTCGGATAGAGTTGGGGGAAAGTAACCCCAAATTCCAACACTCAACTATTCCCGGTATAAAGTTCGGATAGAGTTGGGGGAAAGTAACCCCAAATTCCAACACTCAACTATCCCGGTATAAAGTCTGATAGGTTGGGGAAAGTTACCCTAAAGTTCAACTTTCACTCTATTCCGAAACAAGTTCGGATAGAGTTGGGGCAAAGTCCAACGTTCAACTCTATCCCGGTATAAAGTTCGGATAGAGTTGGGGGAAAGTCCCCAAATTCCAACACTCAACTCTATCCTGGTATAAAGTTCTGATAGAGTGGGGAAAGTTCCCTAAAGTTCAACTTTCAACTCTATTCCGAAACAAAGTTCGGATAGAGTTGGGGCAAAG
>BQMI01000236.1:0-35089 GCA_026005395.1 Asobara japonica | reverse complement strand
CCCAACTCTATCCGAATTTATACCGGGATAGAGTTGAAACGTTGGACTTTGCCCCAACTCTATCGAACTTTGTTTCGGAATAGAGTTGAAAGTTGAACTTTAGGGTAACTTTCCCCCAACTCTATCGAACTTTATACCGGGATATAGTTGAGTGTTGGAATTTGGGGTTACTTTCCCCCAACTCTATCCGAACTTTATACCGGGATAGAGTTGAAGTTGGACTTTGGGTACTTTGCCCCAACTCTATCCGAACTTTGTTCGGAATAGAGTTGAAAGTTGAATTTAGGGTACTTTCCCCCAACTCTATCAGAACTTTATACCGGGATATAGTTGAGTGTTGGAATTGGGTTACTTTCCCCAACTCTATCCGAACTTTATCGGGATAGAGTTGAATGTTGGACTTTGGGTAACTTTCCCCAACTCTATCCGAACTTTATCGGAATAGAGTTGTTGGAATTTGGGGTTACTTTCCCCCAACTCTATCCGAACTTTATACCGGGATAGAGTTGAATGTTGGACTTTGCGGTTACTTTGCCCCAACTCTATCCGAACTTTGTTTCGGAATAGAGTTGAAAGTTGAACTTTAGGGTAACTTTCCCAACTCTATCGAACTTTATACCGGATAGAGTTGAGTGTTGGAATTTGGGTTACTTTCCCCCAACTCTATCCGAACTTTATACCGGGATAGAGTTGAACGTTGGACTTTGCCCCAACTCTATCCGAACTTTGTTTCGGAATAGAGTTGAAAGTTGAACTTTAGGGTAACTTTCCCCAACTCTATCAGAACTTTATACCGGGATATAGTTGAGTGTTGGAATTTGGGGTTACTTTCCCCCAACTCTATCCGAACTTTATACCGGGATAGAGTTGAATGTTGGACTTGCGGTACTTTGCCCCAACTCTATCCGAACTTTGTTTCGGAATAGAGTTGAAAGTTGAACTTTAGGGTAACTTTCCCCAACTCTATCAGAACTTTATACCGGGATATAGTTGAGTGTTGGAATTTGGGGTTACTTTCCCCCAACTCTATCCGAACTTTATACCGGGATAGAGTTGAATGTTGGACTTTGCGGTTACTTTGCCCCAACTCTATCCGAACTTTGTTTCGGAATAGAGTTGAAAGTTGAACTTTAGGGTAACTTTCCCCAACTCTATCAGAACTTTATACCGGGATAGTTGAGTGTTGGAATTTGGGGTTACTTTCCCCCAACTCTATCCGAACTTTATACCGGGATAGAGTTGAATGTTGGACTTTGCGGTACTTTGCCCCAACTCTATCCGAACTTTGTTTCGGAATAGAGTTGAAAGTTGAACTTTAGGGTAACTTTCCCCAACTCTATCAGAACTTTATACCGGGATATAGTTGAGTGTTGGAATTTGGGGTTACTTTCCCCCAACTCTATCCGAACTTTATACCGGGATAGAGTTGAATGTTGGACTTTGCGGTTACTTTGCCCAACTCTATCCGAACTTTGTTTCGGAATAGAGTTGAAAGTTGAACTTTAGGGTAACTTTCCCCAACTCTATCAGAACTTTATACCGGGATAGAGTTGAGTGTTGGAATTTGGGGTTACTTTCCCCCAACTCTATCCGAACTTTATACCGGGATAGAGTTGAACTTTGGACTTTGCCCCAACTCTATCCGAACTTTGTTTCGGAATAGAGTTGAAAGTTGAACTTTAGGGTAACTTTCCCCAACTCTATCAGAACTTTATACCGGGATATAGTTGAGTGTTGGAATTTGGGGTTACTTTCCCCCAACTCTATCCGAACTTTATACCGGGATAGAGTTGAACGTTGGACTTTGCTTTGCCCCAACTCTATCCGAACTTTGTTTCGGAATAGAGTTGAAAGTTGAACTTTAGGGTAACTTTCCCCAACTCTATCAGAACTTTATACCGGGATATAGTTGAGTGTTGGAATGGGGTTACTTTCCCCAACTCTATCCGAACTTTATACCGGGATAGAGTTGAATGTGGACTTTGCGGTTACTTTGCCCCAACTCTATCCGAACTTTGTTTCGGAATAGAGTTGAAAGTTGAACTTTAGGGTAACTTTCCCAACTCTATCGAACTTTATACCGGGATATAGTTGAGTGTTGGAATTTGGGGTTACTTTCCCCCAACTCTATCCGAACTTTATACCGGGATAGAGTTGAACGTTGGACTTTGCCCCAACTCTATCCGAACTTTGTTTCGGAATAGAGTTGAAAGTTGAACTTTAGGGTAACTTTCCCCAACTCTATCGAACTTTATACCGGGATATAGTTGAGTGTTGGAATTTGGGGTTACTTTCCCCCAACTCTATCCGAACTTTATACCGGGATAGAGTTGAATGTTGGACTTTGCGGTTACTTTGCCCCAACTCTATCCGAACTTTGTTTCGGAATAGAGTTGAAAGTTAAATTTTAGGGTAACTTTCCCCAACTCTATCGAACTTTATACCGGGATAGAGTTGAGTGTTGGAATTTGGGGTTACTTTCCCCCAACTCTATCCGAACTTTATACCGGGATAGAGTTGAATGTTGGACTTTGCGGTTACTTTGCCCCAACTCTATCCGAACTTTGTTTCGGAATAGAGTTGAAAGTTGAATTTAGGGTAACTTTCCCCAACTCTATCAGAACTTTATACCGGGATATAGTTGAGTGTTGGAATTTGGGGTTACTTTCCCCCAACTCTATCCGAACTTTATACCGGGATAGAGTTGAATGTTGGACTTTGCGGTTACTTTGCCCCAACTCTATCCGAACTTTGTTTCGGAATAGAGTTGAAAGTTGAACTTTAGGGTAACTTTCCCCAACTCTATCAGAACTTTATACCGGGATATAGTTGAGTGTTGGAATTTGGGGTTACTTTCCCCCAACTCTATCCGAACTTTATACCGGGATAGAGTTGAATGTTGGACTTTGCGGTTACTTTGCCCCAACTCTATCCGAACTTTGTTTCGGAATAGAGTTGAAAGTTGAACTTTAGGGTAACTTTCCCCAACTCTATCAGAACTTTATACCGGGATATAGTTGAGTGTTGGAATTTGGGGTTACTTTCCCCCAACTCTATCCGAACTTTATACCGGGATAGAGTTGAATGTTGGACTTTGCGGTTACTTTGCCCCAACTCTATCCGAACTTTGTTTCGGAATAGAGTTGAAAGTTGAACTTTAGGGTAACTTTCCCCAACTCTATCAGAACTTTATACCGGGATAAGTTGAGTGTTGGAATTTGGGGTTACTTTCCCCCAACTCTATCCGAACTTTATACCGGGATAGAGTTGAACGTTGGACTTTGCCCCAACTCTATCCGAACTTTGTTTCGGAATAGAGTTGAAAGTTGAACTTTAGGGTAACTTTCCCCAACTCTATCAGAACTTTATACCGGGATAGTTGAGTGTTGGAATTTGGGGTTACTTTCCCCCAACTCTATCCGAACTTTATACCGGGATAGAGTTGAACTTTGCGGACTTTGCCCCAACTCTATCCGAACTTTGTTTCGGAATAGAGTTGAAAGTTGAACTTTAGGGTAACTTTCCCCAACTCTATCAGAACTTTATACCGGGATATAGTTGAGTGTTGGAATTTGGGGTTACTTTCCCCCAACTCTATCCGAACTTTATACCGGGATAGAGTTGAACGTTGGACTTTGCGGTTACTTTGCCCCAACTCTATCCGAACTTTGTTTCGGAATAGAGTTGAAAGTTGAACTTTAGGGTAACTTTCCCCAACTCTATCAGAACTTTATACCGGGATATAGTTGAGTGTTGGAATTTGGGGTTACTTTCCCCAACTCTATCCGAACTTTATACCGGGATAGAGTTGAATGTTGGACTTTGCGGTTACTTTGCCCCAACTCTATCCGAACTTTGTTTCGGAATAGAGTTGAAAGTTGAACTTTAGGGTAACTTTCCCCAACTCTATCGAACTTTATACCGGGATAGAGTTGAGTGTTGGAATTTGGGGTTACTTTCCCCCAACTCTATCCGAACTTTATACCGGGATAGAGTTGAATGTTGGACTTTGCGGTTACTTTGCCCCAACTCTATCCGAACTTTGTTTCGGAATAGAGTTGAAAGTTGAATTTAGGGTAACTTTCCCCAACTCTATCGAACTTTATACCGGATAGAGTTGATGTTGGAACTTTGGGTTACTTTGCCCCAACTCTATCCGAACTTTTCGGATAGAGTTGAAGTTAATTTGGGACTTTCCCCAACTCTATCCGAACTTTATACCGGGATAGAGTTGATGTTGGACTTTGGGTTACTTTCCCCAACTCTATCCGAACTTTTCGGAATAGAGTTGAAGTTGAACTTTAGGGTAACTTTCCCCAACTCTATCAGAACTTTATACCGGATATAGTTGAGTGTTGGAATTTGGGGTTACTTTCCCCCAACTCTATCCGAACTTTATACCGGGATAGAGTTGAATGTTGGACTTTGCGGTTACTTTGCCCCAACTCTATCCGAACTTTGTTTCGGAATAGAGTTGAAAGTTGAACTTTAGGGTAACTTTCCCCAACTCTATCAGAACTTTATACCGGGATATAGTTGAGTGTTGGAATTTGGGGTTACTTTCCCCCAACTCTATCCGAACTTTATACCGGGATAGAGTTGAATGTTGGACTTTGCGGTTACTTTGCCCCAACTCTATCCGAACTTTGTTTCGGAATAGAGTTGAAAGTTGAACTTTAGGGTAACTTTCCCAACTCTATCGAACTTTATACCGGATAGTTGAGTGTTGGAATTTGGGGTTACTTTCCCCCAACTCTATCCGAACTTTATACCGGGATAGAGTTGAATGTGGACTTTGCGGTTACTTTGCCCCAACTCTATCCGAACTTTGTTTCGGAATAGAGTTGAAAGTTGAACTTTAGGGTAACTTTCCCCAACTCTATCAGAACTTTATACCGGGATATAGTTGAGTGTTGGAATTTGGGGTTACTTTCCCCCAACTCTATCCGAACTTTATACCGGGATAGAGTTGAACGTTGGACTTTGCCCCAACTCTATCCGAACTTTGTTTCGGAATAGAGTTGAAAGTTGAACTTTAGGGTAACTTTCCCCAACTCTATCAGAACTTTATACCGGGATAGAGTTGAGTGTTGGAATTTGGGGTTACTTTCCCCCAACTCTATCCGAACTTTATACGGGATAGAGTTGAACGTTGGACTTTGCCCCAACTCTATCCGAACTTTGTTTCGGAATAGAGTTGAAAGTTGAACTTTAGGGTAACTTTCCCCAACTCTATCAGAACTTTATACCGGGATATAGTTGAGTGTTGGAATTTGGGGTTACTTTCCCCAACTCTATCCGAACTTTATACCGGGATAGAGTTGAATGTTGGACTTTGCGGTTACTTTGCCCCAACTCTATCCGAACTTTGTTTCGGAATAGAGTTGAAAGTTGAACTTTAGGGTAACTTTCCCCAACTCTATCGAACTTTATACCGGATAGAGTTGAGTGTTGGAATTTGGGGTTACTTTCCCCCAACTCTATCCGAACTTTATACCGGGATAGAGTTGAATGTTGGACTTTGCGGTTACTTTGCCCCAACTCTATCCGAACTTTGTTTCGGAATAGAGTTGAAAGTTGAACTTTAGGGTAACTTTCCCCAACTCTATCAGAACTTTATACCGGATATAGTTGAGTGTTGGAATTTGGGGTTACTTTCCCCCAACTCTATCCGAACTTTATACCGGGATAGAGTTGAATGTTGGACTTTGCGGTTACTTTGCCCCAACTCTATCCGAACTTTGTTTCGGAATAGAGTTGAAAGTTGAACTTTAGGGTAACTTTCCCCAACTCTATCAGAACTTTATACCGGGAATAGTTGAGTGTTGGAATTTGGGGTTACTTTCCCCCAACTCTATCCGAACTTTATACCGGGATAGAGTTGAATGTTGGACTTTGCGGACTTTGCCCCAACTCTATCCGAACTTTGTTTCGGAATAGAGTTGAAAGTTGAACTTTAGGGTAACTTTCCCCAACTCTATCAGAACTTTATACCGGGATATAGTTGAGTGTTGGAATTTGGGGTTACTTTCCCCCAACTCTATCCGAACTTTATACCGGGATAGAGTTGAATGTTGGACTTTGCGGTTACTTTGCCCCAACTCTATCCGAACTTTGTTTCGGAATAGAGTTGAAAGTTGAACTTTAGGGTAACTTTCCCCAACTCTATCAGAACTTTATACCTATAGATATAGTTGAGTGTTGGAATTTGGGGTTACTTTCCCCCAACTCTATCCGAACTTTATACCGGGATAGAGTTGAATGTTGGACTTTGCGGTTACTTTGCCCCAACTCTATCCGAACTTTGTTTCGGAATAGAGTTGAAAGTTGAACTTTAGGGTAACTTTCCCCAACTCTATCAGAACTTTATACCGGGATATAGTTGAGTGTTGGAATTTGGGGTTACTTTCCCCCAACTCTATCCGAACTTTATACCGGGATAGAGTTGAATGTTGGACTTTGCCCCAACTCTATCCGAACTTTGTTTCGGAATAGAGTTGAAAGTTGAACTTTAGGGTAACTTTCCCCAACTCTATCAGAACTTTATACCGGGATATAGTTGAGTGTTGGAATTTGGGGTTACTTTCCCCCAACTCTATCCGAACTTTATACCGGGATAGAGTTGAACGTTGGACTTTGCCCCAACTCTATCCGAACTTTGTTTCGGAATAGAGTTGAAAGTTGAACTTTAGGGTAACTTTCCCCAACTCTATCAGAACTTTATACCGGGATATAGTTGAGTGTTGGAATTTGGGGTTACTTTCCCCCAACTCTATCCGAACTTTATACCGGGATAGAGTTGAATGTTGGACTTTGCGGTTACTTTGCCCCAACTCTATCCGAACTTTGTTTCGGAATAGAGTTGAAAGTTGAACTTTAGGGTAACTTTCCCCAACTCTATCAGAACTTTATACCGGGATATAGTTGAGTGTTGGAATTTGGGGTTACTTTCCCCCAACTCTATCCGAACTTTATACCGGGATAGAGTTGAATGTTGGACTTTGCGGTTACTTTGCCCCAACTCTATCCGAACTTTGTTTCGGAATAGAGTTGAAAGTTGAACTTTAGGGTAACTTTCCCCAACTCTATCAGAACTTTATACCGGGATATAGTTGAGTGTTGGAATTTGGGGTTACTTTCCCCCAACTCTATCCGAACTTTATACCGGGATAGAGTTGAATGTTGGACTTTGCGGTTACTTTGCCCCAACTCTATCCGAACTTTGTTTCGGAATAGAGTTGAAAGTTGAACTTTAGGGTAACTTTCCCCAACTCTATCAGAACTTTATACCGGGATAGTTGAGTGTTGGAATTTGGGGTTACTTTCCCCCAACTCTATCCGAACTTTATACCGGGATAGAGTTGAACGTTGGACTTTGCCCCAACTCTATCCGAACTTTGTTTCGGAATAGAGTTGAAAGTTGAACTTTAGGGTAACTTTCCCCAACTCTATCAGAACTTTATACCGGGATATAGTTGAGTGTTGGAATTTGGGGTTACTTTCCCCCAACTCTATCCGAACTTTATACCGGGATAGAGTTGAATGTTGGACTTTGCGGTTACTTTGCCCCAACTCTATCCGAACTTTGTTTCGGAATAGAGTTGAAAGTTGAACTTTAGGGTAACTTTCCCCAACTCTATCAGAACTTTATACCGGGATATAGTTGAGTGTTGGAATTTGGGGTTACTTTCCCCCAACTCTATCCGAACTTTATACCGGGATAGAGTTGAACGTTGGACTTTGCCCCAACTCTATCCGAACTTTGTTTCGGAATAGAGTTGAAAGTTGAACTTTAGGGTAACTTTCCCCAACTCTATCAGAACTTTATACCGGGATATAGTTGAGTGTTGGAATTTGGGGTTACTTTCCCCCAACTCTATCCGAACTTTATACCGGGATAGAGTTGAATGTTGGACTTTGCGGTTACTTTGCCCCAACTCTATCCGAACTTTGTTTCGGAATAGAGTTGAAAGTTGAACTTTAGGGTAACTTTCCCCAACTCTATCAGAACTTTATACCGGGATATAGTTGAGTGTTGGAATTTGGGGTTACTTTCCCCCAACTCTATCCGAACTTTATACCGGGATAGAGTTGAATGTTGGACTTTGCGGTTACTTTGCCCCAACTCTATCCGAACTTTGTTTCGGAATAGAGTTGAAAGTTGAACTTTAGGGTAACTTTCCCCAACTCTATCAGAACTTTATACCGGGATATAGTTGAGTGTTGGAATTTGGGGTTACTTTCCCCCAACTCTATCCGAACTTTATACCGGGATAGAGTTGAATGTTGGACTTTGCGGTTACTTTGCCCCAACTCTATCCGAACTTTGTTTCGGAATAGAGTTGAAAGTTGAACTTTAGGGTAACTTTCCCCAACTCTATCAGAACTTTATACCGGGATAGTTGAGTGTTGGAATTTGGGGTTACTTTCCCCCAACTCTATCCGAACTTTATACCGGGATAGAGTTGAATGTTGGACTTTGCGGTTACTTTGCCCCAACTCTATCCGAACTTTGTTTCGGAATAGAGTTGAAAGTTGAACTTTAGGGTAACTTTCCCCAACTCTATCAGAACTTTATACCGGGATATAGTTGAGTGTTGGAATTTGGGGTTACTTTCCCCCAACTCTATCCGAACTTTATACCGGGATAGAGTTGAATGTTGGACTTTGCGGTTACTTTGCCCCAACTCTATCCGAACTTTGTTTCGGAATAGAGTTGAGTTGAAAGAACTTTAGGGTAACTTTCCCCAACTCTATCAGAACTTTATACCGGGATATAGTTGAGTGTTGGAATTTGGGGTTACTTTCCCCCAACTCTATCCGAACTTTATACCGGGATAGAGTTGAACGTTGGACTTTGCCCCAACTCTATCCGAACTTTGTTTCGGAATAGAGTTGAAAGTTGAACTTTGGTAACTTTCCCCAACTCTATCGAACTATACCGATAGAGTTGAGTGTTGAATTTGGGTACTTTCCCCAACTCTATCCGAACTTTATACCGGGATAGAGTTGAGTTGGAATTTGGGGTTACTTTCCCCAACTCTATCCGAACTTTATACCGGGATAGAGTTGAAGTTGGACTTTGCGGTTACTTTGCCCCAACTCTATCCGAACTTTGTTTCGGAATAGAGTTGAAAGTTGAACTTTAGGGTAACTTTCCCCAACTCTATCAGAACTTTATACCGGGATAGTTGAGTGTTGGAATTTGGGGTTACTTTCCCCCAACTCTATCCGAACTTTATACCGGGATAGAGTTGAATGTTGGACTTTGCGGTTACTTTGCCCCAACTCTATCCGAACTTTGTTTCGGAATAGAGTTGAAAGTTGAACTTTAGGGTAACTTTCCCCAACTCTATCGAACTTTATACCGGGATAGAGTTGAGTGTTGGAATTTGGGGTTACTTTCCCCCAACTCTATCCGAACTTTATACCGGGATAGAGTTGAAGTTGGACTTTGGGTTACTTTGCCCCAACTCTATCCGAACTTTGTTTCGGAATAGAGTTGAAAGTTGAATTTAGGGTACTTTCCCCAACTCTATCCGAACTTTATACCGGATAGAGTTGAAGTTGGACTTTGGGTTACTTTGCCCCAACTCTATCCGAACTTTTTCGGAATAGAGTTGAGTTAATTTAGGGTACTTTCCCCAACTCTATCCGAACTTTATAGGATAGAGTTGATGTTGGATTTGGGTTACTTTGCCCCAACTCTATCCGAACTTTTCGGAATAGAGTTGAAAGTTGAACTTTGGGTAACTTTCCCCAACTCTATCAGAACTTTATACCGGGATATAGTTGAGTGTTGGAATTTGGGGTTACTTTCCCCCAACTCTATCCGAACTTTATACCGGGATAGAGTTGAATGTTGGACTTTGCGGTTACTTTGCCCCAACTCTATCCGAACTTTGTTTCGGAATAGAGTTGAAAGTTGAACTTTAGGGTAACTTTCCCCAACTCTATCGAACTTTATACCGGGATATAGTTGAGTGTTGGAATTTGGGGTTACTTTCCCCCAACTCTATCCGAACTTTATACCGGGATAGAGTTGAATGTTGGACTTTGCGGTTACTTTGCCCCAACTCTATCCGAACTTTGTTTCGGAATAGAGTTGAAAGTTGAACTTTAGGGTAACTTTCCCCAACTCTATCAGAACTTTATACCGGGATATAGTTGAGTGTTGGAATTTGGGGTTACTTTCCCCCAACTCTATCCGAACTTTATACCGGGATAGAGTTGAATGTTGGACTTTGCGGTTACTTTGCCCCAACTCTATCCGAACTTTGTTTCGGAATAGAGTTGAAAGTTGAACTTTAGGGTAACTTTCCCCAACTCTATCAGAACTTTATACCGGGATATAGTTGAGTGTTGGAATTTGGGGTTACTTTCCCCCAACTCTATCCGAACTTTATACCGGGATAGAGTTGAACGTTGGACTTTGCCCCAACTCTATCCGAACTTTGTTTCGGAATAGAGTTGAAAGTTGAACTTTAGGGTAACTTTCCCCAACTCTATCGAACTTTATACCGGGATAGAGTTGAGTGTTGGAATTTGGGGTTACTTTCCCCCAACTCTATCCGAACTTTATACCGGGATAGTTGAAGTTGACTTTGGACTTTGCCCCAACTCTATCCGAACTTTGTTTCGGAATAGAGTTGAAAGTTGAACTTTAGGGTAACTTTCCCCAACTCTATCAGAACTTTATACCGGGATATAGTTGAGTGTTGGAATTTGGGGTTACTTTCCCCCAACTCTATCCGAACTTTATACCGGATAGAGTTGAATGTTGGACTTTGCGGTTACTTTGCCCCAACTCTATCCGAACTTTGTTTCGGAATAGAGTTGAAAGTTGAACTTTAGGGTAACTTTCCCCAACTCTATCAGAACTTTATACCGGGATATAGTTGAGTGTTGGAATTTGGGGTTACTTTCCCCCAACTCTATCCGAACTTTATACCGGGATAGAGTTGAATGTTGGACTTTGCGGTTACTTTGCCCCAACTCTATCCGAACTTTGTTTCGGAATAGAGTTGAAAGTTGAACTTTAGGGTAACTTTCCCCAACTCTATCAGAACTTTATACCGGGATATAGTTGAGTGTTGGAATTTGGGGTTACTTTCCCCCAACTCTATCCGAACTTTATACCGGGATAGAGTTGAATGTTGGACTTTGCGGTTACTTTGCCCCAACTCTATCCGAACTTTGTTTCGGAATAGAGTTGAAAGTTGAACTTTAGGGTAACTTTCCCCAACTCTATCAGAACTTTATACCGGGAATAGTTGAGTGTTGGAATTTGGGGTTACTTTCCCCCAACTCTATCCGAACTTTATACCGGGATAGAGTTGAATGTTGGACTTTGCGGTTACTTTGCCCCAACTCTATCCGAACTTTGTTTCGGAATAGAGTTGAAAGTTGAACTTTAGGGTAACTTTCCCCCAACTCTATCAGAACTTAATACCGGGATATAGTTGAGTGTTGGAATTTGGGGTTACTTTCCCCAACTCTATCCGAACTTTATACCGGGATAGAGTTGAATGTTGGACTTTGCGGTTACTTTGCCCCAACTCTATCCGAACTTTGTTTCGGAATAGAGTTGAAAGTTGAACTTTAGGGTAACTTTCCCCAACTCTATCAGAACTTTATACCGGGATATAGTTGAGTGTTGGAATTTGGGGTTACTTTCCCCCAACTCTATCCGAACTTTATACCGGGATAGAGTTGAATGTTGGACTTTGCGGTTACTTTGCCCCAACTCTATCCGAACTTTGTTTCGGAATAGAGTTGAAAGTTGAACTTTAGGGTAACTTTCCCCCAACTCTATCAGAACTTTATACCGGGATAGAGTTGAGTGTTGGAATTTGGGGTTACTTTCCCCCAACTCTATCCGAACTTTATACCGGGATAGAGTTGAACGTTGGACTTTGCCCCAACTCTATCCGAACTTTGTTTCGGAATAGAGTTGAAAGTTGAACTTTAGGGTAACTTTCCCCAACTCTATCAGAACTTTATACCGGGATATAGTTGAGTGTTGGAATTTGGGGTTACTTTCCCCCAACTCTATCCGAACTTTATACCGGGATAGAGTTGAATGTTGGACTTTGCCCCAACTCTATCCGAACTTTGTTTCGGAATAGAGTTGAAAGTTGAACTTTAGGGTAACTTTCCCCAACTCTATCAGAACTTTATACCGGGATATAGTTGAGTGTTGGAATTTGGGGTTACTTTCCCCCAACTCTATCCGAACTTTATACCGGGATAGAGTTGAATGTTGGACTTTGCGGTTACTTTGCCCCAACTCTATCCGAACTTTGTTTCGGAATAGAGTTGAAAGTTGAACTTTAGGGTAACTTTCCCCAACTCTATCAGAACTTTATACCGGGATAGTTGAGTGTTGGAATTTGGGGTTACTTTCCCCCAACTCTATCCGAACTTTATACCGGGATAGAGTTGAATGTTGGACTTTGCGGTTACTTTGCCCCAACTCTATCCGAACTTTGTTTCGGAATAGAGTTGAAAGTTGAACTTTAGGGTAACTTTCCCCAACTCTATCAGAACTTTATACCGGGATATAGTTGAGTGTTGGAATTTGGGGTTACTTTCCCCCAACTCTATCCGAACTTTATACCGGGATAGAGTTGAATGTTGGACTTTGCGGTTACTTTGCCCCAACTCTATCCGAACTTTGTTTCGGAATAGAGTTGAAAGTTGAACTTTAGGGTAACTTTCCCCAACTCTATCAGAACTTTATACCGGGATATAGTTGAGTGTTGGAATTTGGGGTTACTTTCCCCCAACTCTATCCGAACTTTATACCGGGATAGAGTTGAACGTTGGACTTTGCCCCAACTCTATCCGAACTTTGTTTCGGAATAGAGTTGAAAGTTGAACTTTAGGGTAACTTTCCCCAACTCTATCAGAACTTTATACCGGGATAGTTGAGTGTTGGAATTTGGGGTTACTTTCCCCCAACTCTATCCGAACTTTATACCGGGATAGAGTTGAATGTTGGACTTTGCGGTTACTTTGCCCCAACTCTATCCGAACTTTGTTTCGGAATAGAGTTGAAAGTTGAACTTTAGGGTAACTTTCCCCAACTCTATCAGAACTTTATAGGATAGAGTTGAGTGTTGGAATTTGGGGTTACTTTCCCCCAACTCTATCCGAACTTTATACCGGGATAGAGTTGAATGTTGGACTTTGCGGTTACTTTGCCCCAACTCTATCCGAACTTTGTTTCGGAATAGAGTTGAAAGTTGAACTTTAGGGTAACTTTCCCCAACTCTATCAGAACTTTATACCGGGATATAGTTGAGTGTTGGAATTTGGGGTTACTTTCCCCCAACTCTATCCGAACTTTATACCGGGATAGAGTTGAATGTTGGACTTTGCGGTGACTTTGCCCCAACTCTATCCGAACTTTGTTTCGGAATAGAGTTGAAAGTTGAACTTTAGGGTAACTTTCCCCAACTCTATCAGAACTTTATACCGGGATAGTTGAGTGTTGGAATTTGGGGTTACTTTCCCCCAACTCTATCCGAACTTTATACCGGGATAGAGTTGAATGTTGGACTTTGCGGTTACTTTGCCCCAACTCTATCCGAACTTTGTTTCGGAATAGAGTTGAAAGTTGAACTTTAGGGTAACTTTCCCCCAACTCTATCAGAACTTTATACCGGGATATAGTTGAGTGTTGGAATTTGGGGTTACTTTCCCCCAACTCTATGCGAACTTTATACCGGGATAGAGTTGAACGTTGGACTTTGCCCCAACTCTATCCGAACTTTGTTTCGGAATAGAGTTGAAAGTTGAACTTTAGGGTAACTTTCCCCCAACTCTATCAGAACTTTATACCGGGATATAGTTGAGTGTTGGAATTTGGGGTGACTTTCCCCCAACTCTATCCGAACTTTATACCGGGATAGAGTTGAACGTTGGACTTTGCCCCAACTCTATCCGAACTTTGTTTCGGAATAGAGTTGAAAGTTGAACTTTAGGGTAACTTTCCCCCAACTCTATCAGAACTTTATACCGGGATATAGTTGAGTGTTGGAATTTGGGGTTACTTTCCCCCAACTCTATCCGAACTTTATACCGGGATAGAGTTGAATGTTGGACTTTGCGGTGACTTTGCCCCAACTCTATCCGAACTTTGTTTCGGAATAGAGTTGAAAGTTGAACTTTAGGGTAACTTTCCCCCACTCTATCAGAACTTTATACCAGGATAGAGCTGAGTGTTGGAATTTGGGGTTACTTTCCCCCAACTCTATCCGAACTTTATACCGGGATAGAGTTGAACGTTGGACTTTGCCCCAACTCTATCCGAACTTTGTTTCGGAATAGAGTTGAAAGTTGAACTTTAGGGTAACTTTCCCCCAACTCTATCAGAACTTTATACCGGGATATAGTTGAGTGTTGGAATTTGGGGTTACTTTCCCCCAACTCTATCCGAACTTTATACCGGGATAGAGTTGAACGTTGGACTTTGCCCCAACTCTATCCGAACTTTGTTTCGGAATAGAGTTGAAAGTTGAACTTTAGGGTAACTTTCCCCCAACTCTATCAGAACTTTATACCGGGATATAGTTGAGTGTTGGAATTTGGGGTTACTTTCCCCCAACTCTATCCGAACTTTATACCGGGATAGAGTTGAATGTTGGACTTTGCGGTTACTTTGCCCCAACTCTATCCGAACTTTGTTTCGGAATAGAGTTGAAAGTTGAACTTTAGGGTAACTTTCCCCAACTCTATCAGAACTTTATACCGGGATATAGTTGAGTGTTGGAATTTGGGGTTACTTTCCCCAACTCTATCCGAACTTTATACCGGGATAGAGTTGAATGTTGGACTTTGCGGTTACTTTGCCCCAACTCTATCCGAACTTTGTTTCGGAATAGAGTTGAAAGTTGAACTTTAGGGTAACTTTCCCCAACTCTATCAGAACTTTATACCGGGATATAGTTGAGTGTTGGAATTTGGGGTTACTTTCCCCCAACTCTATCCGAACTTTATACCGGGATAGAGTTGAATGTTGGACTTTGCGGTTACTTTGCCCCAACTCTATCCGAACTTTGTTTCGGAATAGAGTTGAAAGTTGAACTTTAGGGTAACTTTCCCCCAACTCTATCAGAACTTTATACCGGAGGGATGTTGAGTGTTGGAATTTGGGGTTACTTTCCCCCAACTCTATCCGAACTTTATACCGGGATAGAGTTGAACGTTGGACTTTGCCCCAACTCTATCCGAACTTTGTTTCGGAATAGAGTTGAAAGTTGAACTTTAGGGTAACTTTCCCCAACTCTATCAGAACTTTATACCGGGATATAGTTGAGTGTTGGAATTTGGGGTTACTTTCCCCCAACTCTATCCGAACTTTATACCGGGATAGAGTTGAACGTTGGACTTTGCCCCAACTCTATCCGAACTTTGTTTCGGAATAGAGTTGAAAGTTGAACTTTAGGGTAACTTTCCCCAACTCTATCAGAACTTTATACCGGGATATAGTTGAGTGTTGGAATTTGGGGTTACTTTCCCCCAACTCTATCCGAACTTTATACCGGGATAGAGTTGAATGTTGGACTTTGCGGTTACTTTGCCCCAACTCTATCCGAACTTTGTTTCGGAATAGAGTTGAAAGTTGAACTTTAGGGTAACTTTCCCCAACTCTATCAGAACTTTATACCGGGATAGAGTTGAGTGTTGGAATTTGGGGTTACTTTCCCCCAACTCTATCCGAACTTTATACCGGGATAGAGTTGAACGTTGGACTTTGCCCCAACTCTATCCGAACTTTGTTTCGGAATAGAGTTGAAAGTTGAACTTTAGGGTAACTTTCCCCAACTCTATCAGAACTTTATACCGGGATATAGTTGAGTGTTGGAATTTGGGGTTACTTTCCCCCAACTCTATCCGAACTTTATACCGGGATAGAGTTGAACTTTGACTTTGCCCCAACTCTATCCGAACTTTGTTTCGGAATAGAGTTGAAAGTTGAACTTTAGGGTAACTTTCCCCAACTCTATCAGAACTTTATACCGGGATATAGTTGAGTGTTGGAATTTGGGGTTACTTTCCCCCAACTCTATCCGAACTTTATACCGGGATAGAGTTGAACGTTGGACTTTGCCCCAACTCTATCCGAACTTTGTTTCGGAATAGAGTTGAAAGTTGAACTTTAGGGTAACTTTCCCCAACTCTATCAGAACTTTATACCGGGATATAGTTGAGTGTTGGAATTTGGGGTTACTTTCCCCCAACTCTATCCGAACTTTATACCGGGATAGAGTTGAATGTTGGACTTTGCGGTTACTTTGCCCCAACTCTATCCGAACTTTGTTTCGGAATAGAGTTGAAAGTTGAACTTTAGGGTAACTTTCCCCAACTCTATCAGAACTTTATACCGGGATAGAGTTGAGTGTTGGAATTTGGGGTTACTTTCCCCCAACTCTATCCGAACTTTATACCGGGATAGAGTTGAATGTTGGACTTTGCGGTTACTTTGCCCCAACTCTATCCGAACTTTGTTTCGGAATAGAGTTGAAAGTTGAACTTTAGGGTAACTTTCCCCAACTCTATCAGAACTTTATACCGGGATATAGTTGAGTGTTGGAATTTGGGGTTACTTTCCCCCAACTCTATCCGAACTTTATACCGGGATAGAGTTGAATGTTGGACTTTGCGGTTACTTTGCCCCAACTCTATCCGAACTTTGTTTCGGAATAGAGTTGAAAGTTGAACTTTAGGGTAACTTTCCCCAACTCTATCAGAACTTTATACCGGGATAGTTGAGTGTTGGAATTTGGGGTTACTTTCCCCCAACTCTATCCGAACTTTATACCGGGATAGAGTTGAATGTTGGACTTTGCGGTTACTTTGCCCCAACTCTATCCGAACTTTGTTTCGGAATAGAGTTGAAAGTTGAACTTTAGGGTAACTTTCCCCAACTCTATCAGAACTTTATACCGGGATATAGTTGAGTGTTGGAATTTGGGGTTACTTTCCCCCAACTCTATCCGAACTTTATACCGGGATAGAGTTGAATGTTGGACTTTGCGGTTACTTTGCCCCAACTCTATCCGAACTTTGTTTCGGAATAGAGTTGAAAGTTGAACTTTAGGGTAACTTTCCCCAACTCTATCGAACTTTATACCGGGATAGAGTTGAGTGTTGGAATTTGGGGTTACTTTCCCCCAACTCTATCCGAACTTTATACCGGGATAGAGTTGAACGTTGGACTTTGCCCCAACTCTATCCGAACTTTGTTTCGGAATAGAGTTGAAAGTTGAACTTTAGGGTAACTTTCCCCAACTCTATCAGAACTTTATACCGGGATATAGTTGAGTGTTGGAATTTGGGGTTACTTTCCCCCAACTCTATCCGAACTTTATACCGGGATAGAGTTGGACTTTGGACTTTGCCCCAACTCTATCCGAACTTTGTTTCGGAATAGAGTTGAAAGTTGAACTTTAGGGTAACTTTCCCCAACTCTATCAGAACTTTATACCGGGATATAGTTGAGTGTTGGAATTTGGGGTTACTTTCCCCAACTCTATCCGAACTTTATACCGGGATAGAGTTGAATGTTGGACTTTGCGGTTACTTTGCCCCAACTCTATCCGAACTTTGTTTCGGAATAGAGTTGAAAGTTGAACTTTAGGGTAACTTTCCCCAACTCTATCGAACTTTATACCGGGATAGAGTTGAGTGTTGGAATTTGGGGTTACTTTCCCCCAACTCTATCCGAACTTTATACCGGGATAGAGTTGAATGTTGGACTTTGCGGTTACTTTGCCCCAACTCTATCCGAACTTTGTTTCGGAATAGAGTTGAAAGTTGAACTTTAGGGTAACTTTCCCCAACTCTATCAGAACTTTATACCGGGATATAGTTGAGTGTTGGAATTTGGGGTTACTTTCCCCCAACTCTATCCGAACTTTATACCGGGATAGAGTTGAATGTTGGACTTTGCGGTTACTTTGCCCCAACTCTATCCGAACTTTGTTTCGGAATAGAGTTGAAAGTTGAACTTTAGGGTAACTTTCCCCAACTCTATCAGAACTTTATACCGGGAATAGTTGAGTGTTGGAATTTGGGGTTACTTTCCCCCAACTCTATCCGAACTTTATACCGGGATAGAGTTGAATGTTGGACTTTGCGGTTACTTTGCCCCAACTCTATCCGAACTTTGTTTCGGAATAGAGTTGAAAGTTGAACTTTAGGGTAACTTTCCCCAACTCTATCAGAACTTTATACCGGGATATAGTTGAGTGTTGGAATTTGGGGTTACTTTCCCCCAACTCTATCCGAACTTTATACCGGGATAGAGTTGAATGTTGGACTTTGCGGTTACTTTGCCCCAACTCTATCCGAACTTTGTTTCGGAATAGAGTTGAAAGTTGAACTTTAGGGTAACTTTCCCCAACTCTATCAGAACTTTATACCGGGATAGAGTTGAGTGTTGGAATTTGGGGTTACTTTCCCCCAACTCTATCCGAACTTTATACCGGGATAGAGTTGAACGTTGGTTACTTTGCCCCAACTCTATCCGAACTTTGTTTCGGAATAGAGTTGAAAGTTGAACTTTAGGGTAACTTTCCCCAACTCTATCAGAACTTTATACCGGGATATAGTTGAGTGTTGGAATTTGGGGTTACTTTCCCCCAACTCTATCCGAACTTTATACCGGGATAGAGTTGAACGTTGGACTTTGCCCCAACTCTATCCGAACTTTGTTTCGGAATAGAGTTGAAAGTTGAACTTTAGGGTAACTTTCCCCAACTCTATCAGAACTTTATACCGGGATATAGTTGAGTGTTGGAATTTGGGGTTACTTTCCCCAACTCTATCCGAACTTTATACCGGGATAGAGTTGAATGGACTTTGCGGTTACTTTGCCCCAACTCTATCCGAACTTTGTTTCGGAATAGAGTTGAAAGTTGAACTTTAGGGTAACTTTCCCCAACTCTATCGAACTTTATACCGGGATAGAGTTGAGTGTTGGAATTTGGGGTTACTTTCCCCCAACTCTATCCGAACTTTATACCGGGATAGAGTTGAACTTTGGTTACTTTGCCCCAACTCTATCCGAACTTTGTTTCGGAATAGAGTTGAAAGTTGAACTTTAGGGTAACTTTCCCCAACTCTATCAGAACTTTATACCGGGATATAGTTGAGTGTTGGAATTTGGGGTTACTTTCCCCCAACTCTATCCGAACTTTATACCGGGATAGAGTTGAACGTTGGACTTTGCCCCAACTCTATCCGAACTTTGTTTCGGAATAGAGTTGAAAGTTGAACTTTAGGGTAACTTTCCCCAACTCTATCAGAACTTATACCGGGATATAGTTGAGTGTTGGAATTTGGGGTTACTTTCCCCCAACTCTATCCGAACTTTATACCGGGATAGAGTTGAACGTTGGGACTTTGCCCCAACTCTATCCGAACTTTGTTTCGGAATAGAGTTGAAAGTTGAACTTTAGGGTAACTTTCCCCAACTCTATCAGAACTTTATACCGGGAGAGTTGAGTGTTGGAATTTGGGGTTACTTTCCCCCAACTCTATCCGAACTTTATACCGGGATAGAGTTGAATGTTGGACTTTGCGGTTACTTTGCCCCAACTCTATCCGAACTTTGTTTCGGAATAGAGTTGAAAGTTGAACTTTAGGGTAACTTTCCCCAACTCTATCGAACTTTATACCGGGATAGAGTTGAGTGTTGGAATTTGGGGTTACTTTCCCCCAACTCTATCCGAACTTTATACCGGGATAGAGTTGAATGTTGGACTTTGCGGTTACTTTGCCCCAACTCTATCCGAACTTTGTTTCGGAATAGAGTTGAAAGTTGAACTTTAGGGTAACTTTCCCCAACTCTATCAGAACTTTATACCGGGATATAGTTGAGTGTTGGAATTTGGGGTTACTTTCCCCCAACTCTATCCGAACTTTATACCGGGATAGAGTTGAATGTTGGACTTTGCGGTTACTTTGCCCCAACTCTATCCGAACTTTGTTTCGGAATAGAGTTGAAAGTTGAACTTTAGGGTAACTTTCCCCAACTCTATCAGAACTTTATACCGGGATAGTTGAGTGTTGGAATTTGGGGTTACTTTCCCCCAACTCTATCCGAACTTTATACCGGGATAGAGTTGAATGTTGGACTTTGCGGTTACTTTGCCCCAACTCTATCCGAACTTTGTTTCGGAATAGAGTTGAAAGTTGAACTTTAGGGTAACTTTCCCCAACTCTATCAGAACTTTATACCGGGATATAGTTGAGTGTTGGAATTTGGGGTTACTTTCCCCCAACTCTATCCGAACTTTATACCGGGATAGAGTTGAATGTTGGACTTTGCGGTTACTTTGCCCCAACTCTATCCGAACTTTGTTTCGGAATAGAGTTGAAAGTTGAACTTTAGGGTAACTTTCCCCAACTCTATCGAACTTTATACCGGGATAGAGTTGAGTGTTGGAATTTGGGGTTACTTTCCCCCAACTCTATCCGAACTTTATACCGGGATAGAGTTGAACGTTGGACTTTGCCCCAACTCTATCCGAACTTTGTTTCGGAATAGAGTTGAAAGTTGAACTTTAGGGTAACTTTCCCCAACTCTATCAGAACTTTATACCGGGATATAGTTGAGTGTTGGAATTTGGGGTTACTTTCCCCCAACTCTATCCGAACTTTATACCGGGATAGAGTTGGACGTTGGACTTTGCCCCAACTCTATCCGAACTTTGTTTCGGAATAGAGTTGAAAGTTGAACTTTAGGGTAACTTTCCCCAACTCTATCAGAACTTATACCGGGATATAGTTGAGTGTTGGAATTTGGGGTTACTTTCCCCCAACTCTATCCGAACTTTATACCGGGATAGAGTTGAATGTTGGACTTTGCGGTTACTTTGCCCCAACTCTATCCGAACTTTGTTTCGGAATAGAGTTGAAAGTTGAACTTTAGGGTAACTTTCCCCAACTCTATCAGAACTTTATACCGGGATATAGTTGAGTGTTGGAATTTGGGGTTACTTTCCCCCAACTCTATCCGAACTTTATACCGGGATAGAGTTGAATGTTGGACTTTGCGGTTACTTTGCCCCAACTCTATCCGAACTTTGTTTCGGAATAGAGTTGAAAGTTGAACTTTAGGGTAACTTTCCCCAACTCTATCAGAACTTTATACCGGGATATAGTTGAGTGTTGGAATTTGGGGTTACTTTCCCCCAACTCTATCCGAACTTTATACCGGGATAGAGTTGAATGTTGGACTTTGCGGTTACTTTGCCCCAACTCTATCCGAACTTTGTTTCGGAATAGAGTTGAAATTGAACTTTAGGGTAACTTTCCCCAACTCTATCAGAACTTTATACCGGGAATAGTTGAGTGTTGGAATTTGGGGTTACTTTCCCCAACTCTATCCGAACTTTATACCGGGATAGAGTTGAATGTTGGACTTTGCGGACTTTGCCCCAACTCTATCCGAACTTTGTTTCGGAATAGAGTTGAAAGTTGAACTTTAGGGTAACTTTCCCCAACTCTATCAGAACTTTATACCGGGATATAGTTGAGTGTTGGAATTTGGGGTTACTTTCCCCCAACTCTATCCGAACTTTATACCGGGATAGAGTTGAATGTTGGACTTTGCGGTTACTTTGCCCCAACTCTATCCGAACTTTGTTTCGGAATAGAGTTGAAAGTTGAACTTTAGGGTAACTTTCCCCAACTCTATCAGAACTTTATACCGGGATAGAGTTGAGTGTTGGAATTTGGGGTTACTTTCCCCCAACTCTATCCGAACTTTATACCGGGATAGAGTTGAACGTTGGACTTTGCCCCAACTCTATCCGAACTTTGTTTCGGAATAGAGTTGAAAGTTGAACTTTAGGGTAACTTTCCCCAACTCTATCAGAACTTTATACCGGGATATAGTTGAGTGTTGGAATTTGGGGTTACTTTCCCCAACTCTATCCGAACTTTATACCGGGATAGAGTTGAACGTTGGACTTTGCCCCAACTCTATCCGAACTTTGTTTCGGAATAGAGTTGAAAGTTGAACTTTAGGGTAACTTTCCCCAACTCTATCAGAACTTTATACCGGGATATAGTTGAGTGTTGGAATTTGGGGTTACTTTCCCCAACTCTATCCGAACTTTATACCGGGATAGAGTTGAATGTTGGACTTTGCGGTTACTTTGCCCCAACTCTATCCGAACTTTGTTTCGGAATAGAGTTGAAAGTTGAACTTTAGGGTAACTTTCCCCAACTCTATCGAACTTTATACCGGGATAGAGTTGAGTGTTGGAATTTGGGGTTACTTTCCCCCAACTCTATCCGAACTTTATACCGGGATAGAGTTGAACGTTGGACTTTGCCCCAACTCTATCCGAACTTTGTTTCGGAATAGAGTTGAAAGTTGAACTTTAGGGTAACTTTCCCCAACTCTATCAGAACTTTATACCGGGATATAGTTGAGTGTTGGAATTTGGGGTTACTTTCCCCCAACTCTATCCGAACTTTATACCGGGATAGAGTTGAACGTTGGACTTTGCCCCAACTCTATCCGAACTTTGTTTCGGAATAGAGTTGAAAGTTGAACTTTAGGGTAACTTTCCCCAACTCTATCAGAACTTTATACCGGGATATAGTTGAGTGTTGGAATTTGGGGTTACTTTCCCCCAACTCTATCCGAACTTTATACCGGGATAGAGTTGAACGTTGGACTTTGCCCCAACTCTATCCGAACTTTGTTTCGGAATAGAGTTGAAAGTTGAACTTTAGGGTAACTTTCCCCAACTCTATCAGAACTTTATACCGGGATAAGTTGAGTGTTGGAATTTGGGGTTACTTTCCCCCAACTCTATCCGAACTTTATACCGGGATAGAGTTGAATGTTGGACTTTGCGGTTACTTTGCCCCAACTCTATCCGAACTTTGTTTCGGAATAGAGTTGAAAGTTGAACTTTAGGGTAACTTTCCCAACTCTATCGAACTTTATACCGGGATAGAGTTGAGTGTTGGAATTTGGGGTTACTTTCCCCCAACTCTATCCGAACTTTATACCGGGATAGAGTTGAATGGACTTTGCGGTTACTTTGCCCCAACTCTATCCGAACTTTGTTTCGGAATAGAGTTGAAAGTTGAACTTTAGGGTAACTTTCCCCAACTCTATCAGAACTTTATACCGGGATATAGTTGAGTGTTGGAATTTGGGGTTACTTTCCCCCAACTCTATCCGAACTTTATACCGGGATAGAGTTGAATGTTGGACTTTGCGGTTACTTTGCCCCAACTCTATCCGAACTTTGTTTCGGAATAGAGTTGAAAGTTGAACTTTAGGGTAACTTTCCCCAACTCTATCAGAACTTTATACCGGGAATAGTTGAGTGTTGGAATTTGGGGTTACTTTCCCCAACTCTATCCGAACTTTATACCGGGATAGAGTTGAATGTTGGACTTTGCGGTTACTTTGCCCCAACTCTATCCGAACTTTGTTTCGGAATAGAGTTGAAAGTTGAACTTTAGGGTAACTTTCCCCAACTCTATCAGAACTTTATACCGGGATATAGTTGAGTGTTGGAATTTGGGGTTACTTTCCCCCAACTCTATCCGAACTTTATACCGGGATAGAGTTGAATGTTGGACTTTGCGGTTACTTTGCCCCAACTCTATCCGAACTTTGTTTCGGAATAGAGTTGAAAGTTGAACTTTAGGGTAACTTTCCCCAACTCTATCGAACTTTATACCGGGATATAGTTGAGTGTTGGAATTTGGGGTTACTTTCCCCCAACTCTATCCGAACTTTATACCGGGATAGAGTTGAACGTTGGACTTTGCCCCAACTCTATCCGAACTTTGTTTCGGAATAGAGTTGAAAGTTGAACTTTAGGGTAACTTTCCCCAACTCTATCAGAACTTTATACCGGGATATAGTTGAGTGTTGGAATTTGGGGTTACTTTCCCCCAACTCTATCCGAACTTTATACCGGGATAGAGTTGAACGTTGGACTTTGCCCCAACTCTATCCGAACTTTGTTTCGGAATAGAGTTGAAAGTTGAACTTTAGGGTAACTTTCCCCAACTCTATCAGAACTTTATACCGGGATAGAGTTGAGTGTTGGAATTTGGGGTTACTTTCCCCCAACTCTATCCGAACTTTATACCGGGATAGAGTTGAACGTTGGACTTTGCGGTTACTTTGCCCAACTCTATCCGAACTTTGTTTCGGAATAGAGTTGAAAGTTGAACTTTAGGGTAACTTTCCCCAACTCTATCAGAACTTTATACCGGGATATAGTTGAGTGTTGGAATTTGGGGTTACTTTCCCCAACTCTATCCGAACTTTATACCGGGATAGAGTTGAATGTTGGACTTTGCGGTTACTTTGCCCCAACTCTATCCGAACTTTGTTTCGGAATAGAGTTGAAAGTTGAACTTTAGGGTAACTTTCCCCAACTCTATCAGAACTTTATACCGGGAATAGTTGAGTGTTGGAATTTGGGGTTACTTTCCCCCAACTCTATCCGAACTTTATACCGGGATAGAGTTGAATGTTGGACTTTGCGGTTACTTTGCCCCAACTCTATCCGAACTTTGTTTCGGAATAGAGTTGAAAGTTGAACTTTAGGGTAACTTTCCCCAACTCTATCAGAACTTTATACCGGGATAGTTGAGTGTTGGAATTTGGGGTTACTTTCCCCCAACTCTATCCGAACTTTATACCGGGATAGAGTTGAATGTTGGACTTTGCGGTTACTTTGCCCCAACTCTATCCGAACTTTGTTTCGGAATAGAGTTGAAAGTTGAACTTTAGGGTAACTTTCCCCAACTCTATCAGAACTTTATACCGGGATAGAGTTGAGTGTTGGAATTTGGGGTTACTTTCCCCCAACTCTATCCGAACTTTATACCGGGATAGAGTTGAACGTTGGACTTTGCCCCAACTCTATCCGAACTTTGTTTCGGAATAGAGTTGAAAGTTGAACTTTAGGGTAACTTTCCCCAACTCTATCAGAACTTTATACCGGGATATAGTTGAGTGTTGGAATTTGGGGTTACTTTCCCCAACTCTATCCGAACTTTATACCGGGATAGAGTTGAACGTTGGACTTTGCCCCAACTCTATCCGAACTTTGTTTCGGAATAGAGTTGAAAGTTGAACTTTAGGGTAACTTTCCCCAACTCTATCAGAACTTTATACCGGGATATAGTTGAGTGTTGGAATTTGGGGTTACTTTCCCCCAACTCTATCCGAACTTTATACCGGGATAGAGTTGAATGTTGGACTTTGCGGTTACTTTGCCCCAACTCTATCCGAACTTTGTTTCGGAATAGAGTTGAAAGTTGAACTTTAGGGTAACTTTCCCCAACTCTATCAGAACTTTATACCGGATAGTTGAGTGTTGGAATTTGGGGTTACTTTCCCCCAACTCTATCCGAACTTTATACCGGGATAGAGTTGAACGTTGGACTTTGCCCCAACTCTATCCGAACTTTGTTTCGGAATAGAGTTGAAAGTTGAACTTTAGGGTAACTTTCCCCAACTCTATCAGAACTTTATACCGGGATATAGTTGAGTGTTGGAATTTGGGGTTACTTTCCCCCAACTCTATCCGAACTTTATACCGGGATAGAGTTGAACGTTGGACTTTGCCCCAACTCTATCCGAACTTTGTTTCGGAATAGAGTTGAAAGTTGAACTTTAGGGTAACTTTCCCCAACTCTATCAGAACTTTATACCGGGATATAGTTGAGTGTTGGAATTTGGGGTTACTTTCCCCCAACTCTATCCGAACTTTATACCGGGATAGAGTTGAACGTTGGACTTTGCCCCAACTCTATCCGAACTTTGTTTCGGAATAGAGTTGAAAGTTGAACTTTAGGGTAACTTTCCCCAACTCTATCAGAACTTTATACCGGGATAGTTGAGTGTTGGAATTTGGGGTTACTTTCCCCCAACTCTATCCGAACTTTATACCGGATAGAGTTGAATGTTGGACTTTGCGGTTACTTTGCCCCAACTCTATCCGAACTTTGTTTCGGAATAGAGTTGAAAGTTGAACTTTAGGGTAACTTTCCCCAACTCTATCGAACTTTATACCAGGATAGAGTTGAGTGTTGGAATTTGGGGTTACTTTCCCCAACTCTATCCGAACTTTATACCGGGATAGAGTTGAACGTTGGACTTTGCGGTTACTTTGCCCAACTCTATCCGAACTTTGTTTCGGAATAGAGTTGAAAGTTGAACTTTAGGGTAACTTTCCCCAACTCTATCAGAACTTTATACCGGGATATAGTTGAGTGTTGGAATTTGGGGTTACTTTCCCCCAACTCTATCCGAACTTTATACCGGGATAGAGTTGAATGTTGGACTTTGCGGTTACTTTGCCCCAACTCTATCCGAACTTTGTTTCGGAATAGAGTTGAAAGTTGAACTTTAGGGTAACTTTCCCCAACTCTATCAGAACTTTATACCGGGAATAGTTGAGTGTTGGAATTTGGGGTTACTTTCCCCCAACTCTATCCGAACTTTATACCGGGATAGAGTTGAATGTTGGACTTTGCGGTTACTTTGCCCCAACTCTATCCGAACTTTGTTTCGGAATAGAGTTGAAAGTTGAACTTTAGGGTAACTTTCCCCAACTCTATCAGAACTTTATACCGGGATATAGTTGAGTGTTGGAATTTGGGGTTACTTTCCCCCAACTCTATCCGAACTTTATACCGGGATAGAGTTGAATGTTGGACTTTGCGGTTACTTTGCCCCAACTCTATCCGAACTTTGTTTCGGAATAGAGTTGAAAGTTGAACTTTAGGGTAACTTTCCCCAACTCTATCGAACTTTATACCGGGATAGAGTTGAGTGTTGGAATTTGGGGTTACTTTCCCCAACTCTATCCGAACTTTATACCGGGATAGAGTTGAACGTTGGACTTTGCCCCAACTCTATCCGAACTTTGTTTCGGAATAGAGTTGAAAGTTGAACTTTAGGGTAACTTTCCCCAACTCTATCAGAACTTTATACCGGGATATAGTTGAGTGTTGGAATTTGGGGTTACTTTCCCCCAACTCTATCCGAACTTTATACCGGGATAGAGTTGAACGTTGGACTTTGCCCCAACTCTATCCGAACTTTGTTTCGGAATAGAGTTGAAAGTTGAACTTTAGGGTAACTTTCCCCAACTCTATCAGAACTTTATACCGGATATAGTTGAGTGTTGGAATTTGGGGTTACTTTCCCCCAACTCTATCCGAACTTTATACCGGGATAGAGTTGAATGTTGGACTTTGCGGTTACTTTGCCCCAACTCTATCCGAACTTTGTTTCGGAATAGAGTTGAAAGTTGAACTTTAGGGTAACTTTCCCCAACTCTATCGAACTTTATACCAGGATAGAGTTGAGTGTTGGAATTTGGGGTTACTTTCCCCCAACTCTATCCGAACTTTATACCGGGATAGAGTTGAACGTTGGACTTTGCCCCAACTCTATCCGAACTTTGTTTCGGAATAGAGTTGAAAGTTGAACTTTAGGGTAACTTTCCCCAACTCTATCAGAACTTTATACCGGGATATAGTTGAGTGTTGGAATTTGGGGTTACTTTCCCCCAACTCTATCCGAACTTTATACCGGGATAGAGTTGAATGTTGGACTTTGCGGTTACTTTGCCCCAACTCTATCCGAACTTTGTTTCGGAATAGAGTTGAAAGTTGAACTTTAGGGTAACTTTCCCCAACTCTATCAGAACTTTATACCGGGATATAGTTGAGTGTTGGAATTTGGGGTTACTTTCCCCCAACTCTATCCGAACTTTATACCGGGATAGAGTTGAATGTTGGACTTTGCGGTTACTTTGCCCCAACTCTATCCGAACTTTGTTTCGGAATAGAGTTGAAAGTTGAACTTTAGGGTAACTTTCCCCCAACTCTATCAGAACTTTATACCGGGATATAGTTGAGTGTTGGAATTTGGGGTTACTTTCCCCCAACTCTATCCGAACTTTATACCGGGATAGAGTTGAATGTTGGACTTTGCGGTTACTTTGCCCCAACTCTATCCGAACTTTGTTTCGGAATAGAGTTGAAAGTTGAACTTTAGGGTAACTTTCCCCAACTCTATCAGAACTTTATACCGGGATATAGTTGAGTGTTGGAATTTGGGGTTACTTTCCCCAACTCTATCCGAACTTTATACCGGGATAGAGTTGAACGTTGGACTTTGCCCCAACTCTATCCGAACTTTGTTTCGGAATAGAGTTGAAAGTTGAACTTTAGGGTAACTTTCCCCAACTCTATCAGAATATACCGGGATATAGTTGAGTGTTGGAATTTGGGGTTACTTTCCCCCAACTCTATCCGAACTTTATACCGGGATAGAGTTGAATGTTGGACTTTGCGGTTACTTTGCCCCAACTCTATCCGAACTTTGTTTCGGAATAGAGTTGAAAGTTGAACTTTAGGGTAACTTTCCTCCAACTCTATCCGAACTTTATACCGGGATAGAGTTGAGTGTTGGAATTTGGGGTTACTTTCCCCCAACTCTATCCGAACTTTATACCGGGATAGAGTTGAACGTTGGACTTTGCGGTTACTTTGCCCCAACTCTATCCGAACTTTGTTTCGGAATAGAGTTGAAAGTTGAACTTTAGGGTAATTTTCCCCAACTCTATCAGAACTTTATACCGGGATATAGTTGAGTGTTGGAATTTGGGGTGACTTTCCCCCAACTCTATCCGAACTTTATACCGGGATAGAGTTGAATGTTGGACTTTGCGGTTACTTTGCCCCAACTCTATCCGAACTTTGTTTCGGAATAGAGTTGAAAGTTGAACTTTAGGGTAACTTTCCCCAACTCTATCAGAACTTTATACCGGGATATAGTTGAGTGTTGGAATTTGGGGTTACTTTCCCCCAACTCTATCCGAACTTTATACCGGGATAGAGTTGAATGTTGGACTTTGCGGTGACTTTGCCCCAACTCTATCCGAACTTTGTTTCGGAATAGAGTTGAAAGTTGAACTTTAGGGTAACTTTCCCCCACTCTATCAGAACTTTATACCAGGATAGAGCTGAGTGTTGGAATTTGGGGTTACTTTCCCCCAACTCTATCCGAACTTTATACCGGGATAGAGTTGAACGTTGGACTTTGCCCCAACTCTATCCGAACTTTGTTTCGGAATAGAGTTGAAAGTTGAACTTTAGGGTAACTTTCCCCAACTCTATCAGAACTTATACCGGGATAGTTGAGTGTTGGAATTTGGGGTTACTTTCCCCCAACTCTATCCGAACTTTATACCGGGATAGAGTTGAATGTTGGACTTTGCGGTTACTTTGCCCCAACTCTATCCGAACTTTGTTTCGGAATAGAGTTGAAAGTTGAACTTTAGGGTAACTTTCCTCCAACTCTATCGAACTTTATACCGGGATATAGTTGAGTGTTGGAATTTGGGGTTACTTTCCCCCAACTCTATCCGAACTTTATACCGGGATAGAGTTGAACGTTGGACTTTGCCCCAACTCTATCCGAACTTTGTTTCGGAATAGAGTTGAAAGTTGAACTTTAGGGTAACTTTCCCCAACTCTATCAGAACTTATACCGGGATATAGTTGAGTGTTGGAATTTGGGGTTACTTTCCCCCAACTCTATCCGAACTTTATACCGGGATAGAGTTGAACGTTGGACTTTGCCCCAACTCTATCCGAACTTTGTTTCGGAATAGAGTTGAAAGTTGAACTTTAGGGTAACTTTCCCCCAACTCTATCAGAACTTATACCGGATATAGTTGAGTGTTGGAATTTGGGGTTACTTTCCCCCAACTCTATCCGAACTTTATACCGGGATAGAGTTGAATGTTGGACTTTGCGGTTACTTTGCCCCAACTCTATCCGAACTTTGTTTCGGAATAGAGTTGAAAGTTGAATTTAGGGTAACTTTCCCAACTCTATCGAACTTTATACCGGGATAGAGTTGAGTGTTGGAATTTGGGGTTACTTTCCCCCAACTCTATCCGAACTTTATACCGGGATAGAGTTGAACGTTGGACTTTGCCCCAACTCTATCCGAACTTTGTTTCGGAATAGAGTTGAAAGTTGAACTTTAGGGTAACTTTCCCCAACTCTATCAGAACTTTATACCGGGATATAGTTGAGTGTTGGAATTTGGGGTTACTTTCCCCCAACTCTATCCGAACTTTATACCGGATAGAGTTGAATGTTGGACTTTGCGGTTACTTTGCCCCAACTCTATCCGAACTTTGTTTCGGAATAGAGTTGAAATTGAACTTTAGGGTAACTTTCCAACTCTATCAGAACTTTATACCGGGAATAGTTGAGTGTTGGAATTTGGGGTTACTTTCCCCAACTCTATCCGAACTTTATACCGGGATAGAGTTGAATGTTGGACTTTGCGGTTACTTTGCCCCAACTCTATCCGAACTTTGTTTCGGAATAGAGTTGAAAGTTGAACTTTAGGGTAACTTTCCCCCAACTCTATCAGAACTTTATACCGGGATATAGTTGAGTGTTGGAATTTGGGGTTACTTTCCCCCAACTCTATCCGAACTTTATACCGGGATAGAGTTGAATGTTGGACTTTGCGGTTACTTTGCCCCAACTCTATCCGAACTTTGTTTCGGAATAGAGTTGAAAGTTGAACTTTAGGGTAACTTTCCCCAACTCTATCCGAACTTTATACCGGATAGAGTTGAGTGTTGGAATTTGGGTTACTTTCCCCCAACTCTATCCGAACTTTATACCGGGATAGAGTTGAACGTTGGACTTTGCCCCAACTCTATCCGAACTTTGTTTCGGAATAGAGTTGAAGTTGAACTTTAGGGTAACTTTCCCCAACTCTATCAGAACTTATACCGGATATAGTTGAGTGTTGGAATTTGGGGTACTTTCCCCAACTCTATCCGAACTTTATACCGGGATAGAGTTGAATGTTGGACTTTGGGTTACTTTCCCCAACTCTATCCGAACTTTATCGGATAGAGTTGAACGTTAAATTTAGGGTACTTTCCCCAACTCTATCCGAACTTTATACCGGATAGAGTTGAAAGTTGGAATTTGGGTACTTTCCCCCAACTCTATCGAACTTTATACCGGGATAGAGTTGAAGTTGGAATTTGGGTTACTTTCCCCAACTCTATCCGAACTTTATACCGGGATAGAGTTGAATGTTGGACTTTGCGGTTACTTTGCCCCAACTCTATCCGAACTTTGTTTCGGAATAGAGTTGAAAGTTGAACTTTAGGGTAACTTTCCCCAACTCTATCAGAACTTATACCGGATATAGTTGAGTGTTGGAATTTGGGGTTACTTTCCCCCAACTCTATCCGAACTTTATACCGGATAGAGTTGAATGTTGGACTTTGCGGTTACTTTGCCCCAACTCTATCCGAACTTTGTTTCGGAATAGAGTTGAAAGTTAAATTTTAGGGTAACTTTCCTCCAACTCTATCCGAACTTTATACCAGGATAGAGTTGAGTGTTGGAATTTGGGGTTACTTTCCCCCAACTCTATCCGAACTTTATACCGGGATAGAGTTGAACGTTGGACTTTGCGGTTACTTTGCCCAACTCTATCCGAACTTTGTTTCGGAATAGAGTTGAAAGTTGAACTTTAGGGTAACTTTCCCCCAACTCTATCAGAACTTTATACCGGGATATAGTTGAGTGTTGGAATTTGGGGTTACTTTCCCCAACTCTATCCGAACTTTATACCGGGATAGAGTTGAATGTTGGACTTTGCGGTTACTTTGCCCCAACTCTATCGAACTTTGTTTCGGAATAGAGTTGAAAGTTGAACTTTAGGGTAACTTTCCCAACTCTATCGAACTTTATACCAGGATAGAGTTGAGTGTTGGAATTTGGGGTTACTTTCCCCAACTCTATCCGAACTTTATACCGGGATAGAGTTGAACGTTGGACTTTGCGGTTACTTTGCCCCAACTCTATCCGAACTTTGTTTCGGAATAGAGTTGAAAGTTGAACTTTAGGGTAACTTTCCCCCAACTCTATCAGAACTTTATACCGGGATATAGTTGAGTGTTGGAATTTGGGGTTACTTTCCCCAACTCTATCCGAACTTTATACCGGATAGAGTTGAATGTTGGACTTTGCGGTTACTTTGCCCCAACTCTATCCGAACTTTGTTTCGGAATAGAGTTGAAATTGAACTTTAGGGTAACTTTCCCCAACTCTATCAGAACTTTATACCGGGACATAGTTGAGTGTTGGAATTTGGGGTTACTTTCCCCAACTCTATCCGAACTTTATACCGGGATAGAGTTGAATGTTGGACTTTGCGGTTACTTTGCCCCAACTCTATCCGAACTTTGTTTCGGAATAGAGTTGAAAGTTGAACTTTAGGGTAACTTTCCTCCAACTCTATCAGAACTTTATACCGGGATATAGTTGAGTGTTGGAATTTGGGGTTACTTTCCCCCAACTCTATCCGAACTTTATACCGGGATAGAGTTGAATGTTGGACTTTGCGGTTACTTTGCCCCAACTCTATCGAACTTTGTTTCGGAATAGAGTTGAAAGTTAAATTTTAGGGTAACTTTCCCCAACTCTATCCGAACTTTATACCAGGATAGAGTTGAGTGTTGGAATTTGGGGTTACTTTCCCCCAACTCTATCCGAACTTTATACCGGGATAGAGTTGAACGTTGGACTTTGCCCCAACTCTATCCGAACTTTGTTTCGGAATAGAGTTGAAAGTTGAACTTTAGGGTAACTTTCCCCCAACTCTATCAGAACTATATACCGAGATATAGTTGAGTGTTGGAATTTGGGGTTACTTTCCCCCAACTCTATCCGAACTTTATACCGGGATAGAGTTGAATGTTGGACTTTGCGGTTACTTTGCCCCAACTCTATCCGAACTTTGTTTCGGAATAGAGTTGAACGTTAAATTTTAGGGTAACTTTCCTCCAACTCTATCCGAACTTTATACCAGGATAGAGTTGAGTGTTGGAATTTGGGGTTACTTTCCCCCAACTCTATCCGAACTTTATACCGGGATAGAGTTGAACGTTGGACTTTGCGGTTACTTTGCCCCAACTCTATCCGAACTTTATACCGGGATAGAGTTGAATGTTGGACTTTGCGGTTACTTTGCCCCAACTCTATTCGAACTTTGTTTCGGAATAGAGTTGAAAGTTGAACTTTAGGGTAACTTTCCCCCAACTCTATCAGAACTTTATACCGGGATATAGTTGAGTGTTGGAATTTGGGGTTACTTTCCCCCAACTCTATCCGAACTTTATACCGGGATAGAGTTGAATGTTGGACTTTGCGGTTACTTTGCCCCAACTCTATCCGAACTTTGTTTCGGAATAGAGTTGAAAGTTGAACTTTAGGTTAACTTTCCTCCAACTCTATCAGAACTTTATACCGGGATATAGTTGAGTGTTGGAATTTGGGGTTACTTTCCCCCAACTCTATCCGAACTTTATACCGGGATAGAGTTGAACGTTGGACTTTGCCCCAACTCTATCCGAACTTTGTTTCGGAATAGAGTTGGAAGTTGAACTTTAGGGTAACTTTCCCCCAACTCTATCAGAACTATATACCGAGATATAGTTGAGAGTTGGAATTTGGGGTTACTTTCCCCCAACTCTATCCGAACTTTATACCGGGATAGAGTTTTTTTTTTTTTTTTTCACTCTTTCTCTATTCGTATTCACCCACGTCCCCGCTGGTAAGCATTACTACATGGGCAATACTACGGATCAGAGTACCCACCCATTGCGGCTGGGGCCGACTTCGCCATTTCAGCTCATCGTATTTCTAATCACAGGGTAAACCTCCAGAAACCCCTGTGATACGATGGCGGGCGTCTACGATGGAACCCTCCCTCCCCCCCCGCGCGACGGGTCGCGTTCGGTCCCGGCTCACGGTCTCACTTCATGGATACCGCCGATAGCACACACGGAATGTTCCTGCCATCGGTCGGAGTCCGTGAGAAAATATTTTTCAGAAAAAATATTTTGCAGTGAGCGGGAATCGAACGCGGGACCTTTAGAAGAGTAGGCAGACACTCTACCGACTACGCCAAAGCCCCGTCTACCGGGATAGAGTTGAATGTTGGACTTTGCGGTTACTTTGCCCCGACTCTAACCGAACTTTGTTTCGGAATAGAGTTGAACGTTAAATTTTAGGGTAACTTTCCTCCAACTCTATCCGAACTTTATACCAGGATAGAGTTGAGTGTTGGAATTTGGGGTTACTTTCCCCCAACTCTATCCGAACTTTATACCGGGATAGAGTTGAACGTTGGACTTTGCGGTTACTTTGCCCCAACTCTATCCGAACTTTATACCGGGATAGAGTTGAATGTTGGACTTTGCGGTTACTTTGCCCCAACTCTATTCGAACTTTGTTTCGGAATAGAGTTGAAAATTGAACTTTAGGGTAACTTTCCCCCAACTCTATCAGAACTTTATACCGGGATATAGTTGAGTGTTGGAATTTGGGGTTACTTTCCCCCAACTCTATCCGAACTTTATACCGGGATAGAGTTGAATGTTGGACTTTGCGGTTACTTTGCCCCAACTCTACCGGAACTTTGTTTCGGAATAGAGTTGAAAGTTAAGTTTTAGGGTAACTTTCCTCCAACTCTATCCGAACTTTATACCAGGATAGAGTTGAGTGTTGGAATTTGGGGTTACTTTCCCCCAACTCTATCCGAACTTTATACCGGGATAGAGTTGAACGTTGGACTTTGCCCCAACTCTATCCGAACTTTGTTTCGGAATAGAGTTGAAAGTTGAACTTTAGGGTAACTTTCCCCCAACTCTATCAGAACTATATACCGGGATATAGTTGAGTGTTGGAATTTGGGGTTACTTTCCCCCAACTCTATCCGAACTTTATACCGGCATAGAGTTAAATGTTGGACTTTGCGGTTACTTTGCCCCAACTCTATCCGAACTTTATTTCGGAATAGGGTTGAAAGTTACATTTTAGGGTAACTTTCCTCCAACTCTATCCGAACTTTATACCAGGATAGAGTTGAGTGTTGGAATTTGGGGTTACTTTCCCCCAACTCTATCCGAACTTTATACCGGGATAGAGTTGAACGTTGGACTTTGCGGTTACTTTG